>VWZS01009934.1:180190-282396 GCA_013397075.1 Rhabdornis inornatus
GGCCCCGGCCCCGGCTGCACGTACCGCATCGCAGCCCGGAGCCTCCCGCCGGGAGCCCGCCCGGCACCTCGGGAGCGGGGACCAGCAGCGCAGCCCTCCCGGGAGCGGCTGTTCAGAGCCGTGGCCTGAGCCGGGGCTCGGGATTAGCACCTCGTGGCAGCTGCCTTCACGGTGTTTGCCACTTCAAACGTGTGGCACTGCATCCTTCTTCCGAAAGTTACCGGCCCCCCCACAGGCGGAGGGGAAATACCTTTTATTGATACACATCTGTATACATACATAGATCTATATGTTATATAAGTACTCTGCAGTAGTCTTTCTATATTTATATACCATGGTCTCAAACTGCGCCAGGGGAGGTTTCAGATGGACATTAGAGGGATTTTTTTTCACAGAAAGGGTGATTAGACATTGGAATGGGACGCTCTGGGAGGTGGCGGAGTCACCAATCCCTGGAGGTGTTTAAGGAAAGACTGGATGGTGGCACTCAGTGCCATCCACGGTCTGGTTGACACGATGATGTTCGGTCATAGGCTATACTCAGTGATCTTGGAGGTCTTTTCCAACATAATTAATTAAGTGATTCTGTTTTATATATATATATTCTGTCATGAAAGTGTAGAATTGCAAAATCAGAACATGTCCAGCAGGCTATGTATGCATTTCAGGACAGCAGCTTCATTTGCCCATTGCTTTTATGATTCACATCACTGCTTGCTGAAGGTGGTTTGGTGATGTGTTATTGTTTACCTGAGTCACACAATTGCCCAGAGGCCACAGATGATACTGTGACATAATATGTACTAAACCGCGGTAATATTCTTCCTTCGGACAATTTGCACCATAAAATAGGGAAAAGAAAAGGAGAAGCAGCATAATTGGAAATACAGTTTCGGTTTCACAAATATGAATTAAGTGTTTTATCACTACCCATGTTGCTTCTTTATTTTATTGTACTTCCATTTGTCTACCAACTAATTTTTCATCCACCAGTTGTTGGCAAAAGTTGTGTTAAAAGCTGGCTTTGCTCCACTTGGTGTTAGAGCCATTTTAGGTTTTCACATAGTTTTCATATAGTTGTCACGTGATGGGAAATCAGGCTGGTCAGCAGAGTATTCAGGGCAACTGACAAAAAGACATGCTAGCATGCAAAGTAATATATAGACAAAATTTATTGTGATAGTCCATGTATCTCTTAAAAGACGCTTGACAGTCTTTTTTTACCAGTCCTACAAAGAGATATGATCTGTTTATTCATCTATACCTCCTGGGACAAGCTGCCTAAAAGATTATAGCCAGTGAGTTTGCTTATTTGCAGATAATATCTTTAAATCCCTTTGAGCATGGAACTAAAACAAATCTATCCCTGCATAACATGCAGGCTGGGTTTTTGAGGAAAGTGGTTCATGGAAGAAGGCAAAAACACAAATTTACTTGGATAGGGTGACTCTATTATGGATTTGTTAAAAGGAAGGTCAGATTTCACGCCTGCCCATTTTGATGATGTTATGGTCGTGTCAGGAATTCTGAGACAATCTTGGAACACTCTCCAGGAATCAGGATACATGGAAGCAACAAAGAGTAATGGAGCAATTTGCCACCCTTCAGTGCAACCATTTTTCAGCTGCAGCAGTTTTCTGAAGAGGCCTCCTGTTTGAGTATAATGTTGCAATAATAATTACCTAGCCACATTAGCATAACATCTGTCACAAACACACAGTCTGCAGATCATTTCCCTGCTTTGCCGAGTTCCTTATTTGGCGTCTTAGTCTCACAGTTTGTGAGAGTAACCTATTCAGCAATTGCTTTAACAGAGTATTTTCATTTGTGTTTCTGTGATCTTATCCTTGCTGGTTGCAACAAGAAGTTATTTTTTTAGTGGAGGGGATTCTCCTTTTCAACACCAGCCAGTCCTGTTCATAGGGAGATAAGAGGTAGGGGCTAAATCTGTCATGTGTAAAAAAATATTGACATTAAGCTAAATCTTATTATAAAAATAAGCCAGAAAAATCCTTACTTGAAAAGGGGTCTTTAGGTAGCATTTACCATTCCAAAACTACCACCTCTACACAATCAGGACTACTGGAGTAGACATCCCTCAGTATTCTCCTTTTGTATTCTTTACTCTTTTGCACTTACCCATAGAAGATTACAATCAAGCTGTAAAATGGCTTGCATTTTCCACAGCTGTATCTATCCGGTAGGGTTGGTTTCTGTTGTGAGTGTGTGGAGTGCTGTAGACAGGAGCTCTCTACATCAGTGCACCATTTGTGGTCCTTGTTGAACCTTGTTGGTTAATCCAGGGCCTCCAGGGCACAGGTAACCTGCTACCTCAGTTATGTTCATTTTGCCTTTTCACCACAAATGTCACTATTGTTTCCCCCATCAGGGTGAGGGCAGGGTGTGATGGCAGCAGCTGCTTACTGGTGTGGTTATTTTGGTGGGGAGGAAGCAATTTGAAAGTATGTTACTCAGTGCCATATGTAAATCAGTGGCTTTTCAACTGAGGATCATGTCTGGCGTCAGCAGTGTGTGAGAGGGATAGCCTGCTTAGGGCTACCTGCACATAAGGCAGAAAAGGAGCTGTCATTAGTGATGAGATATTGTTGTGTCATTTTGCCTGTTTGTATGCATACAACACTCAGAAAGAAACCACTCTCTGGAGCAGTCATTTATTCCATACTCACCATCACCCCTGCTCATACTCCAGCAGACAGGATTGTATCTTACCCGGTAAACCTATGAGACTCCTTATCTCTGCCTCTTAGTCTCGACCAACAATGCATGTCCCTCAGAAGCATTTTCCATAACATTTCTCAGATCAAAATTAAATTTTGACAGGATGTTATTATTTGGTTAAGTTTAGTTTAGTTTATCTTTTTATTTCCATTTAAGAGTCAAAAAAAAAAAAAAAAAAGAAGGAAGAGGGAAGTTAATAGCAAAGGATTCACGGCTGTAAGGAGCTATACCCTGATCCACCAAAATTTTTAAATACACCAATAGTCCCAACAGTTGATGCACTTGTGTGTAGAGTTAACATATTTGGCTAAGCCAGCACACTCACATCAAGTCTCATATGAGCAATATTTCTACATTCTTTGTCAACCATTCGCAGGTGTTTCACAAACCATTTTCTGATAATAGATGTGACCGGATTTCAGGCCTCCTGTTAAGAAGTTCCTTATCCTTGCCAAAATCACAGCCTAATTAAGCAGGAGGTTTTATTCCTGTCCTGTTAGGACAAGTGATGAAATGGCAAATGGAAATAACTGTGCCAAATCTAATAGTAGAAGATGCAAGGCTGGGAAAGAAGGAAGGAAAGGTGTTTCATTTGAAAATTTGCAGAAGGAGATTGCAAGAAAGAGTTCTCACATAATGAAATGGGAAGTGAGACAAGGGCAAAAGTCAGCAGAAGATTGCACCCAAATCTGGGTCCTTCCTTCCTCTCCATCAGCCCCTTATTGTCTGTCTCACAGTACCTTTATCTCTAGAAGCCCTTGTGAAATGGAGTTTTTTCTAACGTTTTCCTCTTTATAACTTTTGCGGCTCTTTTCCCTGGACAACATTTTGCTTCAATTCTCAAATTTTAGTGTCCTTTTAGCAAGACAAAAACACACAGACAAACAAAAACCTGTGGGGAAAGACTTGTTGCAGGTGCCTGAACTGTATAAGTGCAGATTAAATGGGATGTCATTTATGCATTTACCTTATAGCTGTTGTTCAAGGGCAAAGAGCAGAAGTGTGCTCTATGCTAGTTTAAGGATGATCTCAGTTTGCAACTAGCTGCTTCAAAGATTATGGCTTAATGTATTACCACATAATGTCTGTCAGTCTCAGAGCACAGACAGATCTTCCTTAATCATTGGCTAAAACATCCAGAAGAATTCAAGGACAGCTGGAATCACAGTGCCTTTACTGCAGTGGAAGTCAAAGCCTATTTTTCTCATCCTTTTTTATCTTCAAAAATCATCCTTTGTGGTTTTAGAAGGTGACTGGATAATATAGCTTATTGCAACACTTTCCCTTGTTGCTAAATACAGTTATTATAGCATGAGAACATGAATTCCTAGAAGAGTTATAAACTTGAATATAAAGAGCAGTATGTGCTGAAAGGAAATATGTAGGTGAGAAATTAGAAAATAAAGAGAAGTGCACTTCAGATAAACATTGCATCCAGTACCTGAGTTTAAATGTAGTCAAATGATTGTGTGTTTGATAGGAGATCCTGTTGCTACAGAAATAATTTGCATTCTATCGTTACGTAATGCACAGAGACTGAAACAATTTTTCATACTTATAATGGAGAATAGAATATAATTAATATATTTAAAATGCAAGAAATAAATTCTTCAATCACAGAAATATATAACCTTTAGTATACTCAACAATTCTATTAATATTAATTTTGAATGTTTTGTTATATATCTGTGAAGCACTACAGCTTAAATAATCAAAATAAAAAAGGGAGGGTAATCTTTGATATGTTTATCTCATTACCGTGCATAACTACACTGTTCTTCTGGATAGCAAATGTATTCCTGTAGACTGATTTGACTCCATTTCCAGCTTTATGAGGAACCATCCAAATTTAACAAAAAAATCCCCAAACTCTAGTGCATATTAGTTTAAAATTTTAAAGCTATTTTCAGTAGGTTTTGATGGAAATATCAGGAAAATAGTGATTTTTCTTGCAGCAAAAAGCTAAGACCTCATTGTGCTACAATGACACAAAAGAGAGATCTGCTGTTGGCTTCAGGGTGAGAAAAATGGGCTTTGCAATCTGAGATTTGGGACATTTTTAGAACATTCTTCTGAGATCTAGCTTGATTTCTATTAAAGCTAATGAAAATACCCCCGCGGCATTTTACAGGAATTGGATCAGGCTCTCAGTGGTACAGTCTGTTCTATATATAACTTACTCACTGCCGTTGGTGTTTGTGGCAGACAGGCTCCCAGCCCGAAGGAGCTGTGAGAGGTGATGCATCTTTGCAGATGTAAGGCAGCTTGAAATAATTGCTATGGCAAGGGAGAGTTGTGTGAAACAGCCTGCAGCTCTGTACTGCTTTTGAGGGGTCACTCCCTGTAACTCTGACAGAGTGATAGAATTGCACATCTCTAGACATTTGTCATTTTCTGTAAGAATTGCACAAGAAATTTCATGCTTTGGGGTGTCCTGCCATGGAAATGCTCCTTACTGCATTTTTCTGTGGGACCTGTGCTTATGTCCTTTGCTGCTGGGCTGTAATACATAGATTTAGAAAAGGATGTGATGGAGAATTGAGTCAAGCTCGATGTCAAACAGTACCTAAGTGTAGTTGGATGATTTTAGTTATGGTTCAGTCTGCATTTAAGTTTCTCCCTACACCATTTTGTGTAGAAGTCAGTATTTTGATTTCTACAATTTTTTTCTCTGTTGCATCCTACGTCCTTCTGTCACTCACTAGGGATCATCCAAGTTATTGAAACCCTTTACATTGTTTACAGAAATACTATTACACTACTTGCCTACATATAAGTGTTCTATCCAGTATTTCTTCCAGCCAGAAAATTTCTGTTGGTTTTAAAAAGAGTTGAATAGAATCCTATTGGAATTCTACTAGAAGGAAATTAATTTCTTCTCATCCAGGATATCACCATCTTGACTTCTATGCATTTACATGCTATTGAGACTCTTTGCTTTCTTATGCTAACAGTTCTATAAGGATAGATTAAAAACTGGTATTTCTTATGTTCTCAGTATTTCTATGTTAGTCATAGATCCAGCACCTAGAAATACCAGTGGAATTCAGTGACCTTTCATCAATAATCCATTTTGAAAAAGACAATACAATATGACTGAGCCTTCTTAGAGTTGAAAATAATATGAATATTTTCCTAGTAATTAAAATATCTTATTTTAATTTCTTATGTTTTATAACTTCTGGTCACTTTAAAGTTGAACTCAGCTTGCATAGCAACAAAATAAATTCTGACCTTTATTTTTATTGGTTTGTTTTTCAGCTTGAACTCTGCTTCTTCCATGGTATCTAAGCATTTGCAAATGAGTCATATTTTCCTATATCCTCAGTACATAAACATGTGAATGAACATAGTAATGAACGTGAATGAGCACAGCAATGATTTAATGCAGAGATGCTTGCCTTGCATTTATTCCTTACTTACACGGCCATAAAGCTACACTCTGTTATAAGAAGCCAGTGGATATGATGATAGTGAGTGGAAGAAAGGATAGTCTTGGGCTGAGCCTCTGAGGAAGAAGAGCAGTGGCTTTAGCAGAAATCTGAGTGCTGTGGCAAAAATTGTGGAGGAAAATGAGCATGTGGGGCAGCTGATACTTCATGGGTTAATGCTATATCCGCAGTAACTCATGAAGGCTTTAAGGGAATTAATGAAGTGGAGAGGACTGGAAAGCAGTCATGTGAGTCTTGGTGATAAGAAATGGCCAGATGTGGTCCTGATCCACCTGATGAAGCAGGTTTGCATGAGAGAAACTTGGATCAAAAGAAAACTACTTCTGTGCCCCCCCCCCTCCTGCATCCATAGGAGATGGTTCTGTTTCTGGAGATCTTTTGGAGTTTGTGGCCAAACTGGTGATGGGGAAAAGTAGAGCCCACATGGCATGAAGAGGACTGTATATATAATCTCCTTGAAAAAGCAAGCAGCATCTGCCTCAAGCTGTGATGGCCTATAAATATTGATTAACATATCCGTGTAACTGATACCAACATTCCTTTACACTGTAGTAAATGCCAGTTCTGGACAGGATTTGCTCCAATGAACTCTGCTTACAATGGACATTTTTTAGTAATTAAATTCACATTGACAATACATGTATAATTATTCAGATACTTAGAAATTCTTGCAGTGCAGTTATCTGGTACTGAGACATAAGTGCCCATCTGCTATGCATTTAAATTTAAAGTTAGGAAATATTACAAATGTTACAAAAAAAAAAAAAAGCCCTATTAATACAATTCTGTATTAAAATAGTATGGTTAATATACCACTCATGAAATTGCAAGTTGCACTTATTATCCTGTTCGTGACAGGATCACATTCTTCATTGAAGTTCAGTGGGGTTTACCCAAGGCTGCTTTTTCTGGTGGTTTCTTTGCCTGCCTATCCAAGCTTTCCATGGGTTGAGGAACCTTTTCTGCTACTCCTGCCTTTCCAGCAGTCTTCTTTGCTGCTTGCTGGTTGCTTTTTGTATCCTTTTCTGTTTCCACAGGGGGTATTTCATTTGGATCAGGTGTCTCTTCTGTAGCAGTAATTTCTTCTATGTGTGGCTTAATAAAATCTGATTTAGGAGAAGTAATAAAATTTCTGAGTAATCCTCAGTAACAATATTTACTGTGCTCAGCAACATTTCTTTCACATTGGTTATGACCTTATCATGTTCTTTTCCTCTTTCCCTAACCATATAAAGAAATTCACACATAACATTACTACTTCTTATGGAACCACAACCAAGCCCAAGTCTTTATGGTCTCTAATTAAAATTATTAAGAGGTAGATACTGGAAAACATTTAAAAGTACAGAAATAATTTTTTCCTTCTTAAGTCACCTAATATACAGGATTGCTCAGAAAAGTCTAGCATACCAGTAAGGCAAGAGAAGAAGGAAATGCTATAAAATATTTGTTCTTGCCTTAGGAGCAAAAAGGGGGGAAGGGGACTAAAGTATAAAAGTAGGACTAAAAGTATAAAATGTTCTGTCAGAAATTATATAACGTATCTGCACCCTATATACAAAGAAAATTACTTAGGAATCATATGTGAAACAGGTGTTCTGATATTGTCGGAATTTAAGACTGATTTGGAGCTAGAATGCTCTATATGAGAGAGATGTAATTGTGAAGAATAAATCATTGTCCAAATAGCAATTCTATAGTAGAAGTCTAAAAGAATATACAAGTTATACATGAGAATGCTGAAACACTAGAGAGCTTTTAATTTTCTACGCTTCCTCTAAATGAGACAAAAAATGGTCACTTATAACTCCAACTTTACCATTCAATATAGACATAAAACTAGGAGGAATAGTTAATTAATCTCAAGTGGCTAAACAGTCAGGGTTTTCTAAATGACTTAAGCATTTGGGGTCCCTGAATCAGCAAGGCCTTATTTTTGGTGAAATATCAAACATCTAGCTGCTGAAATGAGTCTCACTTTGGAAAATAACATCATCTATGTATATATACATGTTTTCAAAGTCTTTCTCTGCATTCAGAAATTTAGAAGTATTTATTAGGACTTTAAAAACTTCTATCAGCCAGATTACTCAAGGTGGCAACTTGCAGTGGAAGTAGAAAAGGTGGTTTAACAATATTGATTTATGTCTCTTTTACTTAGGCCTAACCTGGTAATTCATACTTTGCATCTGTTGTTGATTAAGAGCTTATGTATGGTAAACTTGATTTATTTGGACCTATGAAATACTGATTGGCACAGACAATTAGCACCATAACAATTTAACAATTTTTTATTGGAATAGAAGACTCCAACAGTGAAAACACTCTTACCTTTCTTTCCCCCTTCCTTCTGTTTGCTTGTTGTCATTGCTTTTTTCTTTTTAGATACAGTTTTATTATTTTGATTGTGTCCTTGGACTGTGTCAGTCTGCCCTGACACAGGCATCACAAGCACCTGAAGCAAAGCAAGAACAAAATGTACACAAGCGAGACATGTGGATACATCACAAATTCAGCCTGAAATCACCATACCTGAATCCCTGGAAGCAACACCTTTCAAAGCAACTTATTACTCTAACTTTCAGGGACTCATACACCTGCCAAAGCAAAGCAAAGCAAAGCAGAGTGCAGCCTGTTATCTGGGAGGTGACCCACTTGTATTCTCTGGCTGTTCTGCCAAAAGGAGGGAGGCAGGAGGACAGATTTTTGAAAATAAAGCAGTAGAAATAAACTGTTGCCAAAATGCAACCATTATTAAAAACAATACTGAGTAATAAACATCAGGTATTGCAAAGAGCAGCTCATATTCTTGTTTGTGCTCTGGAGGATGGAAGAACTGTGACTCTGTTATTTGTATGTTGTATGTCATGGGACAAAGATGGAGCGACCTGAATATCATCCTTGAATTGGCTTCATGTCCTACTAAGCAAAATTATAAAATAATTTAGCATTAATCCTTTAAACTCGGGAAACTTGCTCTATCTCAAATTACAGATCTTCTCATGATTATATTTTGAAATTTAAAAATTAAGCCTTGCTACTTTGTCTGTTTTATTCAGCTGCCGTGGCTAGATAACCTGAACTTTTTTTGGTGACAGATGTTGATTCATTAAAGGACATAATTACACACACCTTAAAAACGAAATAATGTCATCAATTTTGATGCTTGAGTGTTAAATATTTTAGGAGATAAGGTTATGTGAACACATACTATTTATGTGAAACACCAAAACCACATTGTTTTTGCACATTTTCATTTTAAATTTTCCTGTGATGTGAAATCTGTTTGGGAAGAAAAAGAGATTTATACCAGATAAACTTAACATGTTCCTTGAAACTAATGATACTATTAGTGCAGGCACATGCACTAAAGTTAGGCATGTGCTAATATGTTTTGGTAGTTCATAAAACTGATCCAAATATGGATTGTTTTTATAAGATTAAGATAATAATCGTTAGCCCTTTATAAGAACTGATTAAAAAAAAAAAAGAAATTGCTAAAATCGGCATTTTCACCATTGGTAATTGTGTTGAGCCTATTTTTACCTGAACCATTAAGAATTCCTTCATGCTTCCACTTCTCCTTTAACATTAGCTGACAGTAAACCTCAGATGGGAAGGGTTTAAGTGAGTGTTAACTGTACAACACTTAGTGGTGGCATCCTCACAGAAATGCCAGTACTGCACCAAAGTGAGTGCCTGGGACTGCAGCACTATTTCTGCAGTCACAGGAGCTAGAAAGCACAAGAGAGAGTACGTGAAAGGTGCACACAGATCATAATTAGACTGAAAATATATGTGTTAGTTCTTTAGATTTTGATGGGAAGAATTGTGCTGTTGTGAGACTAGTCATGAAAACATTTATTGACGTGGGACATTGCTCGCCTAAGTAGCAATTGGGCTGACTACTGCTTCTAATCCTATCCTATACATATAGTATCACAGGTACATATCATACATATGTCCAGCAGGGTCTGTTGCTTTTCCTCAGCTGGTATAATCAGCGGCATTGTAAAATAGCAAATATGGAGTTTTTAATCTATGTTAAGTGCATTCAAAGATCTGGACAAATGTTTTTTCCTCTGAAACAATTTTTTTTTGTGTGTGTTACAGTGAAGATTCTTTTTATGGCTTTAAAATATCTTTATAAAATATGTTATTTCTGAATCTCCAGTGTTAAGTTTGGATGAAATTAACTGACTTTTCTATCTAACAAAATACTTACGTATCACCCTTAAATCACAATTCTTGCCCAGGTGCATTGAAAAGCATAGGACTATTCCTGTGACAGAATTTACAAAAATACCTTGTTGGCTTAAGATGTGAAGCAGTGAAGGTCTGGACAGAGAGGTGTGAAGAGATGCCATTGTGGTTTCGTTGCAAACAGCAAAGTGAAGATTAACAGGGATCTAAAGGGAAGCTGGAGGTAATTACAGTGGTGAAAGCGTTAAGACACTAAGATACTGTGCACAACTACACGAGCTGTGACTAATAAAACAAAACACAGTGAAACAAGCTTGTGATGGAAGGTAAGAAGTGAATTCAGTTTATTTGTGAACATAGAGCAGAGTTCATACACTTTTACAGACACACACACATATATTATTATCGTGGCCTCCTAAGCCTTATTTTAATTTATGTTACAGTACTGTTACCCTGTTTGGGCAGATTAAACAATATTTAGGGCTGCAAATGACACCCATATTAAGGCCTCACTAAATTAACACAGCAATACAAAGTGGCCTTAACACAGACAAAAACCAGCAATCATTTCTCCGTGATCTAACACATTCCACTTATGCTGCTTTACCAAAGCTGGAACAAATCCTAACTGCTGCTCAAATACACCCCGATCATTTTTGATCTTTCCATCTACCTCATTAGTTGCTTCCACTGAAACAATTCTTGACCCTTTCCTTACAGATGCTCCAGGAAGAGTGTCAAATGGTGGGCATGTGTTTACAGACAGCATGCACTTGGCCTTGCTTAAAATGCTGCAATTAAGTTTTTTGTGAAGTTAGCAGTAAGAAAACATTTAGGAAAGGCCCTGTTTTCCTTGGCATAAATAAATGTATTGGAAGCACATGTGAAGTGAATGGAAAAATCTAAGGCTGTCTGCTAAAGCAGAAAGCCATTTACACACATGGATTATATCAGCCTAACATCCAAAATCTCCGTGTTTCTGTCTTCTAGACTTAAATTCATGCTTTCATTTTATCTTACTGCTTTTTCTCTTGCTCAGACTCTCTCTCTTCCTCAGGTATGTACACACTTACAGTGACATCACTGGTCTCTGTACCATACTTGTTCTTCACCACAATGCTGTATTTCCCAGAGTCTTGTGTGGACACAGTAGAAATGGAAAAGCTGACATTTTTTCCAGATTCAAACTTCAGGATGCAATTGGCATCTGATACAAATGATTTTTCATTCTTCAGCCATGAGACCTCTGGGGTGGGATCTCCCCAGACAGTGCAAGAAAGATTAAGTGCCTATAGAAAAAGTACAAAAAAGTTATGAGTCAGTAAATATTTGCTGTTTTTTGATGCCTGACTCTTCAAATATTCCAACTTCCCATTTAGCTTCCTGCTTTTAGTAAAGGGACGCATACCATCATCAGTAATCAATAATTTATGTCACTCTTCTCTATCAAAAAGGAAAAGAAGGAACTCAATTCAAAAATGCTATTAAAACCTTTCAATATTTTATGGACCTTCTTCTCTACTCTAATAATCATTAGTAGAGGTTTCTCCGTGCGTATTTTTTAATATTAAATTAGATATTACCTGCATTTATGTGTTAGACCTGAAATGAGATTTTAATGAACTGTCAGATGGTTTTGTTCACATTAAGCTCACTATATATATATATATATCTACCATAGGGAAAGAAAGTGTGCTTGTTTTTTTTGATAACTAAGAACAAAGTGGCCCTGTAATGTTTTGTTTAATTTTGGATCCTTTTAAACTGTGCCCTGACAGCTCTTCTAACAGACTTGAATTGTTTTATGCACTTCTGTAAAACTATTTTTAACTGAAATCAATACAGACTTTACTCATTCTTTGGTGTTCATGTAAGTATTTCCCTTTGATGTTAGTACTGCTCCTAAGGACTGAACTAAGTCACATCAGCCTGTAGGAAGTATCTTCACTGTTAGAGAATAATATTTTTAGAGACGTCACTGGCAGCTTCTTCTAGCTTCAGTGGGCTGGTGAGTCTCCTGGGCACACTTTGTACAGGCCTTCTTTTTTTCTAGTCAGCTAAGAAATTAATTTTTGGGAGGTAATGATACATATAAATGATCCCCTCCTCCAGTCACAGTGCTATGGCAGTCTTCTCAAAAATATTTGCAAAAGTGAGTATCATGTAGAGAGTCAAATATGAAAAAAGTTCACATGACAATTCAGTCGTACATAGGCCTTTCTCTGGAGCTTTATTTAGGAAGGAATTTATTTATTTGTAAGTATTGGATAGTACACTGGTCTAAATTTAAAATGCCATTTAAAGGGGAATCTAACTGGATTGGAAATTGAAGAACTTTTACCACAAAGAAAATGGTCTTCAGTACAACATTAGGAATGGACTAAGTGATAAATGAGGAGTAGACAAGATTTGACTTGACTGGAATCAAGTGTCTGTTCCAACCTTCCCTCCAACTCACTGCTTCTAGTCTGGTAGTCTGCTAGTGGATGATGGAACAGAAGAGAGATGTATGGAAGGCTGTTGAGATGAGTGGACAGAAAAATTTATACCTCTATAAAAGTGAAAGGTGTTGATACCTCTGAGAACAAAATAAAAATCCCCATGTGCCCAGCCTAAGGACCAAAATGAGAGCAAAAGTGACGAGGAAGTCTTTCCTCTATCAGCAACACATAATTCTTGGTAGTGAAGGAGGGCAGATTCCAAGTGAGAGGTGGTTATGGCATGGTGGAAATGGCCTCTATCTGATTTCCTGCAGCACCTACAGCTGGTGACCACGTGGGGCTGTTGACTCCCTTCTCTCGTAGCCCACTGGTGTGAGTGTGGTTTCAATTGCCAAATCAGTCCTTCTTTTTGAAAAACAAGTGGGAAAACAGAGCTTTTACATTTCCCCCTCTCCCTTATCACTCTGGATACAAACATGCCCTCATCCTTAGCCAGGCAATGTATACGGACTCCTTCAGGTCCTCAATATTTAATTATTTTCTTCTGATTCTCAAGCAAGCAAGAGCTCAGCACCAAGTGGTTCCAGCTGCCACTCCACCACAGTGCTAATGAGCTGATGTCCATGTCCACACAGCTCCATTAGTAGCGTGTGTCATTCAAAGATGGGGTGTTTGAAGTGCTGTCACGCTCCATAATTCAAAGAGCTTCAAGCAGCAGTGATGATTCTTTTCTTCTTCTAAATCATTCCTTAAAATAGCTACATTTTCTTTACCCTTGCATCACTAGCTGCTGTTTGATATGAGTGATTCTCTTGATGTCCCTAACTCTTTCTATTTATTTTCCAGCTACTAATGTGCAGAGATGTGGCTAATAATTCACCATGTAGATGGTGAGATCTTTGGTTTCCTGGAAGGTAATTCCATAGCCAAGCAGAAATGATTGTTCACTGTGACTGCAGCTATCTGTTTTGGATTTCTGTTCTTTGGGCAAGAGATTGTCTTTCCTTGTGTATATATTTATTACTCACTGTAACCTTTGATTATAATACTGTGTTCAACCTGATATCATTATGGTAAAAAAAGTGTGCCCTATTCTGCTGGGCCCAGGGCATTGAGGCATGTCCACTTGAGGCAACCAGCGGCTGCAAGTCCAGACCCTTTGTGCCCCTCACTACCTCTCCTGCCTTTTACTGTAGATTACCATGAGCAGGGTAGTACAGGTGGCAGAGAGAAATGTGTCATTGTATTTCAAGTGTTGCCATTCTTCTTCCATATTAGCACAGAGTCACAGTCGTGGATGGTTTGGTGAGTGGATTGAAGCAGCTCAGTCAAGGAAACCTGCTCCCTTCTTCCAGCCTGTCTGTGAGGATCTATACCTCTGGTAGAAGTGTAGAATAGTGAGTTGGTGGGAAGAAGGATGTTACATGTTTCTTCTGAAAGTGCCTGTCAGAATCCTAGCCTCTTCACTCATTTACAGGCTTTCATTAAAACAGCCACTGAGGTTAAATTGGCTGGCTGGACACAAAACTTATGCTAGCATTCTGTCAGGTCAGATTCCTCCCTAATGTGAACTGACATTTAGCCTTTTCCAATTATACCACACTGCTGAGGAGCATTTATGTTTATCAGTGGAAGCCTCTTAGGCCACCTGGAATGCTATTTGATTAACACTTGGTAAACACAGGTTCATTCATTCTCACCCATACCTTTCAGCTCACATGTAAAAAGCTAATAAATAGCATCACAGTCACAATGTTAAATTTAAATTTGAGATATGTGTGTGTGCTTGGAAATTCAGTCTTGGGATACCAATCTGTTCATATAAGTCTGTGGTTATGGCACTAGAATTTACAATCAAAGCTTGCCAGACCTCTACTACCTCATTTGCTGTTTTACAACATCCTCAGTGATTGTGCAATTTGTTACACAACAGAAAATTGCATTCTCCTCTCTCCAGCATATATGCAAACAACAGACAGATGAGCCAGCACCACCCAAACCAGCTCTTGTTTTCCCTGATCACTGTCTGTCCTACTCAAAACGATCCTCTACTGAATCAAGAAACATAAGGTCAAGGATATTTGTCTCGAGTTCTGGGAGTATTTCAGCCATGTATTCAAACGTTACAAACGTCCTTGCTGTCAAGGACAACGTGTCTGGGTAAGATTTTGCAACTCATTTTTTACAAACTTGTTTTATAAACACTATACATTTTGCTTCAGTGAACTCATACACAAGTTAATATCAACTCTCTTTTGGCTGAAAGCTTTAAACTAGTTATCGTTTACACCCAAGTTTAGACCCTGCCAAAGCATTATGAGAATCACACCTCCAAGCACTGCTTAGCTGAGAATCTGCTAATTCATTCTGTTCCTTTATGTCTTCTCTCTGCAGTTGCAATGCTCACACGAGTGCTTCTTACTTTACAGCATTTCTACACTGCTAAATCTGTTAAAGAATTTTATTCTGTAATGTCAACATACATGATTTTCCCAGAACTGCTGCAGTCTACTATCTTGTGTGGTATATCTCACCTTGTTAAGTGTTTCAGAATAAGATTTTAGATTCTTAACACTTCTGCTGAGCTTATAATCAAATTCTTATAACCCAGCTGACCTACTGACAGATAAAGCCAGAAATACCAGGAACATGCCCCTTACTGCAGTTGTCACATCACAGGTTTTCAGTGACATTAACATGCCCTGTTTCACCATTTGCACCACTGTGAAGGGGAGCTGGCTTGTGGCAGAGCAGCAGGAGGTGAAGAGCAGGCCCTTCTTGGTCTCAGTACTATTAAACAGCAAGCTGTAGAAGCAGTGTGCTGGGTAAATGTTGTGAGATTGAGAACTCACTTTCTGGGTCATCTGTTCTGTGCTCAAGCATTGATGTTCCTCTGGGAGTGCCTTACCACAGTCTTTCAGCTAAACTCTCCTAATACAATCCAGTACAACACCAGTGACTTATTTTGACTTCCTTCTCCTTTACCCTGAAGAAATAGAGAATTTTTCCTCCTATTGGCTGGATGAGAATTGAGTTTTTGTGGTTTACTCCTTTACACCATTTAAAAGCCAGCCTCTGCAGGTATGATTACCATGCCACATTGCAAGGAAGTTAATTGCAGAAGGCATAGAATTACTGGCTCCCATGTGAAAAAAAGAGTTAAACTTTCCTGATGCCCTGTTACAAGAAAAAAAATCTAACTGTGAAACCTGTGCATGAATTTTCAAAGAGCTGGTTATATAAGGAGTTTTAGTCCCAACTCCCATTGTCATCTCACTTTTATCTAATTCTTAAGAAAAGACACTGCCCTGAATACATAAACCCATCTGTGCAAGTCCACTGAATTATGTACAGAAGGCAGGGGATGAATAAATAATGTAGCAGATTTTAAAGATGGCATCTTAAAAAAATAAAAAGAAAAAAAAAAAGGTGAATGTTTTCCCCATCATTAAAAGGCATTCAAGCTGTTGGGGTGTTGTGTAAAGCTTCAGTTAATTTACTGTACCTTGCCCTCCTGGATGGTGACAACATCGGGCAAACCTCCAAGTACCCGTGCACGATCTGGAAATAAAGAAAATTAATTTTCTTTAGTGTCTCAAAATCAACTGTGTACTGGATTCTGTTTCTCTTCTAGTTCTTTCTTTTTGTCTTATTTATGTACAACTTGTCTTTGGTATCTGTGCTAGCAGGGAACTATCCAGCATTTTTAGCACACCATTTGGACTTAAAAAAATGTTGAATTCACAGCAAAAGATGTGTTAATAGTTGGTGTCAATCACAGAGAGGAACTAAAGTACACCTGCTGTGTCCTGCAGACTTTGACATCAATTCAGTTTTAACTCTGAGTGCACAAAAAAGATTTACATTTTTGAGATCTGGTGCTCAAAATTTTTACTGTAGTAAACTAAAATCGTTGGGTGTCCAAAGGGAAATGAATGACATCTGGTGAAGTGCTGGAGACTGGCTTTTAATCTAGATACAAAGACAGACTTCAGTCTCAGTGGCAACAGTGAAGTTCCACCACCTGTGTGTATCTGCGTGTAAATGAGATTGATCTAGTTTTAAACTCAAGAGTCCCGTAGAAATCTTAGACAAATACAAATAAGCCAATCACATGCAGGCTTTAGTGCACTTATCCTGGAGTATGGATTTTGTTCGTTACATGTCTGGGTGGAGCCTGGCAGAGGAAGGAAATGACTGTACAGAATGTTCCCCTCTAGTGCGTTCTGTAAGAGATGTGCTCTGGACCACGGAGATAACAGCCTTAGGAGAGCAGGAAAGGGACTGTGCTGTGACAGTTAACGTGCCAGCCCCTTACAGATAGCCCAGGGTCAGAAACTAAAGGTCAGGGCAATCACTGGTCCCCTGGCGCTGTCTCAGCCAGGACTTGTGGGGGTTACTGTTCATATCCAAGCCCTGCTCTCTCTCTATACACATTTTTCACAAATAACTTTTCAAATGCCTGTTCTGCTCTCATTTTTATGCAGGTCTGAAAGTCATTTGCAGCAGAACAATTAATTTTTCCATGGTTTCTTCTGTAAGTAGGGAGGATAATGAGTTTAATAATCCAAGTTGAAGTCTAATAACTTACTCCTTAAGTAGTTAATACGTACTTCTGTTTTAGTTGCTCTGTTGGAATTGACATACAGGCAAAAGTGTGAGGAGATTCTAAGCAATTCAAAAGCTACTGTTGTTTTCTTACCCATTTCTGTAAGTAATGCAGAGCCATTTGACATTTTAGAGCATTCAAAACTAGCAAAATTATTTTCTCCATCTTTGAAAACCAAGAGCATGCAAACATGCATGCATGAAAGCATACATGAAAGATCCCAGCAATAAAATTAAGTTTTAGAGAAGGCTAACTGATACTGAGAACAGGAGCCTAGATGAGAAAAATCAACCTAACCCATAAGAATAATATGATAGCTGCAAAGTGCACCAATGTTAAATCAACAAAGGGTCACTTACTTCTCCTTGGTGTAAGAACAAACTCATTTTAGGATGAGCATATGCATATACACATGCCCTCTCTTTCCTAACACGCAACCTTCCTGGAGAGGCACAAAAGCTTCATAAACAGTTTATTACAACCGTTGTCAAAGAAGGCCTACTTACTTTTCTCTGCAATCGCAGCTTGCCTGGAGTTGAAAGAAACAAAGGGAAAGTCCAGTTTCAGTTAACATTTACTTAGAGTGATTGAAAAATAGATTATCTTTTTAACTGCCTTTAATCTATTAAGGAAAATCTCTCTCATTGCTTGGCAATACAGCTTTTTCTGTGCTACCTGACTGTTATATAAGAGTTCCACCAAAGAAGTCACATGCAAAACTCCTACAGGCTTCTGTATGACTAGGACTTGTTTCATAAGATAAAGTTATCTCCAGCACAAAACAAACAAATACTGTTATTATTTTATGGCTGCTATTACAGTATTTAGATGGCATAATACTTACTTTAGTCTCTGGAACTCAGCAAAGGCTTCGTCAAATGCTTTGTAAAGAGGAAAAAAGTAGGTTTAGAGAGAAATCATCACACAAGTTTAAATTTAAAATGAATAAATAAATTTAAAATGTAATAAATTTAAAATGCAAAATTGTAAATGTAAAATTTAAAATGCATGCATGTGCATTGTGCAAACTTTAAAATGCTGAATGGTTCAACTGATAAAGGCCATCTGGTACATGACAGCTATTATATAGACATATGAATGCATAAACACACTTTTTTCTTCTAGAAGTCAGGCTTTAAGACAGAGGGAAAGAAAGTAGTAGGCTGAAGTAATTTCATAAAAGAGAGGAAGAAATGTACAGTACATCACCTAAATGAGAGATTATGGCAGTGACCTTATAAACTTTTTATACTATACATCCCTATCTAAAATTATTTTGAGCATGTGCTCCCTATGTGTATATTTATTTATAGCTTATGTAGATGTATATAGGTGAAGTTCTGGTATATTCTTCCTGCTGTCCCAGTGAAGCACACTGGGTCATCTTGCACACACCCATTTCAGAGACCATTGGTTTGTGGAATACTAGAGATACGATTTTCCAAGGATTTTTCACATCTGCTTGAAGCATCACACTGAGGGCTATGAGCAAAGAGAACAACAAATTTTTGTCTCCTTTGTAAATTCAGGCTAAGCTGCCATCATGGGGGAGGTCAACCTCTCCTGCTTTGAAAGGGAAGAAGAAATGTCTTTTCCTAGAAAGTGGAGCTAGAGTACAGAAGAAGCAGTGTAGAGATGATTAAAATGTTACCACCCTTCCACAGAGCTTGCAAACAAAAAGTGAAACTTTAGGGATGGGAACAGCTGGGAATGGAAAGAGCAGTTTGGAAGGAGTTAATCTGTTCTCTAGGACCTGAGAGGTCTCTCAGAGTAAAAGCTTCCAACAGTCAATCCAAATTGTTCCCCTAACAATCCTTCCTCATGCTGATCAGAGGTCTTGGCATCTCTGAAGAATAAAGAGATTTCTTACACTCATCAAAGAAATATGGTAGGAAAGTATCAGAACAAACTCGTCCCTCACTTCCTCCTTCAAATATTCCTTGGAAGAGAGACACACAGAAGGCATTCAGTGCTGCAACTCATATTTAAAACTGGCAATCAATGCCAGCAACACAAGGGGGTTTGTAAAATAGCTCAGAAACTGGGCAGGCATCTCAGTAGGCAAACTGTAAGTATTTGGAATAGGAAAAAGTGGTTTGTATTTTATTACTTGAGAGCGCAGGTTGAGGAAAACAAATGGCATGGGTTGTGGAGAACAAATCACAGAATCACAGAGTAAGCTGAGTTGGAAGGAACCCACAAGGACCATCAAGTCCAACTCCCGATCCTGTACACCACCATTCCCAAGAGTTACATTGTGTGCCTGAGAGTATTGTCCAAAAATGCTTAACTCTGTTAGGCTTGGTTGACACAAAACAAAATGCCAGACTGGTGGGTGCACACACAGACCCCAAAGGGTGACAGGTCTGTAGCAAGATCCTGCTGTAGATGCCCCCACAGTGATGATGTTAGCAGAGGGAATGACCTACCTTGCCCAGAAAGATCCACTGCCTTTTTGTGCGTTGTGTTGCCGTCAAAGAGTTCCATTATGTATCTGCCTTTGTCTTGTGGAGTTGGCTCATTGATCTGCAACCAGATCTGCTCCCCAGTGATACCAGTCCTCATTCGGTCTGTGAACTTAATCTGGGTATCACTGGAAAGTACAAAACAATGTCACCTTTTTGTCTTAGTGAAGTATAAAAGGGATTTGCTCATGTTGAGTCACCGAGAACATCTGGAGTTACTAAATGATTTCCAAGATGCTCTGGTATGCCACCATATTCTGAAACCTTTGAAGTCAAATCCTTGTTAGAGTTGTGAGTAGCTGGGCACAATTGGTGTGACAGACTCTCCCTGTTGAAGGTCCAGCTATCCTCAGAGCTTGCAGATAAATTATGTCTCAGTCTATGACCTGAGCCATAGAAAAGCTGTACAAGTCTAAAAGCCAGATCTCTAAAGGGTAGCCCAGCTACAAATGTTGCTGTTCTCTTTTTAGCATAGGTTTATTTCTCCTTGGGTAAAACAAAAGTATACAGGGCTGTATCTACAAAAAAACCTCTCACTTTTGTCAGAAATGGTGTTTGCCCAGTTGGAATGATTTCTGATCTCTTCTGTGTTTGGAATTTAAACACATTTTGACATAAGCATATCTTCTTCCATTAAAAAACCGGAAAACAAAACAAAAAATCCAAAAACCCAACACCTCCCTCCCCCACTCCCCAAAATCAATTTCTTAGCTTCCTAGCCAAGCAGTTAATTTCCCTGGATGAAGCAAAAGATATTTTTCTCAATAAATAATCTAGTCATTTTCCTGTTATCTTTAAACTGATAACTTTGAATGCACGGGAGGGAAAAAAAAAAATTTTTTTCTAGATTAATTTGACATGCTTCAAGATGAAACAAATTTCTAAAAATTAAATGGAGAAAAGAGGGAAAGGTGGGGGGGGGAACCCAAAATAATTCATATTCTCTTGCACTTATTTGAAATACTTGGGACTTTTGATGATACGGGGTCAAAACGGGTGCCAAGAAACAAGAAGGCCTCAAATCCCTTTCATTTCTCTGACAGGGTGCTGGTTAACATCAGTGTCAATAATTACAGCAAGCCTAGTACAGCACATCCTAAGTATCCTGTGCCTCATTTACATGAGTCTTATTGAGAGATCAGTAATTCAGATTCCACCATACAGACTTACTACCATGTCCACAGGAAGTGAAACAGCAAGAATAGTAATAATGGATTTGAATTGATCTAAGTTGTTTACTTCTCTTGTTTACTCCTCTGGGTTTTCCAGGACAAACTGTTTGTGCTGGCTGAGATTTCAAAGCTGTCTCATAGATTTAGATGTGCAACTCCCATTCATTTTATGGAGAGCTGGGCATTCAAATTCTTTTTAAAAATCTCAGTTCTTCTGTCTGTCTTGGTTAGGTTCGTCCTGCTTACAGCAGGGGCTGTCTGGATTTTACTGCCCTGGGCACATGCTGGAATTTGCTTTGCCTCCTAAAAATGAAGCCATGCATTACGAGGATATGCCTGCTTGTCCCAGTTCCACTGAATTGTGGGTTCTAGACAAGCAGACCTCCAGGGCAGGTATCTCTGAACCCATGGTGCTGGACTCTTTTGAAGCCTGACAGTCTCTCGGGTTATATTTGCATAATTCCTTAAAACTGAGTCAGGGAAAGATGCAGCTCCCACTGGGGAAGTGGGAAGTGCTCTGAAGCAGCACAATCCTGCTGGCATCCTGTGGCATGTTTTTCATGAGAGAAACAACAGGAGGGTCTGGAACCACCACACCTGACTCTCGTACTGATTTCCTGTGAATGTAATTGACTGAAACAAACTCAAGTGAGATAAGGACTCATGAGAGAGGAGAGGAAACCTGGGCCTCATCTCTATTACATATCCAGGTTCTTTCTGAATCTATGAAACCAGAATTGCACTGGGTTTTGCAAAGCTCTTGTGTACTTACTTGTGCACCCAGCCTACTCTCAAGTCTTCCACATAATAAGTAACATAGGAGTACAGCCTGATACCCTCAGCTGTGCTCTGGATTTTCAGGTCTGTTGCAGATAAAGCTGAAAGAAGAGCACATGGTTTTATGCAGCCATACAGCCATTCATTGAGTGCCACAATGAGTCATTCATTCGGAAAAAGAATTAAGTGCTTACCAATCCTTCTGCATACTTCATTCATCAGATCTGCAAAAGCTGTGGAAATAAAATCCGGAGACTAAGAGTCTGTGTCTGCAGTTCAAGCACAGTTAACAGTAGGACAAGTACTGGCTCTGAAATATTCTCCCCAGAAGGTTTGAAAAACCAGTCTTTGAAAAAGCTACCTTTTCAAGCATATTAGAAATCTGAGTAATGCAGAAATGTAGCCTTTTATTTTACGGTTTCTAGACTTTACTTAAGTGCAGCCTTGATGAATACTGCTGCAGCTGAGCAAGACAATGTTGTATTACATTATTTTTGTAAATTACACTATTTAGCTGGAATGCTAACCCATCTATATACATTCTAATGGATAGGAGTGAAATGTTAAGAATATAGTAATCACAGTAAGTGGAAAGGCCTCTAAGTAATTGACAAAATATAATAAAAATATTTTAAAATTATCTAGTTCTGTAATTTTTTTCTGTACTTGTAGGCTTATTGATGGCCCCTGAGGAAATCTGTTATCATTTTGCTTAGCATTATCACTGTATGCTCCCAAAATTATAGAGAATCCACATGCAATAAGATGTATACAAATGTTATTTGAACCGTAAAAATCTCAGTTTTTCTAATCAGGTGATCTTGCATGCATGAAGAACAAAGCCACAGGAAGGCAACATGTGCAGATGGCGGTATTACCCTGAACCCACTGCAGTCAGGGTATCTGCTGGTGTGGCTGACCACAGCCAGACTCTGACCTGTGTCCTTGAGCTGTAGCTCACTGGTGTCCTTTCCTCTGTCGTCCTTCAGTATGACTTCATAAGTGCCAGCATCTTTCTTAGAAAACTGCAATATTGTAACCATAAAACCAGTTTTCAGAACAGGTACTGTAGAAAAATCTAGTTTTTACTTGTGAACCCAGCTGATATCCCATCTCTGTCCCCAGGCAGGTACCTGATGCCCGGGCTGCCCCTGTGCCCCCCAGCTGCCCTGCTCCTGGCTGGGATGGTGTGATGGGCTTTGGCAGGAGGTCCTGGTATGCAGGTCCTTGTCCTACCCCAAATCTGCTGCAAGGCTGGGCATGAACCAGACGCCTCTGGTGACTCTGAAAGCCTGAGTGACAAGCACTTTCCAAATGCTATTCAGAATGGAAATGTGGTCTCAATCTGTTGCTAAATTGACATGCAAAGGAAATGACAAGCTTATTATCTCTTCTGTCATCATTTCCTGAAAATCTGAACAAGCAGTTACAGACAGACATTTGCTTTAGTGAAAACACAGACGCCTTGTGAGCTTTTCCATTTTTAAAACCCACTTCCTTTTTCAATTGTTCTGCTGCAGTACCAGATTAGATCATATAATTCATCTGAACACAAATTTCAGCTGAGGGCTAATGAAGACAGTCACTCACCTCTGATATCAGCAGAGTACACACGCCATCCTTAAAGTCATGTTCTTCATCTACCATAATCTCCCTGTCATCTTTGTACCACACAATGTGTGTTTCCTTCTTAATATTAGCCACCTAAAATGGATGAAAACCACATTGCGATTATTCACTTCATCTAAGCAGGGGAGCTTAGTGTTGTAGCTTGGGTTAGCTTTGTTCTGTGGCTTAGTATGTTCAGGTCTCTCACAGAAGAGCAGCAAGCTTTACAACCTGATTGCAGTGAGTTACTGCAGGCCTCCATCTTAAAATGAGGGAGACAAGAAGGAAAACAATGGGGATGCAAAGAGAGAGAAAAGGAGACCAAGGAATGAGTTGTTCCTGCCCAGGGAATTTCTGCATGTCTAAAGAGGTCATAAATCAGTAAACCTCTGGATTTACAAAAACTTGTCATTCCTTTTCAGGTGCCTTTCTCTGAGTGGGTGGCTGACAGACCAGAAGAAAGAAATTCAAGCTATTTTCCAATATATTTTGTTACATACAAAGAGCTGTCACCTCAGCAGGATTAACCTTCACAGGCTCTGTCACTGTCCAACATGCAGCTGGGAGTACAAAAGCAAAGGGCATGTCTTTAGTCCCTTCCCAACCATCTAGGTAGTGGTAGGCCAGTGTGGTGCACTCTGAATATTGTACTCAGGGTTTTCGTTGCCCCTTACCTTACATTTCAACAGCACATTACACTCATCGGTAACTTCCCATCCCAGTTTATCCACAAAATGAGGACCTGTTTGAAATTATATCTATTATATATTATATTATTAAATTAAATGATATTAAATTATATATATATATATTATATAGGTATATTTTTAAAGGTCACATCAATGGTATTCATAATGCAAAATGATAGACAGATGTGTTTTACTTGACAAGAATACTGTTATATTTTAATGTGGCTTTTTTTTTCATATTTCTGCTTCAAAAGTAACCACGTAACACAACAAACCCCATGTATTTCAAATTAATATATAAAAATATAAAAAAACTTTTAACAGACTAATACATATGTGATTCTTATAAGTATTTATATTATCACCTTGTTTCCTGTGCCACTCTTTTCTCTGGAAATCTGCTTCATCCCGTAGCTTCTTGAATACTAGGAATTAAAACCAAATACAAGATCAAACTTCATGTACCGTTTGTACAATGCTGAATGTCACTGTAACAGTTCAGTCTAACTCTGTCCCTTGGATGTCAGTGAGAATCTGGCCATAGGATCAGGTTTTCACTGAACATTCCAGAATGTCAGAAGCTGATTATGGCTAACCCAACTCTCCTGGCTGCTTGCAGTCATCAGGAGTTTAATGTGTCCTGTCTGATGATGTGCAACCCCCAATCATACAGCTCCTGGTAGGAAGGCAAATGAGAGGCAGCAGAGTCAGCAGCTGCTTGATCTCTAACAGGTGCAGCTACTTGTTCCCAGCTGAATGGGCTTTTTATATGGGAACTTTTTATTACACTCATAGGAAAGCAAACCATGACATGCTGCCGTACTTTACATTTCTGTAACAATTCCCCTTCCTCCCATCACTTTAAAAATTTCAGTTCACACACATGCCCTGTCCTGTAGGAGGCAGGCACAACTGTGACATAAAAAAAATTGAATGTATATTGGTGTTGAAAACCGTGAAAAGTGAAGGTGACAATTGAGGTAACCTTGGTATAATTTTTCCAGCCCACTGCATAGTACAGATTAGCCTACCATCACCAATGAGGACAAGACTAGATTGATTGGTTGCTTTTCCATCCTGCAGCTGGAACGTGTAAGTGCCTTCATCCTTTTCCTCAAGTTTATCCATAATCATTTCAACAAGGCCAGTATTCTTGTCCACCTTCATTTTATATTTCTACAGGAGTGGAAAGTAAAGCAACAATTAGTACATGTCAGAGACAGAAAATATTTATGAAGTGTTATAATGGTCTCTTTAGGAGAATTTTGTTTTCTTTATTTGGATTCCCTCTTCTTCTGGTTCCCATTTGTTCAGATCCCTATCCTATTCTAGACTCACTAGCTCCAGCTCTAAATGTTCAACCAAATAAATAAATCTGTTTATTTACTGATGCTGTATAAGCACATGACATGCCTGTTGCACAGTGAGTACTATGTTCTTTTTCATTAGACAGGTTTTTAGATTTGCATCTCTTCAGAATAAAGCTTTCTTTGAAGGTGATTATATTTTACAAGGTTGTGTCTAGAATGCTCCATATCTGCCTTAAATCTGATATAAGTGTTGCAACAAAATCATGCCATGGCCCGTCTTTGGGGGTAACAAGTTCTGCAGCTGGAAACAACCACTTGGGAATTTTTCTGTGGTGTAATAAATTCCTTCAAACCACAAACAGAGGTGAGAACAAGGCTATTCTAGGGCTATAGATGAAGGAAGTAGGAGCAGTGATTCCTTGAAGACCACAGTTAATAGAACACATGGTATTCACAAAAATGGCAGGAAGGCATATAACTTCCCTTTATAAAGTACATCCACTAGAATTCATCTGGAGCTCAGAACTATGGATAAAATCTTTCTAATCATGCTTTCCATGACATATGCTATTACTCATGAAAATGCATCAGAGTGGAACACTAGTTGGAAGTATACTGAAGATAGAGGCAGTAATCCTCATTGATACTCATGAAAATGCAGACACATGTAAGCATGAAAAGCCTTACCTCTCCATTGAAAATCTCCTTATCATTAAACACAAAGTTGGCCTTTGCATTGCCAGACAGTTTTTCAGCTTGCAGCCAGAATCTCACTTCTCCTTTTTCCAAGATTTCTACTGCCAACTCAGAGGTAAGTGGGATAGCTACAAAGAAGAAGGAAAGGAATAATGCATATGTTTTGCCTTTGCCCCAACAACTATTGTCTGCTACAACCAGAAAGCCACTTTATCCTTCCATACTTGAATACTGTATGCAAGGTAACTAGCTCATAAGTGCTCTTCATATAGACAGAATGCCTCTCCACCACACATACACAGAATGACAGATGAGATTTAGTCTTTTGATCCTTCAATCACAGGGTCTGTCCAAACTAAAAGAGTTAAGATTTGAGTTATGCTCCGTTCTCAAACAAGACTATTTCAAATGCAAACTGCAAGTATCTGTGCAGCTTTACATGAGTCTGTATGCTACAGACCCACGTTTAATGAGTTGTCTAATAATATCACTGTAAGACAGTGAACTGACTCAGAGGGGAAATAAACAAAACAAAACACAGAAAAACTCCAAGCAAGAAGCCAGATCAGAAAGTCAGCTGCTGAGCTGTTGATTGGGAGATTTTTGAAAACACTCTGATCCTCTGTTGAGTGGAATCTCCATCTCCAGAATTCACCAAATATCCCAACACATCCTCAGTCTCCTCAGTACATTTGTTTTCCTATAAATAACCGAAACCCCCACATCTAAAATAATTCAGCGTGTCAGCAGGGAAAAAAAAAAAGTAAAAATTGTGTACTATACCATAGGTAACTCTTCTTTAGTTAGTTGGTTCCTGTTAGTAACAGTCCTAAGTTTGCTTTGACTTCAGCTTTTTTCTTAAGACACCATAATCAGCAACATTAAACATGAGTAGTTAGATTCTGATATTGGGGTGTATTGCTCATCTCATTGACTTCTGTCGTGTTATCTCTTAGTGGATGCACAGATTCTCAGTAAAAATCATGCTCTCAGGATTACGTGTGCTGCTGTGTGTGAACTCTCCCCCAGGCTCTACTTTCTCAGTAGTGTAAAGTCTGCACTGCTAGGGTGTAGCATGGAATGGCTCAGGACAGTGCACAAACACGTTGCAAAACACATGATGATATAGTCTGGTGGTAGTGTAAAGACACACCTCCCAGGGCAGGCTGGTTTCTTTATCTCGCTGTATGCAGAGGCTCAGCTGCAGCAGGAGAGGACTGGGACCAAAGTAATGTCTGATTTCTCTCATTTTTCTATTTGCACTCTTCTAAATGACTGGGGTGCCTTCTGGAGCACAGCTGCCATCCCACCCCACTGCCAAACAGACTTGGGGGGTGAGGACACCTCAGCTCTTCCTTTGCCACACTCACTCCTTCTCCCTCCCACACCCCACACCCACACGTGTGCTTTCAGTGCCTGAGTGGCACAGGGTCTGCCTCTGATAAAAGCTCCTGGGAGGTGAAGCAACAGTCACAGCGAAACAAAGAGAATTATGGAAAAGGCACATGCTTAACCAGAGAGGGAAAAGCCTGGAGCCTGGAAGGGCAGACAACCCCACGGAAGTGTGTCCCTGCTGTGCCAATGGTCCATGTGAGCCTTCCTTGCCCAGCACATCACTTTGTGTGTAAGAAACAGAAGGAATCTCAGGGCTTGCATAATTTCTTAAAACAAAGCAACTGAAATGCTACAGGAAGCAAGTGGGAGTGTGAATAGACATCAGGCTGCACTGCTTTTGTCTCACTGTCAGCTCTACAGCAATTTTAACCCCCCACTTGGCTTGCGTGTTATTAACTAAGAATATCTTAGTCTAACATGGAAGAGAGGAAAGTATCTCTGCAGCTGTTAAATAAATGGCTGAAAGGATAAAAAAGGATTCTTTTTTGGAGAAAAAGATCACTTCTCAGCCTAAAGGAACTGGACAAATTTGCCTTACAGACAGCCCTGAGCAAAAGTCTTATTTAAAATATTTCCATAAGCACAGATTGCTGTTTTAGGCATTTTCCAGTGGTTTTACATCCTATTTGTATAGCATCACAAATTACTGGCAGCACTTGACAGGCAGTCCTCGGGCAGTTGCTAAATTGAGCAGTTGGAAGAATTTCTTTTTACCTCATACCAGCACACTGTCGTATACCCATAGGTAGTTGAGTTCTGTAAGGCTGTTACTCAAGCAATCCATTTGCCCATGGAGTTACTGGGTGCATGTGTTTCTCAGCAGAAGTACCATTAATTGCTGCTCAGAAGTACAAATGGCTGAATCTCAACCCCTAGTTGTAATATAGACTTTTCTTGAAGGATAGACAAGGGCCCAGAGTGGCCAAAGCATATGAGACAGTTTCCTCCTTAATGATGCTTCCTGCAGTGATCTCTCTTTTCTGCGTGTGCATTCTGGAAGCTCATGCACAACTATGTGTGTGCTGTTACCTAACACAGTGCAAAAAAGATGATATAATCTGTGTAGTGAGGAGCTTATTTTGTGATGTTGGTAGTGAACACAAAGCATGGAAGAGTCCTCAGAAGGGAAGGGTCAGGGCAAGTAAGGTCATGTGACAGCAGCAAGGTTTTGTGATGACTGACTTCTAGTGTGAAAATATAATTAGGAGAAGATAACTGGGAGGAGCAGGATTAAACAAGGGTTTGTTTGGGCTGTCATTAAGCTATCAAAAGGTGATACAGTATGTTGAGAAGAGTGGATGAGAAAAAGACAAAGAAGGAAATGAGAGAGATGATGTAGGCAAAAAGGCCATTTCAGTAGGAAAGGATTGGCTGGGCTGAGACGTGTGATGTGGGCTGAGTTGGAAGAGGTGCCAGCAGTGCATGCACTAAGCTGAAGATTTTAAAATGCAGGCAAGAGTTTTAGTGCCTGGAATGAAAAAGAAGAGAATATAGTGGGAGAAGATGAGGCCAGGTCTCATGTGCATTAAGATTCATTATGTAATCTAATATTATTTTTCCCCCATTTATTCAAGCAATATTCCAATAAAAATAACCAAATCGTGCTACTACCATGACATTATAAATGTCAGTGGAATTGACAAAAATACCATCCCAAGAGTCAAAACCATGTTCAAATTTTGTCAAATGTTCCAAGAAAGAGGGAGAGAATAAATTTCAGCAGGAGAATTCTGTACATATAGATCATTACAGCTGAACTTACTACACTTGCCAAATTTGTTAACCTTAAATTTAACTTATGTTAACTTCTGCTGGAGAAAAATTAGAGAATCTTTCAAATTCTGGTTTTCAAATCAGATCAAGCATGCTGAGTAAGTATTAAAGCCTGTTCTGCAGAAGAAGCAAAGCCAATATGATACTTATTTTCCACCTGTTATACAGACATTGCAGTAGCTTGCAATAGTTTGGGAAGAACATCAGTAACATACAAATGTACTGAAAGAGGGAGAGAAAAAGAAATAAAATTTTTATTTTTCATTCCAAACCCACTTTCATTTGAAATTACTAGAGTGTCCTCCTTACCTGATGGTGGTAGGAGCTTTGTGATCTTAGACACATAGAATGGTTTGGGTTGGAAGGGACCTTTCAAGGCCATCTAGTCCAAGCCCCCTGCTATAAGTAGGGAAATCTTCAGCTAGATCAGGCTTGTGATACCCCACTACATGCAAAGCTCTCCCCTACAGACACGATTGATTCACTTACTTGGGAATTGGCGTTCGTGGCTCAGAGCAAGCAGGCGTTTCATTTCTGCAAAAGACATAAAAGAAGTAATATGAGGCATGCCTTTTGGATCTGAGCGACACAGCAGCAGGGAAAAACAGATGTGAAAGCAAACTAGGCATGCTTAGTAGGCATTGTGTCTACCTTCCTCATCAATTGTGTAGCTTGATGAAACTCCATCAGTGTCTGTAACAATACAAGAGTAAATTCCCAAATCATCTTCTCCAAGATCCTTAAAGGAAAGTTTTGACCTATAAGAGAAAAAAAAGCATTATGATGAAAAGGTGAAATCTATCTGAATCAAACCCTTCCTTTCTGTCTATTATACTAGATATGAATAGCTTTGTGTAAGCTTTTGCTCTGACTGAACAGACAAATGTTTGGCTCTGTCCTATAATTCAGAGTAAGTCCTACCATGTGTGGTGCAAATGGTGATGGCACCAAAAGAAAAAAGGCATGTTGCCAAGTCTTTGATTCCCTGGAAGGATACCATAGATACAGGTTGAGTCAGACTCCGTATGGCAGCATCATGAGTGTGTTGGGTCACTGTTTCATTTGATATGGCTTCTATCATTAGGAGAGCACATAGGCCCTTCATGGGCTGAACCTGTGCATTCACCCTGTCTTCCTCTGGGAAAAGCCTGAAGAAATACAGTAGGCTTGGAGACATTATGTAAGTTACTAAATCAGGCTACGGTGATGCCATCATAAAAAAGCCTTGCTTACTGCAGCAGTTCCAAAGATTACAGCTGTGTTACAGGGCAAAAGCATTTTGCAAGAAGCCAGATAATTTTATTATTTGGAGATTTAAAATAATAGGAATAGGAATAGGAGTAATAGTAATAATAATAATAATAATAATAATAATAGTTTGCCTTGACTGACAGGTTATAAGGTAACAGGCCACAGATTTTCTCTCCCCATGCCTAAAGTGCCTCCAGAGGAGGTCTGACTTATTCTGTGCAAGCTCCAATTTCCAAATGGTCTGGGTATGGATTTACTGGAGAACAGCATTCTCAGAAGTAGCCATCAAGTAACAGAGGCAGTTCTAACTCTTCCTGACATCATACATTAAAAGGATGGATTTCTGTGACAGTCTAGATCTCTCAAACACGAGACTATTGCTACCCCTGAGGGTCTTACTTTCCGCCTTTGGTATCGATGTTCAGTCGAGGATCATCCTGAATTGGTTCATAATTCTTGGACCAAATGAACTTAGAGTCTGGAGACATCTGATCACATTCAAAGTTCAAGGAAATGACTCCATTGTCATCTACATCAACCACCACTTCCTTGGTTCCTTAAAGAGAAAGAACAAGGCAATTTCAATTTCTCAGAGAAGTCAGCAAACAATTTCTATGGATATCATTCAGAAGTGGATTAAGCAGATCCTTGCCATTTTCTCAGCTGGAACATAAATTGCTGCACTCATCGATATCCCTGGCCTTTGATTCACAAAAACAGTTCTTTTTCTAATGCACAGGCCAAAGCACATCATAAATCAGCTGATTTATTTACATGAATCAAAGCATACACGAGAGTTGCAATATTTGCTATGAAAAAGCCTGAAGGGGGAACAAAAGCAAGACTCTAAATCCACTAAATGTCTGAGCTATTGAATAGCAATATTTTCCATGGTAAGGAGTAGTTAGAGCTTTCATTATACAGCATGGATTTCCTATTCTCTAATAGGGTAAGCGCTATACAGGGAGTAACATGCAAATGTGAGCATTTGAAGAGGTGAAGAAGAGGAAGGAGTTGAGGTGCCCCAGCAGCCCACATTTGTGACTAAGGCACATTTTTGGTGACACTGGCTTTGCTCAGGGAGGTTGGTTTAATTGCTGTGCTTGGCATCCAGCCCTGCTGCCGTCTGTACCATTAATCCTAGGCCCACAAAGGGAGTGAATATTTGCAATTAGCTGCTTAAGTCACCCATCCAGTCTTGCCAGTACCTTCAGTCGTTGAGCTGGACAGGGTGACCCAGTTTGTCCTCTAAAAGGCCTTGGGGGTGAATCCTGAGTCAGCAACCCGAAGGCACCTCTATTCTGCTCCCTCACACCGCAGTGGAGATGAGGGAATTTCATCTGGGATTTGGGCAACCCAGTGAGCTTGTCATCTGTGACATTAATGTTCATTTCAACAACTTGTCTGAGAATGTCAGGGAGAGCATGTGCACTGAGAGGTGCTGGAGAACATCCAGCCTTCTTTTCTGAACTGCTCTGAGCTAGATCTTGCATCTGAATAGGGCACTCATGTCCTGTTACTTGGACGAAGACAATTCTGAGCTGCCCAGAATACTAATGACACACTTTCTCCATAAAGTATTGTATTTAAAGGCAAGATCCTTATTCCTAACACAGAGATCAAGTGCTTTATTTTCAGCATATTTCTTAGTGACCCTCAAGCATAGTAGGAGATTTCTGTGTTTCATCATCCTAATACTATACATGTCTTTTCCAGCACTGTGAGCAGCTCCTGTCATGACAATGTGTACACACATCTTTCTTAGTCTTCACACTTTGCCATAAGCGTTTAATGAAAGATGAGATTAATATTCCCATTTTGGTACTGTTATGTACCAGCCCTTGCAGTAGAGAAGCATATTAAGTCCCAATATGTGATAAATGAAGTCTGAGACCTACAAATATTTTACTAGGCAACAGTGTATTTGCAATTTTTTGTTATAATTTAATTTATTATATGCAAAATTCATCACTTGAAATTTCATTAGTGTTTAGTTTCCTCTAGGTCATTAGCCCATGAATCTTTTGATGGCACTTTATGTGAAAGAATTACAGCCATAAGGGTGATTTGAACAATAGAATATTTTACATTTGTTTTAAAGCATTCTCATTATGGTAACAATGTATAGCATTTATTTCCAGAAGTGATGATGGAATTTACCTCTAAAATTTATATGAGCAAAAAAAAAATTGTTTCAATTTATGACCACATTTGAAGACCTCACTCCACCTATCCATCAAAGTGGAGCCAAAGAAGCTGCCATAGTACTAGCAGTCTTAATTTCCCTCCTCTAGATAGCTTGGTAGTTTCAACATATCATCCAGAACTTCTCTTAGAGTCACAGCAAGAAATAAAATACTTAGATGTCATATCACATCTCCATTTATCTGAGCATTTTATTGCATTGAAAGGAAAGAAATAACATACCATAAAGCAGACATCTTCTACACACTAGAGGTAATGGCATCATTTTGATTGCAGCCAGTCAGAAAAGTTGAATGGGACAGTTTCCTCAGTTTCTGAGGATCAGGCCCTTCTCAAGTGGCTGGTGGAAGCCCATAATCTAATTTTGCTTTGTATCAAGATAAACAAGGACTAAGAGCAGCAATGTTGAAGAGTTGTAGTCTGCTCTTAGATTTCTCTTGTTTCCTGTGAGATTCACATATGCTGAAGTACTTTTGCCAAAAAAAAGCTAAAGATACTGATCAAAAGTAGCCTGGATTAGTATTTGTTTACATGGTTGGGATTTTTCATTTAATTTTAGAAGATAACTGTACAAATTAAACATGGTTTTCAAAGAAAAGCAAGTGTATGCAAAGTACTGAATCATTATATTTACACATCTCTTTGGATAAACGCAACTGGCACCCTTTGTATGAAAGCAGGTCTTTTCATCCAGGATATTATTTTCTTACATTCTTTGATTAGAAATGTCAGTTGTCTTGAGATTTTACACATTCACCAAAAGTAGCATTCCAGCAGGAACTATCTAGAGAGTCCTGACACTATTTTGTCTCTATCCAAGATAGTAATAGAGGCATGATTCATTGGGCAACACCAAAATATTTGTGGTAATTTCTTAAAAATTGTGTGATTGTTCTTGACATTTTCTTGGTTAGAGTGAAAAAGGTGGAATCCTGTTCAAGAGGCTCTTTTATGAAATAACTGTTTTTAATAAGTTTTTGTCTTTTCTTAATACCTTTAAGAAGCTTAGTTTGGTGGATTCTGTATCAGCAGATCTCAGCTCAAAATATGGGTCAAGTAGATTTGTACACTTAAGTAATTTTCAGTTTCCCTGAGTGTTCACTGGGCTAAATCCTCACTTTCTGGTGATCCCTCAGACGTCATACTTATGAACCCTCCTTCTCTAATGGTGAGGTCTGTAAAACAAATGTTCTTCTCAAGTTCACCCTCTTTGAGTGAACACTGAAAATAGTGTACAATTTATTTTTGTCATGTTGGTCATCTTCCCAAGAGTTTGTTTGTATTTTTTTTCAATTATGATAACATGGCCAATCCTTTATTTAGGACACTTGAAGAGTGTTATCATCACAACATTTTATCAGAATTATGACACACAGATATTAACCCTCAATGAAAACAGGTCAACAAAGCCAAAAGTTTAGTATTAATAGTGCTTAATTCCCTTTTTAGAAGTGGCTACTGTATATAGGTGTTTTCAGGAACAAATATTTAAGGTTTGCCTTACTCCACTTGCAGGTGATAGAAATAGCCCTCTAAGATAGATGATAGAAATAAGGTGCATCAGCATCTTATAGATCTGAAATTACGTTTCTGATATTTTTCAAACCCTTCTTATTCACACAATTACTTACCTTCTTTTTGTTCTTGCATCCCACTGTTACATGCTTTCAACTGACCATCTACTCCTTCCAGTGCCTTTTTCCCATCCCAGCTCAACAGCAGTCACCCCAGTCTCCCTACTCTGAGTTTTCCAGCTCTTTTACACCCCTAGCTTCAGACCTCCTTTTTCAGGCTTTCTTGACTTACATCCTCACTTGAGGTCTAACTCAATACTTGTTAGAATTTTTGCTGCCCTGGTCATAAGGATTGCTGACCTATGACAGCTGAGCAGAAGGATGCAGAAATGGACCTAGAGGTCAGAAACTGGGAAAAGATCCCAGGGAAATTAAGTCTGGAGCGGTAGTCAGAGGAGAAGAGGGTGTATGATGCATCAAAGTTGAGTTGTACCCCTGTACCTTATTACATCATACTAACCTTATACTAAATTTGTTTAAAATATCTGGGATTTCATTTTTGCACCTTGTAGGAACCTGCACTTCTAAAACAGTCTATAGATGAAGAAGCCACAAGTCCATGCTTGTGTTTTCTGTTGGGGGCTTGGTGACAAAAAGTGGTCTCTGAGCAGTCACCTATTTTACTTGCATAGCTAAATAAGCCCCAGGGGTTTTGTGAAGTTCCAAAGTTCCAGGTATGGAGATGCTGCCTCTGCACTGGTTGCTGTGTTTCTTGCTAGTCTTAGAGATACACTAAGAGCCAGCCTTAGAGACACACTGGAGCCAGTCTTCAAGGCTGAGTCCAACAAAGAGTTGCACTTGAATTCCTACGGAAAGTGGTCTCCAAAATGACTTCACTGTGCTTTTAAAGCCTTTCTTTTAAAGACCAAGAGAAAAAATGTAGTTTCTTTTATCCTTTCCTGAGGCACGTTACATAAGAAAACAAGAATGATAAAGCATAAACAACTGTTTTAATGCAGGAAAGACAAAACTTATATCTGTAACATTGTTCCATTGAACTGATCTTACTCGGTCCTCTACTTACGCACCTACCTGTAGAGACATGCACATCTTACAATTTTATTGTTTCTTTATATTCCTGGACCTGTAGTTACGATAAGAAAATCTGTTCTGACCTTAAAACATACCAGACAATGAACTTAAGATATGGCACTCAACTCATATCTTGCTTCATAAAAAAGCTTGACTTGAGAATGATCAGATTCTTGGCACATAGCCTGCAGGTAAGCACACTGCACAGACAGGAACCTGTGTAAATAAATATGATGACAAAGAGGAAGACTTTCTAACGAACCTGGTCGTGTTTCAGCTATGACAGCATCTGTGACATCCGACGGTTTCCCAACGCCAGCCTGGTTTGTTGCCCGCACACGAAACACGTAGCTCACACCTTGTGTCAGGCCACCAATCTGGAGGAACCAAATATATATATTTATAGTGGTGTGTTGCAAAACACTGATTTTAATTTCACACTTATTAACATCAGTCTGGGTATTTGTCAATTCTATTTCCTTTCTTGTTTTGTTTCTTTTCCACTTCTCTTTTTTTTTAAATTCAATTCCAGAGTGACATGACATGACCTATGTGACTTGCTCCTTCCTCGTGTGCATAGTTAATGTTCAGGCAGCATCATTGCTGTCATTGATTTCTTAGCTAAAGGAGCACTGGTTTTTGGAACAGGATGTTTTTAACCCATGTACATTGACCTCTGAAACATCACAGTTTCATAGTCTTATGAAACTATAATAGTCTTTTTACTGCAGATAAATGCTGGCTTGAAAAAATTAAATTATCAGGGTAATAAGTGCCAGCCACACCTATTTAGAAACAAGAGGGAATTTGATAGTACAGATTTAATTGCAGTTACTTGAGGAATTATACTGACATTATATCACCTGGGGATACTCCTTTAAAGCATATATGAAAGGATCACACTTTAAAATGAGTTGTCTTTCAAATATTCTGAAAAGCATAAAAATAGCCAACCTACTTCAGACTTACCTCTAGAACTGCGATACTGCTGATCACTTATTTAGAAGCCATTCCACAAAATTATGAATCATATGGCCTACTGAGTATTCCTTTAAGTGGAGCCATGATCAGCACAGGAAAGTGCTATCAAAGTCTGACTTCTCCAAGATTATGCTGCTATGCCAGTATTTGAATCTTCAGCTATTTACCTTTAAGTATTTCTTTTGAAGAGGCTTCTCATTGACACTTCTCCAGTGCTCCTCCTTTGCTTCAGTTTCCTTCATATCAACATAATAACCAACTATGGGACTACGACCAGAATAAACTGGTTCCTTCCACAGTAACACCAGAGAGTCCTTCCTAACTTCTGTGCATTTGACATCATGGGGTGGCCCTGAAATGTAAAAGTTGGGGTTGTGGTGTCAAAATAAATCCCAAAGGGACCAATGCATAAAGCTCCAGAACCAAAACCAGACAGAACCCAGAACTGTACACAGAACTTATATAACATTTAGCTCCTCTGTATCATACCCAGACCCAGTGTAAATACAACCCATGCCAATTAAAAAGACTAACCCAAAATACAATCTAATTGGTTGAGATTGGTATCTTGATCAAATATTCATGAGTTTACAAAATGGAAAAATAATCCCCAAATTCAGGGAAATAAGTTAATTATTAAGCTAATGTGCTGCTTCAAGGACTGGTCTAAAGTCCACTGAAGTCAGTGGAGGTTGTTTTCTTTCATTTCAATGAACGTTAAAAGGTCAAGGATCTGGCCTTGTAGTGAGAGATTTAGACAAGGGATACATTCTTCTCTGCCTTGTACCTTAGACAGGTATTTATGTCTAGCACTTAAACTAGAAAGCAAAGTGCCAGATACAGTAGAGGAACAAAGAAGGAAAGACAAAGAAAACTAAAGAAGCTGCTTGTAAAATGCTACAATTAAATAGGGATTATGTAAGGTATCACTGTAATGGTACTAAATCAAAGTGCTGATGATTCAAGCCTGGTCGTGAACTTCAGCGTCCCATTGGCTCCCCTGTAAAATGCCTGCATTAGATAATCAGTCCCAGAGCATTCCTGGGCTGTGTCCCACTCAGGATCCTACCAGGCACAGCAATGGTCCACTCTTCACATTTGAAGGGCTTGCTGGGTTTGGAGGGTGCCCCAACCCCTGCCAGGTTAGCGGCAGCCACTTGGAACTGGTACACCATGTTTTCCTTCAGGTTTTGGATCTGCAGGATCAAGAAGATGGTACCTGTTAACTTTGGATTAGAACTTCAGGAGAAAGTCACAATGACAATTGTTGAAAACATGAGCATGCTTTTAAGTGTGCCTGAAGATGGAAGCATTATTGACATCTTAACATGATAATTATCTTGGCTTTTCTTCTGATCAGTGATGGAGCACATATGAGTGATCTTAGCACACTCAAATTGCAACCCTCTTTTCCTATTGATAGACACTTTGGTAGCGAGGGAGGAAACAGGGGATTGTTCAACAATCATCTTAGTCTGTCTCGTGGTACAGAGCAAGTTCACTTAAGGCAAGAGTTGTCCTCACAGTGGGGTGAAACTCAGTCCTGGCATTGCTTTTCATTTCTAAAGCAGCTCAAGGAGGTTGTAGCTAGCACTGTCTCTAAACTGGGTCAAGAACTGATCACAAAAACAGTTGTCACAGAGCTGGTTTCAGCACCAGCAAGCACTGGGATATAACCACCAAGCCAGTAGGAATTCTATTTATTGTGAGGCCCTGACTTACAAAATATCAGACTATGTCAATGAATTTACAGATGACAGTTGGTGCCAGACTAACAAATGAGTGTACAAACAATTTTGCAGAGAATTTTAATAGGGCTAAATAAATTTACCATCATGGAATTAAAACCCTCTGAACAGTTATCTGTACACTTAATCATAATTCATCCCAACTCATCTTTGAGATTTGATTTGAAAATACTGCCTGCTCCCCCAGCAATAACTGGAGTAACCTCTTACCCTGTATGCCCTCTCAGTAACAGCCTTAATGTTGGCCTCCTTCCATTTCCCAGGAACTCCATCAATCACTTCCCTGTAGTTCACGTAGTAGCCGGTAATTTCAGTTCCACCAATGGCTTCAGGTTGTTTCCATCCCAGTACCATCGAGTCACGGACACTCTCGAGTACCACGATGTCATAAGGTGGAGATGGAGCAGCTGTTTCAATGTGAATAACACGTAAGTAGGAGGCAATATTTCAGCCTTGCTTTCACTTACCGTATTCAGGCAGCTCCTACCCTGTGTCTCCTAGTTAGGACAATATTTATGTGCTCAAGGCAAGTTTCTGGAACTGGAATAAGAAATGCAGGATAAAAGCTTCCACAAACCAAATGCAAAGTCCAAACTACATAGGAATTAGTTTTCAGGATCCCATGTTTTTGAAAAGCAGGCTTATACATAGCAAAAGAATGTGTTGCAATTGCAGCTCTGATGCAAGTGATCAGGACTCACTTTACTCTGTGAAAAATGAGGAACTACAACTAACGTTGCAGGAAAAGAAAAAAATTTGGAGATGCAATGATTTGTATTCTTTTGCAGAAAGCAAACCCCTTGTCTCAATACAATATTCATTGTAGTTTCCATTTTTTTTTAAATAGGCTCACATTCTTTCTTCCCAAGAATGCCTTTATCTGTTTCTTTTCTTCTTTTAAATTTATACACTGTGCAAATTTTATCATTGCACCCATCATGTGATCTTACCTTAATGGAAGGCAGAGTGATCATAGGCACTGCAGTATGACCAGAAATGGAACATGTCTGTTACTGGAACTTACATTAAAAATATGTGACATAATCCTCCTTCTTAGATTTTTTTTTTAACAATACAGAAATCATGCACTTCATCCCAACCCACTTTTTTATATTTCTTCTGTATCTAGTAGGAAAATGCTTGCCCACATCCAATATGTAACATACCAGTGAAAAGCCTTACTTGTGCCCCTGATGGAAATCCCACATCATATACATTTCCTTTTCGCTGTAATGTTTTATATTGGTGTCAGCTAGGCCCAGGTGCCCCTAATTTGTTTTCTGTTCAACATTTTGTGTCTCACTTCAGAGGTCTAGGGAGGAGTTTAGTTCTCTTGCTGGGTACCAGGACTTAAACGAAATTCAAGCCCCACATATCTTGGGCAAAATAGGTGTTTTGGCACTGAAATTTAAGCATGATTTTGTGCAGATGCCTATAACTTGATAGGTTTTGCTCCTTACGTATCACTGTTAGTCAGAGACAGAACATAACATTCATTAGAACAGTGTGTCAGCAGATAAGATGTAGCTTAGGCTAAAATCCACAAAGGGTCTTCATATTTCCTAACAGAACACAGATTTTTATGCTTACCATCATAATCAGATTTTGTTTTCTTCCCACATATATAACCCAGAGAACTAGGTAACCAGATTTTTAACAAATTACTGAAGTGATTTAGAAATGATATATCACCTTGGATACATTAATATGCAGTCAAACAAGCCATTAAATTATATTAATAACTAACCATATTAATATGTCCCACTTTCATTAACCATTAAGTTTGTAAGTGATCTCCGATACCATTACATGCACAGTGATCTTAATGGAGAGTTGAGCACATAATTAATGGGTTTGATAGAAGATGCATCACTGTAGAGCACGTCCACTTGTGGCACAGTTGAACAGAATTTACAGCAGTCTGAAGTGGACTTACCAAAGCAGCAAAATCTATTTATTTCATTAATTCTCACCTGTATCTTTATTCTTTGTTACTTTTTCCACTGTCAAAAGATCCTTGGGTCGAGACTTACTTGCCTGCTTAGCAGCAGCTTTTTGTGGTGCAGTTGTGACAGCGTCCTTAACCATTTCTCTCGTGTTACTGTCTCCTGTACTCCCCAGTTTGCCACAGCTACTGGGAAGTGTCTCTCTATTAAATTTAGCATTGCATTTTAGCAAAGCATCAGTGTCAAAGATAGGCTGGGAGGACTCATGCATGCCTTCCCAGCTGGTAGTGCGGTCTGTTAGTCCAGCAGCTTTACCACTCAGTTCAGGACACACACCAGGAAGCAATCCTCCCCCTATAATTGCCAGAAAACAGCAAAGACATTTGGATTTAGAACACATTCTTTTTTCTTCATTTAGGCAGCAGAGTTAAGAAATGCATGCACTGAACAATACAGCCGAAGTATGACAAGCCACTGTGTTTATGCAAAAAACGTTAAGGTTGAATTCAAGAAAATTTAAAATGCATAAAATACCTCTCAGCCTGCTCACAAATAATGTTTTTTTTAAAAACAATGTCTAGTATTCAGAGCAGAAAAAAAGACATAAAGTTAATAGTATTCTTACTTTGCTACAATTATTTTAGTATTAGATCTTCCAGGTCACATTTCTGATCCTATCAAGACGATCTCACAAAATTGCCATAGGCCACATGTCTCTTCTCTAAGGTTGAGAGGTATGCAGCTTCAATACAAATGAGAGTGAGGGTGTTGCAGATATACAATTTATTCTAGTCCAATGATCTCATTAATCTTTATGGATTAGTTCAGGCAGTGGCAAACAGAAACAATCCATCAGCAAAGGGAGAACACACAGGGTTATAGAAGGTTTACAAATGACACATTGCACTATTAGGTTTAGTCATGGAAAAAAATTTCTTAGGAAGTGACTGTATATAGGATGGTGTGCATTAGAGGTGATATACCAGGCTACAGAATCAGAATGACATTCCCATTTTCCAGGATACCTATTAAGTGAACTTGGCAGTGCTCTCACACAGTGGTTCACAAGAAACACCTGAAGAAAACTGGATGGTGAAGGTGAACAGTCTAGAAGATTGCAGTGAGTGTAAAACTGTCTCTGAGACTATAGGATTTATGGATAAATTATTATTTGTGGACAACATTGTGAAACAAAGCAATTAATTAGTTACTAATAATTGCTGAGAACATATTTACTTACTTAATTACCATTGAAAGAAGCAATGGAAAATAGCTTACCAATGGCTGCTTTCACCTCTATAGGCTCTGATTCCTGTGAAAATTCACTGAGCCCTGCTGCATTAACAGCTCTGACTCTGAAAATGTACTTCTCACCCTTGCTGAGCCCATGGCAAATGAATCTAAAACAAACCAGTCAAGGAATACTTAGAAAGTATTATGGAGAAAAGTTTTAAGGGTGAAAAGAAAGCATTTCTTCCATGATATTTATTCTGGTTTCTAAAAACCAAGGACAAACCATGACCCCAGTCACTTATATGAAAGTCAGAGAATGCAGAATCTGTGCACCTCACACAACAATGTCTAAACTCATCTCCTTTAAGACACACTATTTCAACACTATTTTCTTCTTGAGACTACACAAGTTTCTGTGTTAGCACAGGGTCTACCTTACTTCTGGCAGTATATAAAATCCATACTTCCTCATAGAAAAATGTGAAAATCTGCACAAGTAAGGTCTATATTTGCTTCTTGTAGGATATTTTCACGACACAAGTAAAAGACAATGTAACACAGGTTCCCATAAATCCCTTCCAATCATAAATGAAAAATTGCAAATTCAGAAAAATTACAGGGTAATGTACAGGAGCTAAATTATTTTTGTTCTTCACTTTCTTACTTCAATATATAATAATAATCCAAGTTAGACAAATTGTTTTATTTGAAGATGTTTACTTGATAATCTAATTGTCACATAAGAAAAACCCTCATAGATCTTCTCTGGCGTCCACCCTGAAAACACAAAATTTCCAAAGATAGTAATCATTTATTTAGGAATAGATTGTGGTATGGAATTTTTTATTTTTTTTTGTTTAAAACCCCACTTATTTTTTAATGGGTATTTTAAGTGTATTTTATTCCATGTTACTTTGATTTTGTTCTACTTCATAACGTAGTAATAATTCCACTACCAACGCTGATGTCTTGCGATGGCATATGAAGCAACTACAATGTTGAAAACAAATTCAAAGTTTTATTTTGGGGTAAGGAAAAAAAAACCTGAATCAAAATTTTCAAAATGGAATTTTCTTTACACACTCTATCAGACTTTTCCAAGTCATTTGCTTCCACCAGGATGTGTGCAGAATTTCAAAAGACCAAAATGTACTGCATAAGGCAAACTATGAACTACAGCTAACGCTTCAAGATTGACTCAACCATTAAAACCAAGAGTTAACAGACAGCCCGTGCCTGAGTGCATCATACATTATATCACACTGACTAAAAATGCAGGGAAAGAAACCTATGCAGTGTACTTGTATCACAACATATAGTAACTCAGAACTATATTTTTATTTCTATGGTGATTAAAGGTCACATTTCATATTTTAAAACAAGCAAAGAGCATGAAACTTCACCCACTTTTGATGTAACTACAATATAACTCATAGAAATAGATATGAAAGGATGTAATAATAGCACACATAAATATAAATGCACTAGAGAATACATAAAGGAAACTGTTGTGTCTGTGTTCAACCAAGTGAGGTTTTAGGTACTTCTGATATACTAAGCATTTACAATGCCCTTCTAAACAGCAAAGCTGGTCCAGGAGTATTTAGCAGAGTCTAACTTATTGTAATAAGGGTTGTCACTGATCGCAAGTATAAATAAGCAGAATCAGTCATAACAAGCAGGGTCTACTTCTGTATTGACATCAGTCCGCTTGAGGAAAAAGTTCTGTACTTACTCCTTCAGACTATGAAGATTACATACTTATTCAAATGAAACCAAATCTGATTATTTATCTCAAGAAGTTTTAAATCTTGATTATTTTTTCTGACTGGAGGCCAAGCTTCGTATCGGTAAGAAACGTGGGTTTGTACCTAATATTTAAGACTGTTCATTAATTTCTTGGTGATTACAAGTGAAAGGGCAGTCATAAAGTAATATTTTTAGTGGGATATAGTCCACATGTCCTCCTGACAGTCCAGATACACAGTCCAGAAATGTTTAGAGCAGTCTTCCAAAACAAAGCACTTTGCTTCCAAACATTATGCAGTTTAGTTTTCCACATTTGTAATTTCAGTCATTCCTCAATGTCCTGTTTTTCATCAAATTGATAGGCTGTACAATAGATAGAAGTAACAAGCTGCTTCTCTTTTCTTCATTAGCAATGTCCCTGTTTCTTCCCCTTTGACAAATTGTTTCTAATATAAGATTGATTATAATTTCTCTTTGGACAAAACTCGCAGTTTGAAATATGTTTTTACAACTTCTTATGAGCTTCACATGCAAGAGGGATTCCAGCCCGCTGGCTCTCACAGAGAGATTAGCTCTGCTACTACTACTGGCTGGAAAGCACATATATCCAAGTATATCAGACATTGGTGGCCATAATTGCCATGGTTTAAGATTAATTACCTTGTGCCTTTCACTGGATTGTTGTTGCATGGTTCCCAACGACCTGATCCTTCCACACTTGACTCAATGTAGTACCCAACCAGCTCCTTGGCATCTGGGGGCTCTGTCCAAGTAACAACAACTGAAGTATCTGTATTCCTAGTTGGCATAATACGGCCAGGAGCTTTGGGAATATCTATGGGAGAGAAGCAGAAATAAATTAGTGGCCTGCCAGTTAAAACTTACAAATAAAATAAGCATGAAATTCTATTCTTGATTATACTAGCATGACTAGTACAGATTTAAACTTTAAAAAACTACTCTGATTTAAATTAAGTAATCTGTCAGGACAGGACAGGATCAATAGACTCAAGCCTTTGGTGGTGGTGAGGTTCTTCACTTCTGTATTGCCTGGGTTTCAGAGTATTTCCTTAAAATCATGTTTAGTTTATCCCCTCATGCTGAATATCTGCACCAGAGATGTGATTTAGAGCTTTCTAAAAGAAAAAATGCACTAGATGCACATTGAAGATCTTGTGCAGCCCACAGGATAAGCCAGAAACCAAGGCTCTTGTTAAGTACCATGTTTTTTAAGAAGAGACTTCTTACTCTTCTTAAAAAATGTATTCCATGCACATCCAAATGCTCTGAGAAGTCAATATGAAGTGAACAGAGATCATTTGGGAATTGGATTGAAATCTGTGTTGCTGTTTGGAAACAAATTGGTAATGTAGGTGTAGCTACTGATGACTTACTGTATTGAACATCTTGGCTTCTCTTCCAGTGAAAATAGTCTCTGCTTCCATGTAAGTATTAAATTCTTCACTTTTGTTTAATTTGGCAACAAGGAGGGTTAGACTCTGCTGATGTCTGGGCTTATTTTCAATAAAGACTCTAAGTAAAACAAAACATTTTTGTACTTCCTTGAGTTTTCATTTTCTTTTGCTATTTGCAGTCTTTGCAGTTTTTGGCATTGTTATTTGCAGCTTAATTTCCTTGGTTTGCGTCTGTCACTTGACTACATTAAAGGTTGAACAACCCAAACAAAAATTATTTTAGCTAAAGGGAATAAATCGCTGACTGCTTTTCATACTTGAATTATTTTCTGGGCAGCTACCTGCATGCAGACAAAACAATTTCATCACAAACTGAGAAGTTACCATGGAGGTAATTTAATGCACATGACCACATGCTTACCAAGTTTGTCATCCACTACAGTGGCTTCAGTTGCTTCTGAGGGTTCACCGATTCCAGCTGAATTGCAGCAGCGCACTCGGAAGCAGTAGGATTTGCCTTCAGACAAATCAAAAACTGCAAAGCGAGGGGACTTCACAGGGATCTCAGTGTTCACCCTTTGCCAGTCCTCTGTGCCAGCAACACACTGCAGTCAAACCCAGAAGCCACGTTTAGAACACAAGTATGTGAAAGCCGAGCGTCTCACACAACAAAGGCTTTCGCCCTGGACCACAGAATTCGTGTCTGCTGTGCAGAATAGGGAGACACATCCCTTCTTTGGACCCTTCCACAGAATGAACATATTTCAAAGCTTATGAATCTGCCAGATGTTCACTTTCTCCAGAAAACATACATAAAAGTTTACTGGTTTTAATATACCAGAGCTAAACCCTCTCTACTGCAAGGAAGTGATGTTATTAATTGCACCCAGTCTGGACCACTTTCAAAATGAGTTTTGCAGATATTCAGCATTATGCTAAGACCAAAACCCTAACATTACCACTTTGCCTCTAGATGCTTTTATGGCACTCTTAGTGTTTTTGGGGTGGCTTTCAGAAGTAATCAAGATTTGACCCTCATTTTCCAGAAAAAAAATAACATTTGCAATTAAGTTGTGAATTGTTTTTACTTCTGTGGCTAGAAATTCTACATACCATGATCACTTATACTACTAATACTAGTGATTAATTTTTTGCTTTGATTTACATTAAGTATAATTTCAAGTAAAGGTTCTGGTTTCTGAGAGACTCAAATTCTCATCTGACTATGTGACATTAGTGCTGAGTACTTAGTATGCAATTGGTTATTAAAAAGCTTTCTTATATGGAAACTCAAAATTCGTGTATTCATCCCCTCTAAGGCTGTTGCTAAGTGAAACTCATTTATTTAGACGAGATTTTGTATGAGAGATGGAAAACACATAATAGGAGGATATTTATGTCTCTCTTGATGACACCTCTAGACTCAGGAAAAAACATTGATAAGAAAGTTTATGAGCCAAGAGATGCAAGTAGAAGGGGTGATGTGAAGAATTTTCTAGGCTAGCAGCCATGCAAAAACACCTCAGGAAAGCAGAACACTGAAATGAAAACTGATTCTATTCTAGGAGATCAGAAAATAAATTTTGTGATCTTTGTTGAGTTGGTGGAGCAAATGGAAAGCTAATGCAGAGGATAAACATGAAAAGGTAGCTGGAATAAAAAGGGCTGACAACAAGAAACTCTTACAAAATGCTTCCATCCAAAATGTTAACAATATGTCCTGACAGACAAGCTTCATTTATACAAATGTTATATATATATAATATATATAGATTTATATATGAGATGCACATACATAAAAATAAACACATATTATCTCTCTCTCTCTCTCTCTCTATATATATATAAGCATGTGACTTTGTTCTGTGCTTTCACATTATAGAAGGAGTTTTGTTCTCTCTACTCCAGGTAGGTCACTGACACAATTCAAGAAGAATATTACTGGGTGTGACACATTCTTCATCTACTTTCCCACTTTCCATCTTTCTTTTATCCCTAGTTTATCTTAATCTACAGTTTGACAATTACCTTCATGAACTTCTAATCCTTGCCCTAATTTGCAAGTCTCAGACAGAAATGAAAGTTAACCAGAGGTCCAGAAGAGACGACAAAACAAAGGTAAAATATTGCCGCAGCATGATTCTGATGTTGTCCAATTTTACCTTTTCCACAAAGTACATGATACCCTCATGGCCCCGCTGTCCAGGAGGCTTCCAGCTAAGCACAACATAGTTCTTTGTGGCCTCAATAACCTGGAGGTCTGTAGGGGGACCAGGAACAACACCCTCTGAAGGACAGGGAAGAATAGAAAAGGCAATTTGGATTTAATTCTTCCTTTTTGCATCAGAATTAGCATCACAATTAAAAAATAGGAGTGTTGATATACCTCAGCATTTAATCTTTTTTTTTTTTAATGTAGAGTTAAAAGTCTTCTAAATATTTGGTTTAAATTTCCTTCTTTTAATTCTAAGCAAGATTTCATTAGGTCCTGAATAATGAAACTTCACCTCAAAAAACAAGTTGTTGAGTTATTCATGGTCAAGTGACTCTCAGAACAACAAACTCTGGGTGTGTGCCAAAGTCCACTGAACTCACTCAGAATTTTCCTAATTACTCAGCCAGCTTCACATGAGACATTTGTAGGCAAAAGGGCTGTGTTTACCTGCAGGTTCTTCCTCAGTCACAATAATCTGTCCAGTCCAAGGAGCAGAAGGGTGACCTGAAAAAAATGTCAGAGATAACACAATGAGAGCAATGAGAAAACCGACTCTTTCATGGCTCAAAACTAACAATTGCAAGATCTCCATGAGCTCCACTTTTGGTTAATGTTGTGGCTGCTGCTTATGCAGCAAGCTAGTTACCCAAGCTAGTTGTAGCCTTACCAGCTTGAATATTTAGAGCAGCTCAGCATTTAACATAGCTAGAAAACTTAATCCACTGAATCATCTATTCCTTCCTGAAATGTCACTGAAGTCTCCTAGGTGACAAGCAGAGGTATTTGGTTCACTCAGCTCACCATTTACAGAGAATTAGTTTCAGCTTTATTTTCCATCCTCTATTCATTTGGTTTAACAGCTCACTTATTAAAGGAACAGCCAAATTCCTGCAGGCTGCATCTTGTCTCTTTTTAACCACTTTCCCTCACATTACCAGCTTCTAAATCATGGGTCACAGTCACAAACAGTAACGACTGAGCCTGACTCAGCATGTCCACTTGATAAATTTGAGTGCCTCTCTGAGCAACCAATACGTTACCACACTATTGCAGTTATGCAGCTTTCAACCAGGTCAGTGCACTTTCAGAGATAATTTTTGCAGATGCTGTTCTCCACCTCCACATTGTCCACCTTACATTGGCTGACCCATTTTGGACACAAAAGAAGAGAGGGAGCACGTGTGGAGAAAAGATTATGAGGGATAAGAGGAGGAGATATAACAGGAATAGGCCACCAAACCTAGACTTCACCTCCTATGACAGCTTCCATGCTGCCCATTGAGAAGACCCCTCCCTCCTCCCCAGGCTTAGGGTTTCACATGTCTGACTGAGTGCAATGTTTATTGGCAGTGCCAAATCTCCTTCCTCTGGCCTTTTGTTTTATCTTGAATGGAAACATAGATCATCTGGCTGCAGCACTATACACAGTAGCTCATACGAGCTGGGACCGTGGGAGCACTGTAGCTTTCTGTACAATACCTTTCACATTGGACCATTTTAAACTGTAAAACGTCAGAAACATGTAGAAATAGATTTTGAATAGAAGTAGAAATTTATTTTAGGCATATGATTATGCCACATGTGTAGAGAGGTGGGTTTGGAAGCAAAATGTCTGAGACATTATGAGGCCACAGAAGAAACACCTTTGACTTGTAAAATGCTAAACTTAAAGCAGAGAGCCTGGAATCTGTTGGGCTGTCCTGGTGCTGTTCTAATGTTATGGCAAGACTTGGATTGTCACACGAGCACAGAGTCAGCCACTCTTGTCTGTGGCTCAGAGAGAGACTATTCACAGGATCTGTTCAGCTATTTTGTTGCCTGATCAAAAGCAACTCTCTCTCTAAGCAATTAAACTCTCCTGTTCCTATTCCCCCCTTCCTGCAAGTTTGGAGCATAACACTGCAGTCAGCCAAAGCCATTTCAGCAGATAGAACATTTAGTGCAAAGAACACTGAGATGATTTCTTCTTGGCAAACCTGTCTCCAAAGAATATTTTGGCTTTGCATTGCTCCCTCTAGTGGGATTTTGAAGGCTTATGAGTTGATAGTCATACTTTTTTATTTATTTTTTTTTTAATGAGTTGTGACTTCTTAAACCTCTCATGCAACCTGTAAAAAGCACATCTTACTTCTAAGCCTGGCTCTGTCTGCAGGATCCAGAGCAGCCACAGGCTCTGACACCCGGGATGGCAGGCTGACACCAGCCTTGTTTACAGCTCGGACTCGGAAAATATAGGAACGGCCTTCAATCAAACCAGTGACAGGAAAACGAGCAAACTTCACGGGATTCTCATTGCACTGGGTCCAGTGGGAGGTGCCAACCTCACACCTGAAAAATACAAACAGCAAGAGCAGTGCTGGGAAGGGGAAAACATGAACTCAGGGCACCCACACGCCTTTGCAGCTTCACCATCTGTTCATGTTCATTGGCTGGTCCGCACCAGTTTCCTCAGCAGAATTACACACTGGTGACATCAAAGCAGCTGCACCAAGGCTTCAGGCTGAAGTACCAGCTGGGCATGCACTAAATCCCTCACAGCTGCACCCCTTCTTTCCTGAACTGAAAAAGGGATAAGAGCAGACTCACTTCACTGTTTAAACCCTCCAAAGTATGCTTAGGGAGTGTCAGCTTTAGCTTATTTGAAAGGACAGGAACTATGCATCCCTTGCAGTTGCCAGAAGGACACTGCTTCATCATTCCTGCACTGGACATCCCACAAGATGCTGGGCTTCGTGGGGTGCAGAGACCCCCACAGTGAGTTCTGGGACCAGCCCAGCACAGAGATATCTGTGAATGGGGTCAAAGTGGGGCACTCAGGCCCTACTTCAGAGACGAGACCACTGGGGCTGCCAAGGGAGCCTGTGGTGTGCTGGCTGCCCTCCCTACAATGACAGGACCCAGCATGGTCCCACAGCTGTGAAGCTTCATGCATATCAGGAGGCTGTTTATGGCAGAAGGAAGATATGACCAGCAGCCACAGCTCAGGGAGGCAGGAGAAGCTTGTGGTGATGGCTTTCCTGTATCTAGCAACGTGGTCAACAGAAACATAACCTTTCAGCTTGGAAGAGACTATCTGCTGAGATATCTACTAAAGAGAAGGTTACAGTTCCTACCCAGATTTCTTGGTGCATGCAAGAACCTTTCCCGAGAAATGTTACCATCCCACTCAGGGCTGTTTTGTGGGTCTAGTGTCTGCTTGGGGTAAGGCATGCCCAAGCTTTGCTTCTACCATTAGCACAGCCCAGTCCTGCTGGCTAAAGCCACCCTCTCAACTCTACAAGGCAGTTAGAGGATACCCTGGCTGAATATCTGGGTACTAAATACCTTCAGTGGTATCCAACACTGGAGAGTAATAACACAGCTTTGAATTTGGGAGCAAATGCAGAATAAACGAGGTGAACACAACAGAAAAAGCAAAATGCCATTTCTCTTGCAGTTACTCTCAGTGCTAACATCCCTCAATAGCCTAGTTTTAAAATGAAATATTATTGTTCAGAGTCTAGTCCTGTCTTTTGTATAGGATTTTTCAATTAATGTTAAAAAGCCATAGCTTAGATCTAGCAGAGCATAGTTACAGCAGTGACTGGCCCTCAAAAGCTATCAAAATAGTAAAGTTATATTTGAGTGTTAGATTTTGTTCACAAAGCAATAACCTTTTTTTACAGGTATATACTTTATGTATATTCAAAAGTATAATATAATGGCATATTTCATATATATATATATATAAATGTTTGGGTGTTTTTTACATGCATTTGAATAAGCCCAGAGGAACCTCATATGATGGACTCTATTACTGAAATTCAAACAAATATTACCAGCACTGAAAATCACTGCAAATCTCAAAATACTGACTTAATTTCTTAAATCAGGCTTCTTAGATTCAGGCTTCTAGGATCCTGCCACTGTGTGTAACACATAAAGGTTTCATGTTTTTAAAAAATTATTTCCTTGAAGCTTGTGAATCTAAGAGCTGGAATAACAGTATTTGGGAAAGAAATCCAAGTTCCTTTGCGATACTATTTTCCTTTCTGGTACATAGTAACTATTAGGAGAGAAGCAAGAGAGCCCTGGTAGTGAAGGAGCCACAGCTGCAAGAACTACGAAGCATACAAAATCCTGAGGGCTCTCAAGCTCAGAGGAAGCAGCGAGGGCTGAGCTGTGCAGATCTTGCAGAATCCTTTCTATGCGATTAAATGAAGCAAGATGTGATTATTTCCATGAAAGTTAGATCAGGCCAAGCAAATCCAAAACAAAAAACAAACAAAAAAAATCTATTTTCTTCTTGCCAGCAACAAGAATGAAAATAATATCTCATGTTAAAATAAAATTTTATCTCATGTTTTTCAATGTGCCTTAAGTTTTTTGAGTTGGAATGAGCAGCAAAACTAATTCTCCAGTCCAGCACACTCACTGACCTGTCAATGAAATATCCAAGGATGGGGTTTCCTCCATCGACAGCAGGTTGCTTCCAGGAGACAATGACATAATCTTTGTTGGCATCTAAGCACTGCACATCCAGTGGTGCACCAGGGGCTCCAGGGATTTCAGCATCAGCATCTATGAGGATGGAAAAATATGTTTGCAAATGCGAACCACAGTTCTTTCACAATTCTAAATCTTTAAGGACCAAATTGTGTTCCTACTGGCTTCAAAAAAGTATTTGATTTTATATTGCTAGTGTTTTTCTAGGTTTTGGCTTTTCTTTGCAACATTTACAAATGTTTTATATGTTACAGAATACTGTAAATGTAGTTCACCTAGACATTTTAAATAGAATTAGTACTATGCATTCTGGTTAGGGAGCTGTGAGAGACACTCTTGAATAAAAACTTCGCAGCCCAGGCAATAGTTGAATCAAAAGTATTCACCCACTGGATATAACAATACTGAATTAAATATCTTATCTCCACTCATAGTCCTTCATTCTTTGATTTTGGTTGGCTGTGAACTGCAAAGGTACCAAAACCTTTTGAAGTTTAATTATATCACACAGAGATTATCACTGTGGAATAGAACCTTCATAAGGATAAGTGTATTGTTCCTTTCAAGTGTTTCCCATAAATCTGGGACTGCTGGTGTCAAAGGGCTTTGACTCCTGCATCAGCTTCTGGACATGTCTTATCTAAAGCTTTGAAAAATAGAGCATAGTGCTGGGCACTGGGGAATTTTTATTGTTTACAAAGAGTCTGATTTGTGAGATGTTGCAATTTTCATGTAGAGAAAAATAACCTTTGCAGGAAGATTCTGTGAAAGACTTTCAAATAAGAGATGTTGTTTCTCTGCAGAATAACATCAAGTACAATTGTAAGCTACTTCAAAAGAAGACCTAAGATGTATACACCTGAATTTTAAAAATTTGCTAATAAAAAAATTTGCTATTCATGCATTCCATACAAACCTGAATTCTCAGAATGGTTTAATGTTTCAAGGCATTACAGGTCTTTGTTTTACAATATATAGTAACCTAAATTTTTCATGATTTTGACTTTCATTAAAAAAATGCCTAATTAGAGTATTTAATATGTTTCATTAAGTAAAACAGTAGTCTTCCAAAAAAAAGAAAATAAAAAAAACCCAGCCACATTTTACAGTCTTCTCTTATAGGCAGAGTAGCATCACACAGAGCTTTTGAAGTTACACTGAAGTTGCTGAGTCCAGGGTCCAATTACAGGTAACTTAGTGCATTTTTAAAAATGGTAACATACAGAGTAAACCATCCAGTTAACATCACAGAATATTAAGAAGATTAATAGTAATGACAATATGTCTTCAGTGATCTCTTTTTGAAAGGCTTTGATTGCCCATATTTGACAGAACATGAGACAACAGTTTCTTTCCAAGACAGGCTGGGAAACAGCTGGGAGAACCAGCATGGCTGATCAGCCTCTAGGAGGCTAGGATTTCATCCCTGCTGGCTTGCTGACAAATGACGACCTGTAGCCTTGGCAGAGGAGTCACATATGCCCTCGAAGCCCATGTGAACATGTAACATTATGAGCCTCCCTTCCATTGACACACTGATTTCTGTGTGTGACACAAAAAGACAACTGCCCCAGCTTAAATACCAGAACTGTCATTTAAATAAAATTTGGCTACAGTTTAGGAGGAGCAATGAGGAATACAGTAGCCAAACAAGATTGTGGGGACCATTTAAATAGGAATGTAGAATATTGTTAATGTAGATAGAATTTGGTAAACACACCCATTGACTAGGAATGACTACTGCATTGAGAGGGGTGGTGGGTTCAGTCAGGTCACACCTGCATTGCCAGAGATGTAATAGGATTGAGGGTGATGATTTATTTATATGGCAGCGCAAAGTAGAAAAAATAAAGAAAGACAAGTCCTATTTCTTGTCACAGAAGCTCATTTCAATAGGCTCTTTCTTCAGGTGATGAAAACATCTGCTTCAGTTGTGTTTTCTGGGCAGGTTGTTATCTCACACAGTTCTGCTGGACTTGGCAACAAGGAGCCATTCTGGGCATGGTCTCAAAGCCAAGAATTTCCAGAGCCTTTTGAATTAGGATTACACACTTCAGCTGCTTTTAGCAGCTGAGACAGATATAGAATCAGCACACAACATGATAGCCATGGCCCCTGTTAAAGAAATAATTCTCAATGGCTATTCAATTAAGGTTTTGATGGTACAAGCAAACAACTTTCACAAAAATACACTTTAATTCTATTCTTCAGAGAATCACACAGTGGTTAAGATTGGCAGACAGCTCCAAATATTGCCTAGTTTAGCCCCTGGCTCAAAGCAGAGTCAGCCAGAGCTGGTTGCCCAGGGCCATGTCAAATCAGGTTTTGGGTGTCTTCAAGGATTAAGACACCTCAGCCTGTCTGGGTACATATTCCAGTGGCTTCTTTCCTTCCCTCCATCAGGTACACATGGATAAACTCTTCCTATGATCTCTCTTTTCTGGGCTGAACAGTCTCAGCTTTCTCAGCCTTTCCTCATCTGAAAGATGCTCCAAGCTGTAAATCCCTTTCACATCCCTTTGGTGGCCTCACTTCAGTGAGCCCATGTCTCTTTTGTATGGGGGATCCCAGAACTAGATCTAGCATTCTAGATGAGTGTCACCAGTGCTGAGTAGATGGCAAAAATCACCTCCTCAGCCTGCTGGCAATGCTTTTCCTAATGCAGCCCGGGATGCCACTGTCTTTGTGACAAGGGCACATGTTCACCTTGGTCCACCAGGATCTTTCCTGAAAAGCAGCTCTCCAGACAGACACCAGCCTATTCTGCTGCATGAGATTATGGTTCTCCAGGTGCAGATCTTTGTGTTTCTGTTCCACTGTATTTTTTCCTGCAGTGTGCATTAGCGAGAACCCCTCAAACTGCACAGAAAGTCTTGATAAAAATAGTGCAGTTTAGCTAGCAGCAGGATGGTTACAAAAAAGCATTTGTAACTTATTATTTGCATTTTTCCTCCTTATGACCGATGTTCAGCACTCTGAACAAAATACCCTAAATTTCCTCCTCAGAATGTCAATGGAGTTTAGAAGTCTTCGGGCTCATGACACCAAAGCCTAACACATGCATGGATTTTTTCCAGAGATAATGACTGAAATGTGCATTGATAAATTCTATTAATAGAAAATTATTATTCTATTGTTACGGAGGGTGGGGTGGGGGGGGGGAAGCACCTCAAATATCTGAGACTGATTTTGCCATCACGTTTTCCTCAGCTCTATAGTGAGTTTTGTGCACAAGATAGTATCCTACCTCGAACAAAGACATAACCACTGTACTCTTCATAGTACTCTCCCATCGCCACTCGAAGTGTGTAAAGACCTTCATCTTCCTTGTTTGCATGAGTCAGGGTTAAAGAAGCTCGCTCCCCACTCCACTGCATTTGGACCCATTTGGATGGTGTAATAAGAACACCTAGGAATTAGAGAATTTCATCATGAGAACCAGCAGGATCTACTGAGGAATAGGTTCTGAATATGGAGAATATTTTGGGATAGATTGGAAATACAAAAGTGACCACTCTTATTGACAACATTCTGTCTTTGAAAACAGTCATAAATAACATCTAATTCTGCTTTTATGACAACTTTGATTTCAGAGCATTACTTCAGGAAGCAGTAACTTTTTATCAGCTGTTACAGAACACTGTGCAACTACCTAAAAATATCTTGGTGTAAAAATAAATAAATAGTAAAAGCTATATGAGCTCTATAAATGGACCACATAGGTGTTGGCTCTGATAAAAATGCTTCTAATTTAATTTTTTTAAGAAATAAAAAATCCCTAGAAGACATTTTCACAGTGCTTTGTCAGTTTTCTGTGGTTTCACGTCACAATGCTAAATTATGAAACAATTCTAGTTGAAAAAGAGAAAATTATCATAGTATCATTGGAAAACCTGAGAAAGTGATGACCAAATCATAACATTGACATAAGCTGAAATAAGTAAAAATTTACATGGAAAAAGTTTATATTTCTTCTTGTCTAACATTCTCACCATTTCTGTACCACTCAATGTCTGGTTTGAAGCGCTTGATATCAGGATTGATAACAACTGTGCAGCCCAGACTCATTGTCTCGCCTTCTCTCCCAAAGGCTACATCAAACTTGTCGACAAAGCTGATTTCAAACCTGGAAGCATAGCCATGAGGAGTAACAGCAACTGTATAAGAGAAAAAAATATCTGGTTTTCTTTCCTTCTGTGACAAGAGTAGGAAGAAAAAGTACTCAGTGGTTATGAATACAGTCTCAGGTAAAGTTTAAGGTATAAATAGGAGCAATATGTATTTTAAGTCATCATCTTCAGAGGTAATTGCAGTGTTGGATAATCCAAGTCCTTTCTCTTGGGAATCAACTATTTCTTCATTCATATATCTTTAGTTTTACAGCTAGTTCATTTTTGCAGGGAGAGGCTTCTGCAGAATTTCAGAATTTTCAAGATTTCTAATCCAGTGTTTTATCATAAGGTTTGTTTTGTAACTTAAAAAGACTTCTATTTGTGATTAATTTTTTGTTCACTTCAAGTTGATCTTTAGCTTATATGGTTCTTCTCTTTCCCCATTTTGACTCTGTGCTCTATCTCAGAGCAGTCATGTGTCCACTCAGCCTTTGTTTTTGTAAGCTCCTTTGTGGGGGCTACTATTAATATAAAAGGGGCTCTCCAATAGCCCCCCTCTCTCTGTTTCTATTCTTGTTCCTGAATTTATCTTTTCAAGTGCTGTGTGTCCCAGGTGGTGCAGTTTGCCAGACAGAATATCCTAAGTGCCTTTCACTTGTACTGTACATACACAGCAGAAGGGCTTCCATGTTTGTTTTGAAAACAGCTCAGCTGATAAAAACTAAGGTCACACTTTACTTTTACTCAGCTAGCCTATACTGATAACTTTCCCTCTTCTTGTGATCAATAACTATATGCAAATCGTGATCTTTCTTTCCCATAAAGAAGTGATAGATCCCAGATTTTACTGGAAATATATGGAAGTCTCATCTGTGAAACATTTCATGGGGTTCCTAGAGCACCTTCACCCACATGGCATATGTGGGTGGATTGTCTTATCATCATGAAAGCATGGATACCATATTGATAAAATGTGAGTTTCTCAGATAAAACAACTACAATTTTTACCTTGATATATTCCAAAATAGTCTAATTGTGTTCTGGATATTTAATCTTGTCTGTGCATTTTCACAGCTTATGAAACCACATAAGCAGCAGACAACAATTAAGTCACCTACTCTGTGTAGGCACATGCTTCCCAATGCCATGTCTTACATATTGCAAAAGAGAAAGTGGTTCTCTCTTTGACAGATTCTATTTCATAGTGAAGTGCAATATTAACAGGATGTTTCTTACATAAGCCAACAGACCTAGAAGGCAATGCCATTTCCCCCCACTAGTGAGGCTAACACCATCCAAAACTGTAGAGCTCCACACCCTCATAAATCAGACCTGCTTCTTTTTAAAATAATGTTACTAAATATTCTGCTTAGTCATGTGTCATGATGTCACAACTATAAATGGAAGTGTCAAAGAAACATATTGCAACTTACACGGAGAGAGGGAAAGATTTCTAGCATGCAAAAGACTTGCATCAATTTCTCCTTTGTACCCTACACCAAAAAAAGACAAAATTGGTCAATATCTCCAAAAGGTAAAGGCTCTGTGAGCCACAAAACCAAAGCTGGTAATGTGCACCTTAACAAAAAACAACAACAAAAAAAACCTTGAAGAAAATGTTTTGCAACCTACTCTTTACCACGAGGGAAGCATAAACTGAAACTTCTCCTTTAACGTTCATAGCAGAGGCATGATACTGGGCAGTGTCATCGAATTCACATCTGAAATTAGAGAAATGATTATAGAAATGGTATATATATAGGCAGAGCACCCATTTACTCCTTAGCATAGCCTCTCTTTAGATTAAGATTGTTTCAGATTAAGGAGACCCTCAGAAATCTGGGTAAAATCTATAAAGTAAAAGCTTGGGAGGCAGACACACTGGACACTGGACCGATTGTAGCCATTAAGTCTTTCTTAGTGTTAAACCCCAAAGTTTGAAATAAATGTCTGTTTTCAAATATCACTTACAGATTTGAAATTGGGAACACAGCGTAAGTGGGAAAAACAATCTGATAATATTCATCACTAATTTACTGTCTTCTATGAAGAGATGCCTAACATAGAACTTGTAGGAACGGTAGGTTTCATAAAATATTTTCAAAGGGCACGTGCCACTAAAAAATTGTCAAACCCAGGTGGTTGTTGATTAGGTCTCATGTTTTCAAAGTTTTTAATGCAAAGTGAGTGCAAAAATTTCCCACTTGGAAGATGAGTAGTTAAAGATCTTTCTTGTGCATAAGTGAGGACATCTCAGTTCTGATCCTCGTTTCAGTAAGAATTGTGAATTTTACTATATTTGAAAAACAGTTAACTAACATATTTTTACATTTTTAACTGTATTCATCAAGCAGACAGATGGAAAAAGTAATCATAGATGTCCCACATTTCTGACTTAGCCATAGATAGAATATTCAGATAAATAACTCAGGTAAATTGCATGTCCTCTATTGAGGTAAACCAGAACTGCTTCAACATTTAGTAGACAGCATTCACCACAGCTGATATCCCTGATATCACCTGACTTGATATCTATTCCATCCCCAAGAGGTATGTTCACATTTTGCAGGTCTCATTCTGTAGCAACATTTCAGCTTAAGCTATTTAAATTATTTAACACTTCCTTACTCAGTAATCTCCAGGGAGTGCAGCCCATATCGACTTTGAATGATATACTTGCCAGGGTGAGCCTGTACATCAATGGGCACATTATTCTTGTACCTATGGAAAAGCAAAGAAGCAGTATGTCATAGAGAGAAGTCATTCTATACTTTTAAAGGTCAAGCACTTGATATTTGAAGTAGAACATCAGTTTCTGCATGTTTCTCCTAGATAAACTGTAGTCTAACTCCCTGGGAAGACATTACATATCTTTGGAAGTGTAACCTTTCTCCTTTCCTCTTCAACCTGCCCCAGGTAGATTTTATTCTCAAATTAAAAGAAAGAAATAGTCTTGAGTGGGATGAAAATCAGTTCATATTAACACAAACTTCATGCTGCTATTTGTAAAAGAAAGGAGGAGTCAAGAGAGCAACATCTCAGAGCTTTGTAAATGGCAAATAAAAATTTTGTAGCCTCCTTACTTACTAGCTATCATAAACATTTTATTTGGTTTGCATATTTGACCTACTTTTAAAACCTTTTCATACACAAAAATGCCAGGTAGAAGGTTAACTTTTCTGTTTACTTGCAACTTAACAGAGTTAGACTGGAATACACTATGAGGGTTTTCTGGCACAGGTGTAGGAAAGCTTTACTGTTCAAAATTCCCATTGTCCTGGTTTGAGGAATGAATGAACCAGTGCTGATCAGTGGTGAGCTGGTACTGCTAATTTCAGAATTTATACAAACAGCTTGAGACTCTCATAGGGGAAGAACTATGGTGCATAAATTCTTCCTCTTCAATTGTTGCATAAAATGTTGCTCATTCTGGACAATACATGGTATAACCAAGTAAATGTTTGACTGAATCCTGTTTTAAGCAGGCACTGAAAATACGGAAAAGACTGGCAGTAGAAGTCTAATAAATAAATTGCACTCTGAATTGTATTCAGTACATTTGGAATTGATTTGAGGTCCATAAAGAAAAGTGTTTCCTAAGAGAGTGTCCTGCTTTATATAGCTTTCCCTTTTCTTCATAAGGTGTATACATATAAAGAAAGTGAAATGATAAAGGATGACATATAAAAGTATCTTCATCTTTTACTCTGATGTAGCTTAAATAAATCTTTATTCTCACAACAGATAAGCAGAGAAAGAAGTTTGCTTCTTCATTTCAGATTTTATATTTTAAACCTTTCATGATTTTCAGTTAAGAAAAAGAACTGGTCTGGTGTCAATGCCTTGCCTCACTTCCCCAAACAAACCAGTAATTAACGATTTTATTTTCACCAAGAATATTATCAGTTGAATATATCTCAAGATGAAGCGAGATCCACAACAAATCTGAAAACTTTCTTTCAGCACCATCAGCATTGTACAATAAAGAATATTTCCCTGACTACAAATATTTGGGCTTAGTAATACACTGAGAGTTTTCCAAGCGCTTAAGTGAGTAATGACCATAAATGCGAATGTTTTTTATCCTCATCTTCCTCTCAGCAAAACGACTGTGAAAAGGGACTCATTGCAGGACAGTACTCTCTATTCTGCACATCAGTCATTTGCAGAGATGCCCGACCTCATTACTCTATTATCCTGGCTTAGGCAAAGAATAATATATGAGTCCAGCAAGAGTAACACATTCACCACCACTCTTCACCTCATCTGTGAGCTGGTGCCCCCCAGACTAAACTGCCTGGGGACATCAGGGCATCTTTATATTACATCTAGTGTGTCAAATATTTTAGAAAATAGAATAATGACATCAGCTCTTAATATTTTCCAGGGAACATGAAATCCCGTAAACAGGACTTAACTCCATAGCATCTTTAAATTTTCTCCAAAGGACTGGGCAACTCTTGGATCCTATGGCAGCAAAGTTGTTTGGTAGCATGAGGTGCTGTGCAGAAACAAACTTTTACTGGGTCATGCCAGCAGCAAGAAGACTTCCACTTCTTTTGTCTTCATTATGAGGTTTGTAAAAAGTAATTGATTCAATTTTTGCTTATTTATATTCATCTACAGAAAGAATAGGACACGTGTTAGAAGGACCACTTGTTATTTCTGGAAATGCAAATTCCAGAGCAGCCAAGTCATTAGCTAATGTGGGACTGCAACCTCCCACTGTCATTAGCCACTGATAGTTTATGCTTTCTGCTAGTGGTTTCAAATGTCCTGGGTTTTCCATATGCTTTTTTTTTCCAGGGGAGTCAGAACAGCTGCTTCAGGCAGGTTTTCTTTAGAGAAGGTTCATAAAGCTTTATAGTTTTTCAGGCACAGCATGAAAAGGTCTTCATTGCTTGTACAAAGAATGACTGCAATACTCTACTGACATTTTATTAGAAAGGCTGAACAAAAGCTGACAGATCCAGGTCAGCACTGTTCTATACCTTAGAGCAAAGACACCTGCTGAAAAGGATGTGACCTTTTTTTTTTTTTTTCCATTAGTAGCCTGTGGCAAACTGAAATCCCTTTGGAACTCAGATGTATAGTAAAATGATGTATTAATTTCCACCACCCACTTAGATGAAAGGCTGGTTCACAGCAAGAGCAAAGACAGACAGCTGAAAGCTCAGTTTAACCATGTCAGGTTTTGGGGATAAGGTGAATCTCAACCAAAGTGAAAATTACCCAGCTCCTGAATTCTTGGGCAGGATTCAGGTTACAGAGCTGGATTACAGCCATGAGCATAGCTGACCATTGCTTATATCAAGCTGAGAGCAGATCTGAAGGGTTTGTCTGGCATCCTCTCCAGGTGGAATGTGAACACAGGGCACTTGTAACCCTTGCAGGGTGGGAAAACTGTGTCCATGCAAAGCCTGGCCTGGCCAGAGTCCCAGGAGAGAGAGCAGTGACTTTGTGGACTCAGCTCTGACCTATTAATATACCTCTTAATAGCAACTTTTGACAAGCCCTGAGATTAAGGTTTTTAAGACCTAAATAAATGCAGAGTGGCTTAAGCAATTCAAGTAGCAAATTGCAATATATGATAATAACATAACATTATGACACAGTAGATGTTTCCCTTCCAAGTCAGCGTATTCTGTGATTCTGTAAAACTCTCCAATAATTCCAAAGCTTTCATCTTATTTGGATGGTTCCAGATGTACCTGAAGTCACTGACTTCAAACACTGACGATGTGTCTGCTATGAGCACATCATCATTACTGAGATTTCACAGCATCATCAAGGGATTTCTATTTCATGGAGATTCAGCACTATAACTGCTCAGCTGCCAAGATGTTTGCTCTTGACCAAAGCCTGTTTTAATGCTTCAGGGACATTAGCATCATTTGTAGAACTAAACTCAACTATTTGGAAGACGCTATCAAAGATAGTATGATAAATTAAACTGCTATTTTTCCTTAATCATCAACAGAAGGAATATATTTGAGGTCTCTACCAAATAAAAAAAGTCTATGTATTCCTAGTGCTGTTTCACAAATATTTTTGTATTATTTATTTACTATAATAATTATATAATTATTTGTATTATTATGATTATTATTATTACTTCATTTTAGTATTTTGCCCTTTTTCTGCACAATGTGACTTGAAAGGTGTTTGACAGGCCTGTCATCAGCACCTGATTTTTTTTTTTTAATTTAACTTATATCTTTCCAGAAAAATGACTAAATTTACTGAGATGACTTCAGATTCTGGTTGAGTGGTGACTTTCAGTGCCAGGGATACAAACTTACCATGTAACACGGGGTTCTGGCCAGCCAGCCACAGAACAATTAAATCTAACATTTTCCTTTTCCCAGATAGTGTGGGAACGAGGCTCAATGATAAACTCAGGAGCATGTAACAGTTTATCTTGATTCAACTTTTTATGGAATGCCTGAGTCTCTTCTAGCTGGAAAAAGAAACATTTTATTATACACTTGATCATAGCAGCAGTTAGAAGTGCAAATTAATACCAAAAAAAGGGGAAAAAAAAGATAATACCCCCTGCAATTTTTATTTAAACATCCAGACAGACACACTTAATGTATTTATCTCATTTGGACACAGAAAACAAAGTTTTAATTTTCCAGAAGTTCTCCTTCCAAAATAATGAGATTTGATTTTACAGGGCTTTTCCCCTCAAAATTATTCTAAGTAAATAATTTTCCACAATTAACTATTTACTTATTATTTTAAATACAGAATGGAAGGCGAAATAGGCCTGAAACTCATATATCTACTGTACTTGCACTGTAATGCAAGGCTCTCTATGCTTAGATCATCTCTGGCAGAACTACTTTGAAACCTTTCCTCCTGATGGGATCCTTCATCCTCCCAAGGTAACAGGTTCAACTGCTTGGCTACCCACAGAGCTGGAAAAAACTCCTAATATGGTATAAATCTGGCTTTCTGCAAACTAAACTATTTATTTTCTACCCTAACTTTCACATATATGGAGACTTACAGGTTCCTGTATTCAGATTATTAAAAAAGGACTTTTATATAAAACTGGGAAATGCCAGTTTTCCTTACAATGGCTTCTCAGTCCTGGACAGGTTCTATTTGTCCTCAACATTCATCAGTGACTGCTCATTATCACAGACCTAACAGACTCCAACACAATTAAATAACTGCCCCTTACTGTTACTGATAATACTCTAAATTGGTAATTGTTATTATACAACTGTCATTAAATTGACTGACATTAAATTTGTGACCTTTTATAACTCTCGGATCCTGAGGTACTTCTACTTAGCCAGGCATTCCTCATTTACTTGTTCTTTTCCTTCTGTGTGTAGCAATTTCCATTGGTTGTCATCAAATTCCACCCTCACTGTTGCTCAATTTTTGAGATGATTTGGACTTTTTTACCTTGTCTTTGAAAGTGTTTACACCTTTTCCAACCTTATGTCATAAGGATATTTTTAAGCATATTGCTAATTTTTCTGCCCAAAACAATAAACAATAAAATATAGTAATAGTTTAGTATAGCATAGCATAGCATAGTATAATAATATAAGTAGTATAGTAGCAGAAATAAAGTAATATATTTGCTAAATGAAACATACTTGCACTTCCATGCCCTGCCAGTCTGGTCACAACATATTTGTAACTGTGCTCTGAGTATTATTTTTTAAGAAGCTGAACAATAATGCACACAATTAGAGATTCAGTTCCAGATGTTCTTCCCTAATTTACACCTAATTCTGTCCTAATTTACACCCAGTGATTAAAACTCTGGGGTGAACACTTTGGACAAGCTTGTTCTTAGGCCATAGAAGTCCAGAAATTACCCATTCACCTACTTATGAGCAAGACACAAATAGATAGATAGATAGATAGATAGATAGATAGATAGATAGATAGATAGATAGATAGATCGATCTCCACCTTTATTGTCTGCCCAGTAGCTGCCTCATCCTCCAGGAGAAGGATGCTGTACCATTTAAATAGGTGTGGGCATGACCAAAGAGCCTTCCCTGGTTCCCTACTCTGTCCTTTTCTCTCAGCACAACAGAAGCATTCCTGGTGCCTGCCTTGGGCACAGTGCCTCTCTCCTTATCCATTTGATACCTGGATAACAAGACCTTTAAGTAATTCAAGAGATTTCCATTGAAAATACTTAGGTTTATTACTACCATTATTGTGATTGCTCATGGAGTAAATCAGGGCCCCGGTGTGCTAGGCACTTTACAAACACCAAACAAAAAAATACTAATTTTCTTTTCCAGCTTAAGTATTAATTTCTAATTTTTTACCGTTTTCTTCATGGCCACACGTTCAGCAGACTCCCGGATTGCCACTTTCCTTGATTTTTTTTCATGATGTTCCTCTTCAGAAGTTGTCTTGGCCACCTTTTTGACACTAACTCCTTCCCCTGTGGCAAAAAGGTTCCTCTTGGCAACATAAGCAGCACTTTCTTTAATTCTCTCTTCTTCAGTGTCTGTGATACCACTGATATTCACTTCTCTGAAAGAATTTTTAAAAAGCAGAATCCCATTGGAAAATGCTGAGAACATGCTCCATTTCTACTTGCTACCAAATTAGCCACTACAGTGGCCAACACTCTTCTGCTACTGCACTCTCTTATGTATTCAAAGCAGAAACATGATTCTGCAGAAAGACTGAGTATTTCACTGTTGAAAGTCATGGCCATTTTCAGGGCCTCTCCCTCTAAATATGCCATACACATTTTCAGTTTGAACATTATCCTTCTGCGGCTTTTCACCTCCATCACTATAAAGATGAGTGTAAGGCATAACCGCAGATCTTCAGGTATTAACTTAGAGCTGCAGTGTTTGTAACAACACTGCCAAAGGGGCAAGAGATAATTGTAGCTGTATAACAATGTCCTCATTCATGATTTATAAATCTCCCCCCCCCGATATAAATGTAGATAACAAAAAGTTATCCTTGCTCATAGAAAATTCCATCCTATATTGCTTTCAGGAAGATAACTATGGATTTTCTTGAAGCCTTCTCTTCAGGCTTCATACAGAGGTGAGACACAAAGAGCTCTCAATGGGTGCAATCCTGTTCCCACACTCACGTGTGGATGTACCATTAAAACCATACTGTTTTGGCACTGTCAGGACATTACAGCTGCTGTAGTGGTGCATACAAAATGAGAGTTCCTTGACTTAAGAAGAAGCATTAATATCCTCCTGCTGAATTTGGTTACTTTAAGGGAACATTAGATACCACACTGAAAACAAATTCAGTTTAAGTTCTCATTTAGTGCCATCTTGCAAGCACTATAGAAACATCACCTCTATTTCTAGAGTGCACTCAAGCACAGACTCTCTTTTATTATAAAAAACTTACTACTACTTCTACAAAGCAAAGAAATAAATTTTTTTCTGTTTTCTTTAAGATTGCCAATATTATGCATTTGATAGCACATCTCAATACTCAAAAAATTTGAATTTAAGCTCAGAATTCTGTGTCCAGCCCCTTATCTATGAAGTCAGTTCAGTGAGATGCAAGGCAAACAGGGGAATGTGCTGTAAACTTACTTACATTTAAAAATTGCCAAGACCAAAAATCTTACTTAACAGCATAGAGCTTTGACCACCCCCAAACTCAACTTCCTGTGTTTCAGTCTGCTTTAAGAGGATGATTCTTAAGAAACCAGTGGAATGATAGATTCTCTCCACTTAGCCACATCAGCTGTCCCCACAAATATCACCTGAAGCTGCAGATATATGGAAGAGATTTTTAAAAATAATTTTGAAAAATCAGTATAATTAATATGAATATAGCTATCTAAATTCTCTTTAAATGAACCCATGGCATTTTTTCTTCAAAGGCAAACCAATACTATTTCCTCCTTAATTACAGTAGTTAAGATTTCAGCAACTTCACAGTATGGACTGGTTTCTCAAGGTATTAAGCATCTTTCAGGAGCTGATGACTATCCTCTGACTAAAATAGAACTCATCCTAGTCATTTGCAGTTGTAATCCCCAGATGCTTTTGATCAACAGTATTAAATATTTAGATTTTCTAATTATTTCTCCCTGTTATAATCTTCCCAGATCAAAGAGAAACGTGTTCCCTGAAATGACAAATGCACTAAACCAGCAAACCATACCCTTTAAGAGTTGGTTTACAGTCAAGTCTCAAGGGTTTCAGTGGAAAATCGTTTTCAAACAGATACAATCTGATCCAACCCCAAGTGGCACAGGCTAAATATACTTTTAAGGGTATCTGCCATCTACAGGCCTTTGGCATAGGCTTATTAGTGATTGCAAACAGTTCCATGAACCACATTCAGCAATTTCAGCACTTATGGCATTACATCAACCTCTGGGTGTTTTACTGTCTAAAATACTGTCTAGGCTGTCCACAATTTTCTCTTGCAAGGATTAGCCCAGGTGTTTAAAAGGATCAGTTGCAAAGTGAATAATCTGAGCAAAGTATTTTTTCTACAGCAGAACCTGAGGGTTCTGAAGCAGACCTAAATAATGGAAATGGTGGCACATCGCTGAAGGTCACCCAGCTCCAACAAACCCACAGAGAGATGACCTTTATAAATAACTATTCCTTTTAACAGCTCTCTGCCCATGGGAAACAACACATCAATTTCACTGGGGAATTTGGGAATGACATATAGTGTGCACATGGCTCAATGGGCTTCAGCTGTTATCTTTCAAGCAAAAATAAATATCTGAGAGGAATGTGGCATGCAACTTCCAGTCTTGGCATGTGGTCATGAGCATGATGCCAACAGTGAAAAGCCTAAACCAGATACCATTTCATGCCATGTTGAGTTGAGCACTCAACAGTCATCATATGCTCTTTTTAACTAATTTTAAAAATTAAAAAGTCCCAAAACAAAATTAAAACTTTTTGGATCATTTCAGTGGCAGAAAAGTACACACAGCTTTCTGAATTGCCATAAGCAAAAAAAGTAAGAGTGACACACAAACCACACAACCCCAAAAAAACCCCACAATGATGTAAGAATCTGACAGTATCTTTTAACATAGGATCCCAAATAGGACTCCAAAATATTTTACAGACACAAATAAATGAAGCTACTCCTCATCACATTGAGTTAGATACTACTGTATGCATTGAAAAAATTATTTCTTAATATGTGTTAACACGATGTGCTAAGATCACAGAGGCCTGTAAAAAAGCTAAGTACTAATCAACAGTCATGTTTTTCAACTATTGCCCAATCCTATAAATTTTACTTGTGTAGACTCAAGATGCAATAAAAAGGGAGGATATTTGTGCTTGAGGGCATGGGAGACAGATGATGGTGAGCTGCAAATCTGCTACATAAGTATAAACACTGGCTGAGATGCAAAAGTCGTGAGAAGCCTTGAGAATATATTATCTCAATTTTTGCATGAGACTGTCACAGTTTTATGTGTTTCTACAGCAGAAGATACAGATGAAACTCCAAAGCAATTTTTTAAAAAGGCAGGAGTGTGTTTCTTAATGTTAGTTGGATCAAAGAGCAGTGAAACCAACACAGGAATGTACAAGGGGTGGGAAAAAAATACTCTGAGATAGTGGGAGGGAGTTAATAAAAAACAAGACTACTGTTCTCATCACAAAAGCATCACAAATGCTCGAAAGGCCAGAGCAATAACATCCTCCACTAACAAGCTGGAACTCAGTTCACGTGAAGCCACAAGTTTGGATATAAAGCAGAAGTGCCATTGGGTGTTGATTAAGCCATAGACAGAAAAGCACTGGCTCCCAGAAAAAACTTGGATGTGTCCCTTGAAAAATGCTGTGCTTCAGAGGAAAGACAAGTTGAAGGGAGGTTTCTGTTCAACTGGAGGTGGGCAAGAAAATTTTTTCCTGGCCTCTAACCAGGAACCAGTTTTCCACACTACACCCCAGTATGTATTAATCTGAACAAGTGACCATGCTGGAACAGCTGGAGACTCCTACTAAAATCACTATGACATACCCCAAAAAGGGCAGGGGAGCCTCTTTGCTGATGTTAGTTCTGGCTTTCACAGAAAGTTCACATTCAGCTTTACTGAGAACACTGCTGCAGTAAGATGTATTACATCAGTAGTAACCATGCAATAAATACCACCAACAAGTGAGATCAGTCTGAATCATTACAATGGATTTGAGAAAGCATTTGGTTTTATTCCAGGTTTTCTCTGTGCCAGGACAAGACATTAGCACGTTGTTTCATTGTTTCTATGTTTAATGCTTGGTAAGAGATATTTGATTACAGAACAAGTTTTCAAACCAAAAGAATCAGCTAAATAATGTGGACAACATGCTTGTCAGGCTCCCAATAGGCAGGGTTCTAATTATATTTTCATTTCATAGAAAGTGACCCTGACAATGTGTTCAAAACAAAGTCCAGACACATAGGTTCATTTGTCCTGGCTCTGGATGAACAATGTCCAATTTTCTGCCAGTCAGTTGACTTCTCTTTGTCTTTCTATCACCCATGTGAAGTGCAAACTATCACCATAATATCCCCAAGAGTAAAGACAGATTAATGGATTTGTTATTTTGTAATTTGTTAATAAAATGTCAGAAATAAGATACCAAACAAAATGAAAATGAGCATACCGTCCTGTGAATATGGGCACTGAGTAGTCTAAGGCTTCGTTCTCTTTGTCCTCTGATATCAAACTCTGTTTTGCTCTCTTTGCTTTGGGACTCATCTTATAGGATTGATCTTCTATCATTAAGTTGGAATTTTTCTGTCTGAAATGAAAATTATATTGTTAAAATCAGGGGAAAAGCTGTTAAGAAGCACTCAAAAATACAATTAAAGTACTAAAATTTTTTTGCTATCTTGTTTTGTAATCAAGAATGTATAATTTTTAATAGCCATAGTTTCAGAGGTATTAAACACATAACTAAGTGTACTTTTGACAATCTCATTATTACAAACATACCACTTATGCCCCTTGATATTAAATCTAAATAGATAAACAATACACCTGGTAGCAATATACTTTTAATAGCTTTTGGTTTGGGACTTGGGAAGATCATTTAAGTCTCTCTACAGAAATTGTAGGGCACTGCATTGCTCAGAAACCAGTGTTGCCATTCCCACTGCTCTCCCATACCACTCCAGTCCTTTGGAAGAGAAAAGTAGCAGCATTTAACACAGCACAGATAAATGGAAGATGACTGAAAAGGAGGAAGAGCTTCCCCCCATCCTCACCAGCCTGGGAGGGATTCTGAAGAGCATGAAGCATATTTGAGGCAATCACTTTAGGTTAATATTTAAAATAGTTACAAATTGGGTAAACAAAGCTCAAAACACCTGGTCCTCCTTTGCCAAAGCAACACATCTCTAATTCCCATATCTATGGAATATGCTGATTATTTGTCAGCCTTTTATAAATCCCCAAAGTGTCTATTCACCTGTCTTGCAACATCACCACAGAAAATCACATGTGCCTCTGCTTCTGGTCTGGGGATTTGTCTACACAGTACGAGCTCCCTGCTTACATGTGCAGATACAGGAGCAGAATGATGGTGTCTCAGCAAGGCTCGTTAGCCCTGACATGTGCCTCTGTCAGGGATAACCTGCTTCCCACACCCTGGATAGCTTACACTGGTGTCTCTGCACAGCACGCTGCACACATATATCAAAACCCATGCAAACAGTGGGCCCCTGGGAATGTTACACATGCATAATGTAATATAATATTATATCCTTGGGCTAATGTTTTCCTTAGGCTGTATCCCTGCAAAAGTACCACCACCAACACATGAAGAGTGCTTAGTTTCCAAAATATATACTAGTAATCTATCCACTGAGACTGTGTGTGAGATGACTAATTCTTCCATCTTTCCTTCCTTCATTTCTTTGTGTCCATCCCTTTGCCCAGGCTGCATTCTCTCCCTACCCAGTTCCTGTTAAATCAGTCTCCCATTCTCTGTCTCTCTCGCTGTCTTTTTTAATGCAATTCCTCTGTGCTCCCCAGGTGCCACCATCACCAAGCCTACAGCACTGCTGCCAAGAGATGCTCAGTACAGGAGGTAACAGCAGCTGTGCACTGCTTCTCCTTCCTTCTTCCTCTCCCTGTAACCTGGTTTCTACATAAAAGGCGGCACAGCCAGTGAGGGACTGTTACACACACTGCAGGGCTGGGGCGAAGGGTATGCCATGTCAGGCACCACAGGATCAGTCAAGGCACACACCACATCTACAGGAGACAGATGCTGTGGGCTCTGGGTTTTGACACCAGGCACTGCTCAGCACAGCCAGGGACAAGAGAGGCAGATCCACCTTTAGGGACAGAAATCCAAAAAAAAGCAGAAAACACTCGGGAACAGTCCAGGCAGAGTAAAATAAAAAGGAAGAGACACGTTGAAATAAGGTGTGCAATGGCCTTACTCCTGGGTTGGACTATGATGTGGAGCAATCACTACAGCAAGCCACAAATGCACTGGGAGAACTCATCAAATAAGTGATAAGAAACATCAAGGCAAACTATTTTCATTATTTTTCTTAATTGAACTGGAGTCTGTAAGGAGCTGCAGATCTTTACTTAGCAGGTGACTTTTATTCCTGTCCTATTTAAAAATGGGTCAAACCTGGAATTTTGACTCTGACAACCATTAGATTTCCTCAGAGTCTTAGGCTGCACCTGTTAGGAGGCCATTTGATTCCTGGTTGTTTCTAGATCAAGAAGGATCACAGTACGAATTGAACTTAAGTTAAAATGTTTAGAAGTTTCTATTTTCATAAATGTAGTTGAAATGTGGTGAAAATTTTAGCTCCAGCATTTACAGCACTGTTAAATCCAGACCAACACATTATTCCTAAAGGAGAGTTTGGCCTTACAGTCAGTTTGGTTTTCATTTAAGGTCCAGATTACACACTCATGCAGGGAATTTATGGGAAGCACATATAACATTTCCCATCATTCCCTGCTAGGCATTTTGTTGATATCCTTCTGATACGGTAGTGGGAGTTTCCTATCTTTCACTTATATCTCTCTAAAATTATTTGAAAAGGCAAGAATAAATTGCTATAGGTTCTGTTTGTTTGGAGGCTGTTTTTTACTCAAACACTCCAAATGTTTGAAGTTGAATATTTCACCTTTATGACCACACCAGAGCACCCAGCTACTGTTTTCAGAGGGATACCTAGAGTCAGTCCAAAACGTTCATTAGAATTGCACTGCATAAACCAAGAGATCAGATGAATAAATTTGAAGCAGCAGAAAATGTTTCTCCTTTCTAAATTCTAACACTTGCTTCTGTTCTGGCAGAGCTAGATGGAGGCTAGTAGAAACACATATTCAAATGCAGCTCTTTGCTTGAGAAAATAGGTTAAACACCCTTCTACCACAAGGTTTATTTCCCTGTTTTCCTGTGTTCTTAAAATTTCTTCCTGTGCAACACAAAAATAAAATCCTGCCTGAAACCATTATTTAGGTGGCCCAAAGGAGGACTCTGTTTCTTGAACCAGATTCTAAAATCTTGCCCTTTATTTTAAAATGTTCCAACCTTCTACCTGATATGTGGAACAGAATCTCCCCAGAGGAGCAAGAGCAGGGTATCAGTGCTCTCTAGTTTCATAGGGAGGAACAGTACCATGACCTTTTAACACCTTTCAGCCTCATTTGATATGCCCAGCTAGCATATGTATATTTTTTTCTAGGTCAGATATTATCTGTACTGGCTTATCAAGGTTGGTGACTTAAGCCTAGTGTCCTTACTTCAGAGTGGTTTTTAGCATGTTAAAATATCGATGCCAGCATTTTTCTAGTTTTTCATTAGAGCCACTGAGTTGTAAAAGGCACAGGCATTGTTCTGTGGAGATGTAAAAAACTGATGCTGTTAACTTTTCCCTCTAGTCTAACAGAGGAACTAAAGAAAACACTATGCAGGATGTCTGCAACTCCCAAACAGATGCTTTGTTCTATTTTAATGTCTTATTCTCAGACAGAGAATATGTTGGCACTGCCCTTGTTTCTGTGCCTGAAGGGACAGGTTTCCCACACTGCCCAAAGAGAGTCTGCACCCAGTAGATGTAGAAATATGTTCTGAAAGTAGACCACAACACCCTAGTCTTTAGGTATTTCACATCTGCATGAAAAGGCTCTTTTACTCCTCTACAAAATCATGTATCTTGTCCTAAGCAGAAAGAGATGATGGTATACACCATACAGCTGTACCTGCTGGAGAAGCTCTGTTAGCCACAAGGCCCTGTCCAGGCTCTCTTTTTAGCACCTGTTTCTTTCCTAATTTGCAGTATTTTAAACTTACTGTAAATGGAAGATAGCAGATTAACAAACCCAGTTACAGGAAAGGAAAAAAAATGTTTTCAGCGAAGGACTCCTTAAATTCAGCCTCTAAAAATGAGAAATGCTCTCTGGTGACTGTATTAATTTTAAGTTGCTGACAGTTTTGTCACAAGCCCAGGCAATATTCCTGGCAATAATCCCTAACACAGTTTCCACAACAATTTTATTTGAAGGGGAATTGTTTCCACAGAGCAGGTCTCATTAAAACTATTTCCACATTTGGGTATGACATCTGGAAGCCAGCTTCTTAACCCTCACCTATAATAAACCAAAGGATGAACAGTGCCAAGATCATGGTCTTCTCATGTTTCTGGAATTGCATTATTTACTCAGCCTTGTCCTGATCCTGGTTACAAGTGTTGCCAGAAGAGCATTGGCTCTCACTGGCAGCCTAATTCATTGCAAGCTAGAAAGGCATCTCTCCTGTCTTTGCTTGGTACACCTGAATTACACCACTGTCTTCTTTGCTGTTTCGCCTGACCTGCAAAATACATGTCTGAGACACAAAATGTACAAATATACAAAAAACGTCTGAGCCACACCAGTAACTTCTGTTTTCCCTCTAAGCAGGTGTCTGGCCCTTTTGGTGGCAGATTATCTGTCTGTGACACAATGGGATTATCTGATACTGCTACACAGGAGAATAACACATGGAAAAGCAGCAAAAGTTTGAGCAAAGGCAAATCACTGAGCTTCCACAAAAGAGAGTTAAATGAGTTTAATCCGGCAGTCCTGTTTGACAGCCCTGTAGTGCTGTAAGCAGCTTTGGCAGATCTGACAAAGCTGCTCAGAAGCACTTGGAGGATGGAGCACTGCTATGGAAGAAGGGTTTCCAGGAGCCAAATCGCCCATGCTGGCAGCCCCCAAGGATTGGATGGGGAAGAGGATGGGTGGCCTGTGGGAGGGACACATCCCTCACTTGTACAGAGCCTCAAGGGAAGCAGCACATGTCACTTTTCCTGTCTCTGCTGAAGCCAAAGAAGAAGTGCTTGGCTAGAGACAGCCCCACGAGCTGGTGGGGAGGGCTGGGTGTGAAGAGCCACCTCTACATGGTGAGACACCTTCTCTTTTGGGAGCCCAGAGCTTTGCACCTTTGGCCAACTGCAACGAGTGGAGCTGAAAGATTCCATACTTGCTCTTGATTTTGCCAGTTTTCATTTCTCTCCTTGTACTTCCTCAAGCTGTTGTGGTGTGAAGAACACTTGAAATGTGAAGGACAGGCCACTTGCACATGGAAAATTTTTTGTCCTCCTGAAAAATCAAGCTATGGCTCCTTCAAACTGCCTGTATTCACACTCTGGGAATGTTTTCTGATCAAATGAGGCTTCAATGTCACAGAACTGGTTCCAGGTCAAGGTCTTGCAGGCTACCTAGTTCCTAGTCCTTCTCCACTGCTTTCCTTGTGATAAATCCCTCCCATAGCACTAACTGCATGTCAACACCAATGCTTCATGAACATTTTCCTATACTGTGACTACAGAAAAGGATGAGGCTTAACTTTTGCAAGAACAATAAATTAAACAAAAGCTACTTTAGATAAAAAAAAGAAGTGACCTGAATAAAAACTTAGTATTTGAGTTTTCCTGTTGGGCTTAATGGTGTTCATCTGCAAAACTTCATCCATTATGCATAAATCTGTATTTGATGGTAATGTTCACTGATATGCAATCATCAGTTGTTAGCTGAAAAATTTTGTCTGGATTTGGATTTGTGTGTCCATTCTGGTTTCAAGCAAACACTACTGTTGAGGTCATTTAGATACAGCATTTCAATTCAAAGCCTTTTCTACTAGAAAATTGGAAGAATTTGAAGTTTCTTTTTTTTTTCCCTACACCATTCTTTTCATATGGATGAAAACAGAAAGTCTTTGTTTTTTCTATTTTTTTTTGAGTAATGCTTTTTGTCTCCACATTATCCCTTAAAGTGTTTTGGGTTATCTGGGAAAGACAGTACAAATTTGGCAATAATTCCTTCAAATTTTAACTACATTTAACTATAGAATTGTATTATTTTTTCCACTTTACCTTTTGAAAATTGCAGAAATATGGGTTGCAAAAAATAAATAAAGACCAACACAGAGGCTATATTAAGCATAAACCCAAGTTAAATACTGAGATTTTCATTCAGAAATATTGTCTCCTGTGTTAATTAAGTTTTGTGTAAAACAGATTGGAATCACATGTATCTAATCTCCAGAGTCCTTGTCTTAGGTAGTAGCACTGAATTTTTCAAACCTCCAAGACAATGACTGAATCACAGAAATGAAGAAGTTGCAGCTGAGACACTCTTATCTCTGAACAATCTATTGGCAAGTCTTGTACTACAGAGTATTATATATGCAAATATGCTATTTTAAACCAAAAACTTTTATCTCAAGCAAAACCTCAGGAAACCTGGAAATGCTTTAAATTCTCTCTCAACTAAGCAATTTCATTTCCTTCAATATTACACTGCTGACATTAGAGTTCTTAATGAAAACATACAGGTTTCAGAAGAAACTCATATGACAGCTGAAGTGCTTGTAACTGGGACTTGGACACAGGTTTTTTCAACAATCATTTTTACAACTTGAAGTTGTATTTTTTATGAGAACCTTTTCTTCAAGAAGAAGCAAGCTTTGGGTTAGGGTCAGCAACAGAGTGCAGGTACAGCTGCACTGTAGAGGATATCTTCCCTTACCCAGCTCCCTTTGGAAGTATAACCCTCAATCCCAGCACCTGCAGTTTTCTTCCCTTCACCAGCAGATTATAAATAAGATTGTCACTGCTTTCTCAGTGGTAAACTATCTGCACAAGTAAAATTGTTTCAACAGCAAAGCCTGGATACGACCCAGCCTAGACAATCAGCTATAGAATCATAAAATCATTACAACCTCTAAGGTCATCAGGTTCAGCCAGTAACCCAGCAGTGCCATACCCACCCTTAAACCATGTTCTTAAGTGCCACACATTTTTTGAACAATTCCAAGAATGATGATTCCACCATTTCCCTGGTCAGCCTATTCCAATACTTGCCCACCCTTTCAGTGAAGAAATGTTTCCTAATATCCAATCTAAACCTCCTCTAGTGCAGCTTGAGACCATTTCCTCTCATCCTGTCTCATTACCTGGGAGATAAGACCAATCCCTGCCTGGTTGCACTCTCAGAGAGCTGTAGAGAGTGATAAGGCCTCCTCTGAGTGTCCCTTCCTCCAGGCTAAATAACTGCATTTCCCGCAGCTTCTCCTCATAAGGCTTGTGCTCCAGAACCTTCATCAGCTTTGTTGCCCCTCTTTGGACACGTTCCAGCAACTCAATGTCTTCCTTGTAGTAAGCAGTTAAGTAAAGCCATTCACCTGGGCTGTAACAGCCTCGGGTTCAAATTCCTGAACAAACTCTTGGCAAATAGAGATTGGACCCTGAGCTTCCTGAAAGCCAAGTGAAGGCTGAAATGACAAGGTATTGTTTAGTGTGGTACATGTAGTCTTTGGTTTTGGCCAAGATTTCACCATTATTCACAATCCTGGGAGGATATTCAGTTTTCAAAATTTAAATTTTCTGGTGGACAAGTTTTGATCAGTTCTGCTAATGATACTCTTAATTTTACATAAATATAACAACAAGCAGATGTTTTGAGCTATAATTTGTTGATCGTTTCCTCTATTCCTAACTGCTGCTCTAATCTTACATTAATACTTCCCTAATTTCTGTAAATCTCTGAGATATATACATACAAATAATATGAGGCTATTATATAAAAAATATCACACAGTATCACACACAGTATAACTAGGTTGGAAGAGACCTCCAAGATCATCAAGGCCAACCCCTACCCTAACACCTCAACTAAACTATATTCTGCTAATGCAATTGCTTGAGCAACATTTATTACCTGAAATTTGAAAAAAAACTCATGAGAGCTAAGCATACTCTTCTCATGTAAGATGGACACTTCAGGTTATTTCTACTTTGGAAATAGTATACCTCAACCAATACACAGTGTGAAAATTTCAGTTTCTTGAATCATTCAGCACAAAGGTGAAACTATTAGGCCAAACAAGAATGAATCGTATATGGACACATCAACTCAAACTTGCATGAAGAGCTTTGAGTTCTTTTACTGCTTCAACGTGGCCAGATAAGAGAGCCTCAATCCAAAAGCTATCTCAACTCTTCATATTAAATTCAGCTGTATTTATATGGCTAAACAACTTGGAAGGAGGCGTAGCTCATGCCTAACCAGTTTGGAGTGTGAATAATGTCACCATTCAGCCACATCAGCATTGCCAGTGCTATTCTTATGACAGTCCAACCTTCACACATTAATTAGTCCAACAAACTAAGCTGACCAAAGTCCTTCCCATTGCCAAAGCCAAGGGAAAACACCAGACCAGGAAAATACATTAATGCCAAGTTATAGAGAAACTTTATGTGGATGAGGAGGAGAGTTTTGCCGTTGCTTTCAATGGAAAGAGGCTGGACATTTTTCTAACCTGAATGCTGTTTCGAAGAGGGATTTACTTACCCCAAACTGTAGGCTTCAGATCCCAGCCTGTAGGCTGCAGCCAGCTTGTTGATGGATTCAGATGCATGGCTGTAGGCAGCTGAGCTGGTGCTGAGGGCCTCAGAGTCGAGGCTGTAGGCAGCAGATCTCTTACTCTGCGCGGCAGAGTGATCGTAGGCTGCGGATCCGTAGCTGTAGGCTGCCGAATCGAGGTCGTAGGCTGCAGAGCCATGGCTGTAAGCTGCTGAGGAGTCTAGGCTGAAGCCTGCAGCAGATGAGTGGCGATAGGCTGCGGAGCCCCTGGCATAAGCTGCAGATCCTTGGGCATAGACGGCAGACTTGCTCTTTGTCTCCTTTTGGTACTGGCTCACCGTGGAGGACAGCGCTTTGTGGCGGTACGCACGGTCATAGTGCTCGTGGTGCCTTTGGTAGAACGGTAAGGACATCATGGGTGCCTTCGAATTTTGGGTTTCACTGCACGTTTCTGAGTGTAAATAAACAGGATAATGTCTGAAAAAGAACAGGCCAAACATAAGGACTACTGTCAAGGAAACTCCTGAGTTAGCATACAAATACGACCCAATTTCACACAAACAACACTGAAAAATCAATTTGAAATTTGAAAACTTTTCAACTTGAACTTGAAAAATCAACTGCAATGAATTTAGAATTATCTTTCTATGATGTGATTTAGACTTTCAGACAGGTTCATATTCAGGTTTCAAGATGCTCACATGTCACCCATCATGACCAGAAACCTTTGCACTGTTCTGTCTGTTCATTTGTAGCTGGCTCCTTGCTACTGCAAACTATTCAAGTTTTATGTGCTCACTTATTACTGCAAACTAATGAAACTCTGTATGCCTGGTTTCTTCAGAGATAGTATAAATAATTTTGTTCAATTACAATAGAAATAATAAAGTAATATATTATTTTTAAAGGCATGAGCAAATCCAACACGGCTATAAAAGCTGAAACAAAAATATATGAACATTTCATTTCTTTCTGTAATACAATTTTCAGATTGAATTTAATGTTCCATTTATTATTACAATAGTGAATTAAAGCACTATGACTGAGAAGAATGTCCATTTTTCTCTCAATGTGCATTACAGCGATTGTTTTGTACGTGATACTTTTAAATTTTCAATTTAAAAGGCTTATTGTGCATTATACTTTTACAGTTTAATCAGTCTGTATGCAATGGGTAAAATAATATCATGCTCCTCAATCCAAATCTTTTTCTTTCAACCTAAAATATCATGCTCAAGATTGCCAAGACCCTTCCTCCAGACAATAGGCCCATTTAAGTTTTAGTTTGCACATCATCAGTTGATTGTCTTGTAGTCACTTGTAGTTCAAATTTTGATCAGGTGAGAGGTAGTTCCCCTCTCAAAATGGGATGAAAGTTGAGTGCAGAAAGAATTTCCCTTTTTTCGTTTGTTTTAAAACCAGCAGTGCGGTTATTATTTTGCTTTTTTATTTTGCTGTTGTTATAACTGACTTTTTCTACTTTGACATGCAAGCTTGACTTAAGTAATCCATATGATAAGCTTTCTTTCTCTTTCTTCTTGGCTCACATGGCTACTAGGATTGTCCCTGAAAAGCTCCCTGATTAGTAATAGAAATGAGCTACAATAAGGAAATGTTAACAGGGATTTAAAGAAGATCCAAAAACAAGGGTTTTTATTGCTTTGGGATTTTTTTAGTATCAATCACAACAGTAGGAAAATTGTTCTGCTTCATGTTTTCTTCATATTCATGAAAAATGATTTAATATTTGGACATAAAATACACTTGCAGAACTGGAAGGCAATCATGACTTCATGAAAGCCCAGATATCTGAATTGGGTTGTCCTGTGCAGGGTCAGGAGTTGGTCTTTGATGATCCTTGTGGGTCCCTTCCATCTCAGAATATTATGTGCTTCTGTGATTCTTCCCTGGTGTTTATGCTCCCTAGTTTTCAGTCCTTGGCTCTTCCTTTAGTATTTGGTTCTGACAGCAAGTCAACAAATTTAAAATTATTCTATTTGATAACTGCTGAAGTATTCACCCTAGCCAAGGCAAATTATGAAACCCCCCAAAAAACCAACAAACCTAGCCCAAACGCAACAAAAACCAAAAGCAAAGAGGAAAACTACCTTATATTTTAGGGATCTCACAAGAAGATGCTTTTTGTAGGATAACTGAATTGATAATTTAATTACAGGAATTCAACAAGGAAGAAATTTATTCAGAAACATTTTATGTGAAAGAAATTGCTAATATCCTGACCACAGTGAAACTGTGACTTCAAGTAGATGAGATAATGCATTTACTTTATTTTTATCTGAGGAAGAAGGAGAAATGGGAAAGAGTCCTAGCCCATTGGTCTCTATGGCAAAAACTGATGCTCCTTTTAAACTCCCTTATTGTTAATGCTGGCTATTTTTTTGTGTGATTCTAAAAGAATGTAATTATTCTGTCTGGCATCCTTGTTTCTAATACCTGTCAGTATTTTGTGGTGTTACTTATTTCACTTTGTTAGCTACCAGTAGTATGTAGTTCCTCTTAATTTCTCTAGTTTCAGAAGATTTTTTTCTTCATTTTTCTTCCTTGCCTTTCTCTTCCAGCTCTGTGGAGCTGGGTTTAGGACTTGTAAGTCATTGTGATCACAGCCTAGGAAGGTTAAGGTATACAGAAGAATATTGTTTTGCACACCAAAAGGGAAGGAACATGAGAATATCCTGTTTTCCTTCTGCAGACTACTATGGCTTGTCTTCACCATCTTTATTTGAAGTGTTGGCTGGCTTCATCATTCATACAACAGCCACAATGCTAACAGGCATTCAGCTCAGGCATTCCCACAGCCTTCCAGGCTTCAAAGTACAGAAGGTGATCCACAAGTATGAAGCACTGCATGTGTTGCCCATCAAGAAGTTAAATGAGGCATTTCATTTACATTTTATCAGACCAAAATAACAAGTTAAAATGTACAAAGGAAACATTTTTCTTCCAAACACAAAAGGTCTGGATCTCACTGTCCTCAGGAGTAGAAGTCTGTGATAGGAGTAAGGACTATGATAGCAAGGCAGGCACTGAGCACAAAGTCAGACCTCATGGTTCAAATCAAAGACCAACACTGACTCACATAACGTAAAAGGAAACTCCTTTCCTAGGCATTTTATCACACTATGAGTTATGTTTTATATTTCCTCTGAAGCATCACGGATTGCTCACAGTCCAGGATAAGTTGGTTACATTAGTCTGATCAGATATGGTAGGGTGATGCTATCAGAGATGACAAGTAGCTCAGAAACTTCCAAAGACTTTGCTCCTATCTGGAGCTCCGTCTGATTATCACATTAACTCCCATCTCTTAAGTTTTATCTATGCTACCTGCACCCACTTAGTTTGTGTGCACTAACCAGCCCCCTTCAGTGTGAGGGCAACACTCCCTCTCAAGATCAGTGTAGCACTTCAGAGCTTGGCCTAAAAATATTAGTGGCCATAGTTAGATTAATTCAAAGCTTTTAGAGCTATATTTTAGCAGCTGTTGAATTGAATATTTAAAATTACTACTGAGCAGACAGACAGTTCTGTACTTGCCCATAGTTCATTAAAGAAAGTGATTCTGCTGGCATTACCTCTTGTGTTGTTTATCAGTCTGTGTAATTTTTTAAAGATCGACTCCATCAATCAATGAAAATAGTGAAATAGATTTAAAAAATGAAACTCATGTAAGCAGAGAAAAGATAACATCATACGCAACAAGAAAATATTTATGTTATTTAAACATTCTCTAAGCCCACAGGAGATTATATGGCAAACTCCTCCTGTATCTCAGTAACCCATGCTTTATTTGAGAGTAGTGTGACAATATGCAAAAATAGCTGAGTGAAAATAAAAGACCATCTACACTACTTTCTTTTTTTCACAGCTGAACCTTCAGATGTCTTCAATTTGTGCCCACAAATCCCTCAACTGCTGAGCTAAGACGAAAGAATAAAGGGAGCTACTATCAACTCGGCATTACAGATTCAGATTAAAAATAACTGAATACATAAAACCTTCCGGCATAAAAAAAAAACACTTACCAGGATCCAAATGAATGGCAGCAAATGGAAGAGCTCCCAAGTGGATGAACAGCACAAAAATACAGCAGCAATGAAGCCAGCAAAGAAAGAGGTAGTTAGGACAAGGGGTAAGGACTGGACTTCAAGGTCCAGAACAAAAATAATGCCTGCAGTCAGTGGAATGTCAGAGCCCCAGTCCAGACCTTTTATGGCCAGGGGGATGCTATAAATATAGCATGGAAGAGGGAGAGAGACAGAGACAGATACCGATACCCTGTACTATCTCTGTGCAAAGACATGGTGACGGCAGCTTCAAACTAAAGGAGATACAGAGTTCTCCCTTTAAAATATCCTCACTAAATTCTGCATAAAATCAGCATTCCACTTCAAAATTATTTCTAGGATTTTTTTCCTTTGTTAAATCAGATTTAGGAGAAGCAAAAAAAAAATTGTGTCATGAACCAGAAACTAGGAAAGACCAATCCCTGTATTGACCTTTGCTATGGTACAAGAATATGAACATTTCATTGGTTCCTTTTTTTTAATGCCAAGCCACAGTACATGTAATATAAATATTCCAGCTTAATGACAATCTATCAAGACTCTAAAGTCATATGAGTTACATTTCAATAGAAATGGTTCTTGTTTGTTCTGTTGACAGTGCTACTTTTTTATCATCTTCTTTAAGATTAAATGCTAAATTAAGAACATGACCTCATGAGACATTTAAGTAGATATAAACAATGCAGCTATAAAATCCAACTTTTTGTTTCTAAATTAAACAGTACTACCTCTAGGAATAATTAAATGGGCTTGTCTTCTTTCATTTTGGTCACAACATTCTGGCACAAAAATGAGTAATCCATGTGGCTGAATATTACACCAGAACAAGTTCTGTCATCCAAGATCTAGTAAGTGGAATGTAGTGTGACTTCATTGTAAATACAATTTTCCTCTGCACTGTAAATTTAGCTTTCAATAAAAGTGATTAGTGCGTTTTATTTTGTACATTTCCATTGACAGAAATATTAACCGTCTCAGTTCTGTGATAGCTTCTTTTCACACTTGCCACACAACACAACTGAGAAGTTGCCAGATCCTCCTGCTCTGCTTATTCTGTCCCCTTTATGGGTGTAACCACCAGAAGAAGGTCTGGACAAGGCTAGAGGATCCCAGGCTTTCCTCTACAATCATTCATCAGTATCTTCTTCTTCACCTCACTGCCTCGATTCTACATGAAATCCCTTCATTGTCCCCAGTAGCTGCTCGTTCCCAGGGGAGCCACTGCCTCCTGCCTGATGCTCCACCATGCCCTAAGTTCAGAAGCCTCTTCACCTCCCACACCAGGAGCAGCTCAGGTGCACCAAATGTATGGGCTTTTGATTTTTGCTCATGAGGACAGAAATTATGGCCAGCAAAAAGTTGTGCAGTCACAGAAACTGTATTGTGGCTCAGGAAACTGGCCAAATCTGCAACAGGCAGAATGAAAAACAGGAACACTAATATAAGCTTTTCTTCCCCCAGAATACTGTGCCAGTGGCAGTTCCACTGAACTATAGGTTCTGAGCCATAATGTTTATTTTTAGTTAGAGTAGATGGGGCCTCAGTGGACAGACTACTGGATTTCATTACAAACTCCTGATCCACTCCTTCACCATGCACCATTTGCACTGACATTGTAAAAGTCTTAATGACAGGCAAATTGCTTTTTAATAATTTAAGAAGATGTAGAGAAATGAAAACAATTAAACATCACATTTCTCTGCTTTAATTGCAGGCCAATCTGTATAGTTCACATGTGGGGAATAAAAATCTGAATATTTTCAGTGTTTTTCCAGGCATAATGGCGCTACAAAGTTCAATATAGTTTTCTGTTCATTCTATAAATAAAATGGAGATACAGTGTAACAGCAAAATATTTTGTATTTTGCCCCTTAAATTTAGACACTTTCAGATCTAGTTTTATTATGAGATAATATCCACAACTAATTTCAAATCACTTAACTCCTATTTGAATATCAAAGTATACATATTTTAAATCACTTGGAGCTCTGCAAGCCTCAGAATCCCTACAGCACTCTGTATCCACATGTATTTAGTCACTTTGGTCTTGGGAGAGACCCCCTTAGCAAATATTAGTTCTGTCTTCTTCTCATTGGAACTACATAGTGCTGGAGATCAGTTTGTTTTTCTGAATGGGAAAGCTTTATTTAGAACATGACATGATAGAACAAAAACCTTTCCAGACTGTCCACTGAAGTTTTGAGAGCTACAGTGTCCTGTAGCTGGGGGCATAAGTCAAATTCCAATCCATCTCTTTCATTTGAGTATAATCTTAAATAAATCAAGCAAAACAATTTTTGGACAACAGAGGCTTTGAGCATGTGTGTTGTCTTACAGAGTTTGCTTTCAAACTTGGGTCTAGTTTTCTGAATTGATTTTTATCAAGAAAAAAAACACTTTAGGAATATGTGCTATTGTCCATTATACTCCAACTAGCCTGCTTCATAACCCAGCAGCAGCTTGAGTGTCTGGCCTCACACCTGAAGAACCAAGTACAAGACCACTGTCTCCGTGATATGGATAGAAGTTTTTCCAAAAGCCTCTCAAGCTATTGACTGTTGGTGCCTAGATCAATTTTTCATCATACAGAAATATTTGCCTTACCATTATTAGCAACATTTATTCTGCAGCGTCTCTCTGGAACTGGAAATGTCGCATAAAAATGTTGTTGTTGACAGCATTTATTTTAGAAATAAATATATAATGCTATCCTTTGTAGTATTATAAAGGTTTCTGTCCATAATAAAACCTTACCCCAAGAGAATATAGCAGATTCCTGGAGCTATTCCAAAAGTAAATTCTTATAATTTCTTTAAGTGTTTTTGGCACTTAGATGTTTTTTCAGTCCACAGTATCTCCTGTCATTTTAACTTCCATATTGAAACAGATGGTTGTTAAATGTTGTCCCACATTTTATCATCCTTTCCTGAATACCACAGATTTTTCAATACCTTTATTCCAATAATGATGAATAGTTTCTAATACCATTATTATGTTTATCTTTGTACCTTGGAAAGACTGGCCAAAACACCTTGACATGTGATTGCTGAAAGACCAGAGTTGTACCAATTGCAGATAACCTGAACTGAGAAAACTTGACTGCGATACAATATCTGACCTCCTGTCATTTAGGTATCCAGCTTTTAGAAGCAGGTAATATGCTTCAAAATATGAGTTAAATAGTTTTGGCAGGACATTGGCCAAACAGAGGTCCCAATGTCTGGGGCTGTAGGATGAGCACTGGCTGCCAGGTCCTGATAGAGCCTGTGGGGAGCTCCCATGGCCCCAAGGGAGCACTAAAAACAGTGACTTTGCAGTGATTGTCAGCCCCTTTCCTGTTATCCATAGCCTGTGTAACTGAACTATTTAATTACAAAGAAAACAATCTGTAGATATCATCCTACTGAAGTGCAAGCTACTATTGCAATAATACAAAGCAATTACCTCAGGTATTACAATAATCATTTCCGCAATCATTCAGGCACAGCTAACACAAATGTACCCAGTACACAAGAACATTTTTCATTTTCTTTGTCCTCACATTAATTGAAGAAATACTTTTGAATCATTCAAATGTTTCTTTTAAAAGAAATGATAGTGGCTATGTCTTAATAGAAGAAACAAAACATGTTTATAGCTCTTTAGCCATCACACTTGGAAATGATGTCTAATAAAACAATTAGGCTTAAACAATTTGAAAAAAGTTTTGAGGAAAATTTGGATCAGAAATTCATAGATTGCTTTATTCAACACTCTCTGCAGGACAGACCCTCAAATTTCAAACATCAATTTGGATGATGAGTAAGAAAGTCTTCCAGAAATTGGAGGTGAATGCAAAAAGACCTGGTGAAGACAAAGGTGAACATTTGACCGTTTAGTATTTAAAGAAGAGAAGGAACTGAGACAAGGACCTGATGGGTGAACATGCAAGTCAGAGATAATTTTGGTGATTATTTCTTAGGTGTGATTTAACTTTAAATGAAGTAGTTCAAACATAACAGCATAAACTGCAGCACCAAATGATTATGAGACAATTGCCAAACCCACCAGGACATTTCATAAATATTCAGAGAGTTAATCAAATTATTTGAATAGTTTTTTCAGCTTCTTAAAATATCTGCTATAGCTGATGACTTCAGGCTGCAGTGCAGTTATATTCCACAAAGGCAGCAGTACGTTTAAAACTGAAATGGATTAATCCTGATTTTTATGTGATGGGCCAGTACTCTGGTTTCTCCATCCATGCTGTAAGGACGAGTTTTTTTCATCTCTGAGCAACTTTAAGTTTGGTGATTCAACAAAAGGGACTGGCATGAACTAAAATAAGATGCTTCAAAGACTGGAAGACAAGATCAGTTTTCTGTCTGATGATGGTCAGTATTGGATGATTCAGGAAAACATGCAAGAAATCAAAGTGGACAGGTTTGCAATATCCTTTCCAGGGGATGTTTCACCTTAACGTTTGTTGCTTAACTAGTTTGTGATCTTATAGCTCAAGTGACTTAGAGAAGTTGTGGTGGCTTAACAAAGCCCTTTCTTGAAAAAAAAAAAATTAAATAGTTGTTTACAGTAAAATTCTAGAATTCAGTATAACACTAGTCCTACAGATTAGAACTCAGCCTGTACTGACTCTCTGAAAATCAACTGGGATTTGGTTATTTTATAAGCTGTTGAATGTTTCTAGTTCCTCATCTGTCTTTTTCTTGCTACAGCTTTTTCCTGGCTTTCTAGCAGAAACTGTCAATGTCTCATTAGCACATTCCTGCCTCTTCCACTGAACACCCCTTCAGCTGGACACACCAGCAAAGTGGCAGCAGTCTTCTACCCCCAGTGACTGGAAAGAAGTAGAGGACCCCTGCCTCATTTCTCATGACTGTCATTCACAGCCCAGCATCTTTATACCCAAAGCAATCCTCATAATTCAGTGTAAGGTTAAACAACAGCAGCAAAATGTGAATCCTAAACTAGCAAATCCACCTCCTCTGGGTCATTTAGCCACAGCAAATTTTAGAAGTGCTTCTCCAAAATACTGTTCCTGTGTATTCCACCAGTGAAAAGCAATGACTTCTGAGTGAGTGATTTACACCTCTTTTCAGTGCTTCCACCAATCAAACTGCAGTGATGTTGAGAGGAACACATATATCAAAGAACACATATACAAAAGGGGCACTCACTGGCTTGCTGGGGCTCCCAAGAAAAAGCAACCGTGCCTTCACTGCCAGAGTGAGAAACTTCTGTGACTGCAGGTGGTGGAACTAGAAAGAAGTACCAAGAGCAACTTACAGGGGAGGGAAGGGCCTAGCAGTGGGTGACTGTCAGCTATTAAAATATCCTCCTCTGCCTACTCAATCAGCTGGCTTAGAAAGCAGAACATCTTTTTTTCCCTGATAACAGGTATAACAGACAGATTTATCCATGAGAGATTTAATTATCTAAATCCAGCTCTGGTGTATCTCTGGCAATACAAAGCTCAGCACGGAACTTTTCCAACTGCTATTTACTGACCTAATCAGTTTGGGGTGGGATTTTCAGACAGACCTGATCTTGGCACTATATAGCTAGTCCAAATACTCCTTCAGATATATCTCTAGACAATGTCTGTGTGGGCATAACATTAACTATTTTTTCAGAACAAGAGCTTGAGGTCATCGAGGCTCTGTTCAAACCCAGATGATGCTATAAATGAGGCATAATGTGCACAGTGAGAAAGCCCAGCCTCCTAATGAAAACACTTACTTATGAAGCACATAGGGCACTATTAAGTCAAGCCTATGCTAATGCAGCCTTAACTCTGTCCCTGCGTCCAATTATTCCACACTGCATGCTGATATAGCCATGATATTTAGCATTTCTCATGTGGTTATAGATATGTATATATATATATGTGTGTGTGTGTGTGTGTGTGTGTGTGTGTGTGTGTAGTATATATGTGTAGCTAATATTCTCTGCTCTGGTGAGACTTGCACAGCTGCATCCAGCTCTGAGGCCCCAAACATAAGGACATGATGTAGTATGTACAGGGCAAGGCCACAAAGATGATGAGAGGGCAGGAGCAGCTCTCCTATGAAGACAGGCTGGGGTTGTTCAGCCTGGAGAAGAGAAGGCTCTGGGTAAAGATTAGAGCAGCCTTCCAGTGCCTAAAGGGAGTCTACAACTCAGCTGGAGAGGAACTTTTTACCAGGGCTTTTACTGGCAGGACAAAGGGGAATGGTTTTGAAGTGAGAGGGCAGGTTTAAATTGGGAACTAGGAATAAATTCTTTACTGTGAGGGTGGTGAGGCACTGGAACAGCTTGCCCAGAGAAGTTGTGGATGCCCCATCCCTGGGAGTGTTCAAGGCCAGGTTGGATGGGGCTTTGAGTGACCTGGTCTAGTGGAAAGCTGTCCCTGCCCATGGCAGGGGTGCTGGAATGAGATGATCTCTAAGGTCCCTTCCAGCCCAAGCCATTCTATGATTCTATCCCAGGAGCTCAGTTTCTGAGACCTTTCAAAAGAACTTAAAAGGCTGAGATACAACATAATATGGCAGAAACAAGTGATATAGGGACCATTTTGGTGTGCAAAGCAGGAGTTGTAGCACTGCTGAGTGTACAGCCCAGCCTGTTCTGCATACTCAGCTTCTCATTTACAGTATTTTTCATTTGGCACTTGATTTAATCAGTTGAAATGGATGTTGAAAACAAATCATTGCCTAGTTGACCTATGAATCCTTCTATTAAAAATCTTTGTACTGCTTCACACCAGCCACTTTGAATCTCTTCCACACTTTGTCACTACTTGATCTCTGTTTGAACTGCACAAAGATTTTATATGAGCTTGTAAATCTGACAGGCATATGTAACAGAAATTTATTCAGAACATGCAAATCAAGAGGGGAAAACATTCTCTCACTCTCTTTTTTCCCCTGACTCTGGTGATAATTACTGTTGCATTGCATAAATCATAGCAGAGCTGTGGGAGCTGGAGAGATACAAGATTCAAGCTTCCTGTCTGAAGTAATTTGTCAAAAATCTTCCACATGCTGATATGCTTTCAAAGGAATTAAGATATCGTATCTCATATCTTCCAGTAGTTTTATATTTTAAACATTACTTTATTTAACTTTTACTTTTAACTTTGGATTTTTCATCAAGTCTAATTTTCTTGTGTCAAACCTTTTCTATGTAGCACCTGTCATGGCCATCTCAGCTGAACTGTATTTCCTTTTATGTTGTAAATTGGATCCCTTTCCATTTGAAAGAAGAGATGTTTGTTTAGTTGGGGTTTTTAGCCATGTTATGAATATTTAAAGGAAAAAATTGCTTATTTTGCTCCATAACAAATTATTTTCTTAACATATTGAGAAAAAGGCAGGGAGACTGCAAATAAAAATTAAATTTATTTTAAACAAATAGTCCTTTCTTCAAGGCCATCAAAGATCAGTCTAGCAGACAAAGAATTTCATATGGAATCTTAACAGAAACCCATCTCCAATATGATGGTTTGCAAAAGGAAAAACTGCTTTTCTCCATGCCTGTGGGTCCTGTTCTTGCAGCCACTGGCTCTTCTGAAGTATCAAGTAAATGTGAACTGGAAAAACCCTGCTGGAGGCTCTCATAGATCAGTAATTGTCAAGCACTGAAAGTAGGCTGAGACAAAAACATCCTCCACATTAAAAAAATGACCCTTGAGAATGTGATTAACTTCCTGTTCTTTTCTTGTTTCCAAGGAAAACCTTCACCCAATGTCTTTGGCAAAACATCCCCATTTTTGCTGGCCAGCTTGGTAATTTGGTACTGCTCCCTTGATAAACCATAGGAATCTGGGAGATCTTCCCAGTCCGTAACCACCACAGCTTCATGGTACCCATGGCTAAGAATCAGAAGATTTTGGTTCATCTTTCTTCTCTTTTATATTACTTTTGATCTTGTTATTCTGTGTTCTTCCATTCCTTTTTTCTCTTTTTCTTCTCTTTTCCAAGAATGTTTTGCTCTTCAAAGGATCTTGCTTGACTGTACAAAACACTGATTCCTAAATTTTCTTTACACCACGGGGAATTACTACTTCAAACAATGCAACACCAGCAGAATTTCTAAATCTAGCTGTACTTCAATTGTGGTTTATAGTCACACTTCTCTCCAATGAGTCTGCATTGTGTGCAGCAGCACAAGACCAACCTTTTAAGCTACTCTGGTTAGTATGTCTGAAGTAAAATAAAAGAGTGGTTATTAATTTAATTCGTTTGCATTTATGCACTTGGAACAACTTTCAGTTGCCAAGAAAGTCATTAGTGATCTTAAGCAGAAAAAAATCCCTCTGGGAAAATGATTAAACAATTAAGCCTCTGCATAAGTGAAAAACTTCACAAATTGGCTATATATTTTCATTGATAGGATTGCTAGTGACAGAGAACAAGTGTGCCATCATTTTATTGTCATTACTCTATTTGTCATTATTTCTGTCTAAATAGCCTTTTGTTTGTAGAAATTTGCATACTGTTTTACATCTCCATTTTCATACTGCTAGTCCAGCTAACAATTTCCAGTAACTACTATCAACAGACAGTACAGCACATCTAAAAGGCAAATTGGATCTACAATGAGAATCATAAAACAATTCAGGTTGGAAGGGGACCTAGGTGGTCTCTTTTTGACCCTCCAGTTGAAAGCAGGGTCAACAATGAGACTGTTCACAGCTTTGTTGAGTTGGGCCTTGGAAACCTCCAGCAATGGAGAGTGCACAACCTCCCTGGGCAACCTAACCTGTGCTAGCCCTTGTCTTGCTTAACAGCTGAGAGACAGTATTATCCATACATCCTCACAAATTTGGGGGCTCTCCTCCAGAATCCTACTTTGATTTTTCATTAGTCTTTTTTAAAAACTGTGACATGTTTGTGGCTCTACAATCTAGTGTTTAAACTCCTCCAGATACTCCAATGCCCACAGGTTGTCTGTCAGTACTCTGAAAGTTGTGGAAGAGTAACAACAGACCATTTGGAAATCTGATGACAGATTTGTTTTAAAAATCTCTGCAGTTAAGCAGTGCAGTTTCAGCTGTATTTCACTATTCTCTTTACTGTTTCAGAACTGTTAGCATCAGACCCAGCCCTGGAGCCAGTAGTTTACCAATAACACAAAGCAAAAATCTTTTGCTCCATTGCACAAGTTTCCAGTGTCTAACTGTGGTTGCAAAGCTTTCCTTCAATTCAGTGACAACTCAATTTTTGACAGTGACAGGCTCTAACAATGATTTAAAGGGTATTTTGACACTGCAACCTACTTGCTCAATTTTCCATCTCCCATCCTTATGTCCCTACATCCTGCTTCTCAAACTTTGCCTTACCCTGGAAAATCAGTGCAGAGCTCAGGTCAATGGGCCGGCAGCATTGAAGGAATGCACCTGGTGAAAGAGAACACGTGAAAGAGAACAGATGAAGTTGCTGAGGAGAACAGGTTTCCCTTCAGTCAGCTGCGTGCTGTCACCAAGGAGGAGGTTTTTCCTAAGGCAAACCTTGACATCTGGATAATCTCTGGACATAACCTCATGGAAGCGTTAATGCTACATCACTGCTAGATTGCCATGAAGGCTCACAGAGTTACAAACATTTGATATGATCACGAATATGATGTTCAGAAACATGGTTAAGGCTTTATCTGCATGTCCAGATAAAGGATGTGGGCCTCAGAAGAAGGAAATTGTCTTTCCAAAGGTTCTGAAAGAGCTGCATATGAAGCTGAAGTGGTTTCAGTTGAATGACCCACATGAAAGAAGATAATCTTCCATCTTCACACTGGACAGGGGCAAGGAAAAGCCACTGATAACACTCGTCAATGTTAGAGACAGGCAATCTGTATTTGCATTATTCAACACTGAAAGCACTGAGCTGGACAGATATTGCACACTGTGAAAATGTGGAGCTGTAGCAAAAACAGGCATTTAAAAATTTCTATCTGTTCACTAAAATTGCTGAAGAACATTAATTTTCAGAGCACTGCATCTCTGAATTATGTATATAACTGATGGATCATAGCTCTGTATTCTGAATGCAAGCTCAGACTAGCTAATCAACCACATGGTTATTTGCATAGATCAGTGAAAACTACTGAAAGCAATATTGATATTCACAATCTCTAGCAAACATGGTAATGCTTTATTTGTTTTTAGCTTTTCTTTCTAGGTGTCAGATACAAGCATAATATTATTTCCCTGAAAATAATTTTAAAGTAATGAGCTGAAACCAGCTGTACAATTCACAAAGCTCTCTAGTTTCAATCCCTTCTCAGCACAAGTTCTTAAAACAAGATTGTAATAACAAATCGATTTTGCAATTCAAATCATTTTACTTAGGAAAAGCAATTGCCTGGGAAAAACATATCTTGAGAATCCCAAAATAATTCAAGGAAGAGAGACCTGCATATCAGGGCATTACTGTTCCAGATGTAATACTCACGGTGTTCAGGAACTGCACTCACTGAGTGAGCTGCACACACACTTAATTAACAGCTACCTTTTAATTATGGTGGACTTCATGAGAAACTAAAGGTTCATTCATGATTGTTCCAACTTGGGTAAGCAGATGGAGGGCTGACAAATCTGAAGAGTCTCAAGGAATGGTCTGGCACTGGCACTAGTCTGAGTACAGAAGGGGTTTTGCCTTTTTTTACCCTGTGATCCCTGGGTTTTCAGTCTGCCCATGGAGGTGGAGCAACAAGGGGACAGAACTTAAGAACCAAATATGTGCAAGACTGACCAAAGAATATAGTTCTGAAAATGTGTTCCAGACTCTAGTCATCTGAGTCAAATTTCCAAACATTAAAATCCTGCTGCATAATTGCCTTTGTATTTTCTTTTGTAACTGGCTCCTACTTTCCCTGTAGTACAATGAATACAGATCTGTTTCCAAAGCGCACTTGCACACTATTTGGTATTTAAAGCTTTTGAGCCATGATCACTTTGCTGCTACATGCCTATGTCTTATTTTGAAAATGGCTTCTCTCAGAATTTGCTCAGCAGAGCAGGTACCACCCCTATGAAGTGCCAGTCTTGACTTTGCTGGCTAAGGAAGATGTTGCAGCCTAATTCTCTGCAATAACTGGACAGCTTTGCCTGAGTTTCTCCTGCTCACCTTGTAATGGTAGCAGCCATTTGAAACCTGCCTGAGATCTGGCATTAATAATTCCATACTTTTGTCAGAATTTTGTCTTTGGTTCTAGCATCCTCAAACACCAATAATCTTGTGAATAACATTAGCTGCTCCAGTTCAAGAAGACGCAGTGATACTGGTGTCTTGAGTTTTATCTTTCCACGAGTCTTTAAATTGTTCTGAAAATGCATTATAAAAATCCTTGTCAGCATGTGTTCTTACTAGCTGATCTCACTGTTGCTGGTAGCAAGCTGACAGTGGAGCAGAAAAGTCTCTTTTGCCCAGGTATTTTCTGCTTCTGAACTACTTGTAGTCATGGTTCCTCCAGCATCCATCCTCTGTGTGTTAAACTGGGCTAGATGAGTTATTCAGAAAACTACATACAGAGGTCTGCACTCCTTAGAGGTAGGTACACACAGTACATAATCCTAAAATGCCTGCTAGCATAAATACAATCTCTATCACAAGAGCTGCTGCTCTGCATGATCCATGACACTGCTAACCCAAATGGATATGATTCCTAATCTTCACCAAGAGAAAAACAGTGCCAGAGGTAGCCTCTAGAATTATCATCTCTACAGACACACACACTTTGGATTAATTAGAAACATTCCTATAGATAAAGCATAATCTTCATAGGAATAATTAGAACAGAGATACGGACCCATAACATTCAGAGTTATTAGATAAAGTTGAAAGCATGTGGAGCCTGGAGTTCATGTGATTCACTGTCTTACAAAGCTGATACCAACCCAAGGACTAAATGTGCATGGCAAAATATATGAGGCATATCTTTGTTTACTATTTATAGCCACATGCAAAAACAGAGGGGGAAGCATTTGTTTACTAGATGGGTCTTATCTTCTATGAGATGGTCCAAATTGGAGCCCATCTGATGTCCATTTATCACCTCCTGGCAGTTCTTTGAAGTTTAGCCACACTTCTGTTGCAAAAAAATTGATGTATTTAAACATCACTTTTCCTCTGGCCAAAGCCCAAAGAAAATTAAAGTAAGCTACCTGGGAGAGATCAAATTGAATAGTTGAAGCATATTTTCAGATTCTGTCATTTAATGAATTAAAGTTTTAGGATACTTAGCTTGCAGAGGCTGAACTTGAAAGATCCAGATGCCAATGGGATTTAGTGAAAAATCCTTGTGATTTCCACACGGGGGGAAATGGCAATAAATTGGGACCAGAAACATATAATTTTTTAAGATTTTACTAGTATTTTATTGTGCTTTTTTACATATGATGGAGAAACATTTTTCATCGAGCCAGCCAGAGACACCTTGAAACTTTTAATATATGGATTTGTCATTACTTCTGCAAGTTTGAAGTGTCATTAAAAGAAAGTACGCTATGGAAATTTTTTTCAGCTGATATCTGATTTCTCTCATTTTGCTTGTATAAAATAATCTTATTAAGTGTACCACAGTACTTGACATTTCCTATGAATGAAAAAGTCCTGTGTTTCAGGTTTTGGAGGGGAAGGGTGTGTGCTGCTCCAACATCCAAGGTGGGCAGACAGCTGAATCCTCAGCCAGCATCTGGGAGTATGTTTGAGTACAATCCTGAAAATGTATTACTGGTTTCTTCCTGAAGAAGGGCTGATTTCCTGCTTACTCATCTGTAAATTCTTACTGTTTCATTAGAGCTCTCCAGAGGCTGTTACAGTAGCTGGCAGGAAAAATACAGGGTAAATCTGTCCCTTCTTTCTGCTCATGCCAATAGGGGCTCACCACCAAGTGCAGCTGCATAATGACTGCTAGAGGCTTAAAAACAGCTGCTCATCAGCTCCAGAAATTCCTGGTGGAGCAGTTAGGGTTTTCTTTTGCTGTCAGGCTGCTCACAAAGAGAGGAAGAAGACTGGTTGCTGGAAAAACTCAAGTGAGCAGCACCTGGCCCTGTTCATGGGCTTTCTGTCCTAGCAATGGGGTAACCTTCCAGAAGGGTGCAGGAGCATGGGAAACAACCTGCAGCAAGGAAGTCAGGGTCCTGTGCTCCCCCCTACAACAGCTCCAAAGAAAGCAGGGAGGGCTGGAGAAGCAGGATCTGGTGGGATGAGGGCTGGACCAGGGCTTCAGAACTTCCAGTCAGAAAACAGGGAGCTTATCCTTTTCCATCCTTGAAATTGTTACAAGGGCAAGAAAAACGAAAAAATTATTTTATTACATCTGTCAGACACCCCAAGGAAGCCTTTCTGGGGTGCAGCCACAAGGCAGCGTGGTCTGTCGGTGGCTATTGTGGAATATGAGACACAAGGAGTCTACCTTTAAAATGGGAGTATCTAGAGGGACTGAAAAACACTTTTTTTTCCCCCCATTCATTTGCAGTCAGCTACTTTTCACTATTATCACAAAGCCACGGGTCAAATTACAGTTTTGGGTGGAGCACTTGGAAAATGATTTTGCTCTCCCTTATCCCCAGATGAAGAAGTTGAGTCAAGTTACACATGGCATTTCACATTACTGTCTGGTTTCTGGTCTCAAGGCTGCTTTAAATGTGTAAAATGGCCAGAATCTTAATACTTTTCTTTTAAAAGTCAGATTTCATTTTAAAAAGCACAAAATCTTTCTCTGTAAACAAGGAGTTTTGAGATGTCTTCCCACCTCATCAACAGAATAAAATCACATATCCTTCCATAGCTGGCAAAAGGGAGTCAATGGAGTACTGGGTGCATACAGACAAGTTAGATAATGTTCATAAAATGGGAGAGGCATATAGATAGAAAAAATTCCAAATATTTGGTTTTAAAAGAATTTATGCCTTTTATGGATTTTTTGCAGTCCTCATTACTTTTCCTTTGCTACAGAAAGGAACAAACATGTAATAAACATTAGCATAAAAATTAACATGTTCCTGTGGGATATCCAGGCATACTTGAATCAGGAAGCATGGCTAGAGAAGGAAGGTGTATCAGAGCTTTGTGAAATTCAGTTTAATTTCTTGTGTTAATTAACTCATTTTTCCATTGCAATTTGTTTGTTTTTTCACTGCTTTCCTGAGCTCATTTCAACAATTCTCACCAAAAAGGGCTCATAAACTATGTGTTCTCCACTGCCTTCCAGGTTTGAAGGAAAATCATTCCAAATCTGCTTTTCTTTTCCAGCTCTTGGCATACTTTAGAATATTTGTTTTCATATACTTTCCAAGCACTTGTATATTTTATTTAATTTAATTCACAGTTATTAAAAAATTCCTTCTAAATTCAGCCTAGATCCAGAGGAAGATTTTCAAACCTCACTCAAGTGATAGGTCAACTCTGGCTCATCACACTCACACAGAATGTTTCTCTGCTGCAAACAAGGAGATTAATTTTGTTATGGAAAACAAATTTGCCATAGGTGTTGTTGATCACTGTGATGCTGTATCCATCATTGCATTTGTAACTGTGGAACAAAATGCTTTCATCCTAGAAAAATAATATTTGAGCTTTCCATAAAATGAACACACTGATTCCCAGCCTGTACCAAAGCCAGAGAGACTGCTCAGGGTTTCATCACATGTGAAACTGCAATGTCAGGTTTCATAAAATTTTAACAGCTGTGATACACCCAGCTCCCAGGAAAGCTTCTGAAGCAAACAGAGCTTGGGGACACTTCTCTAAAGTTTCCATTGACTGGGAAAAAGCAATTAACAGCAGTGAAGCAGAGCAAAGAGGGGCAGCTATACCAAGGCAGGCCCTCACTTCGTAAAACACCAAGCAATTTCATTTGGTAGAGGCAGGCAGATGCTTGCTACTGGCAATGCTCTATGGCCCTCAGCACAGGAAAGACAATGACATGCTGGGGCAGACGCAGAGGTCCTCAGAAAACGATCTGAGGACTGGAGTACCTCTCCTTTGAAGACAGGCTGAGAGAGTTGGAACTGTTCAGCCTGGAGGAGGCTCCGGGGACAACCTATAGCAGCCTTCCAGTCACTAGGGAGGGAAGAGAGAGCTGGAGAGGAACTTTTTGCTTTTTTGGCATATGATGACAGGACAAAGGGAGATGGCTTCAAACTGCAAGAGGGCAGATAATAGGAAGATATTGGTTATTAGGAAGAAATTATTTCCTGTGTAAGTGGTGAGGCACTGGAACAGGTTGCCCACAGAATTTGTGGATGCCCCATTCCTGCAAGTGTTCGAGGCCAGGCTGGACAGGGGTGTGAACAATCTGATGTAGTAGGAGGTGCCCCTGCCCATGGCAAGAGGGTTGGAACTAGACCATTAACTTTAAAGGCGCCTTCCAACTCAAATCACCCAATAATTCAGTAATTCTATTCTACGATTTGCGGAACTCAGAAGTGCCCCAAGGGCCACCCCAAAGCACGCGGCATTCGTCGGGTCTTTCCCCTTCCTTCCACAGCCTAGGGCTGGACTTAAAATCGGCTGCACACAGATTTGATGTAATTTCACAGCGTCTCCGCACTCCTGCCCTGGCGATAGCGGAGCCGGGCTGTCTGTCGGGTCCTACCCAAATGCGGAGCTCCCCTTGCTGGTGACAGCCGGTACGGGACCGGCTCCCGGCTCCCGGCTCCCGGCTCCGAGCCCTGTGCAGCGACACAAGCGTGTCCAGGTCAAGATGGGAATACGAAATCGAGGTGAGTGAATCATCCTCAGTTCCCCCAGAACCTGTAAGCAGGCGGCTGCCGGGCTCCGGTGCGGGTACAAGTAACAGCACCTCTGGCTTCTTTAAAGGCACATAGTGACACATCAGTGAGGTACAGGGACAATCCTTTATTTGAGTATAGTGCTTTGCTTTCATTCTTTGAATACCATAGGTCCCACTGAGTTGTCTGGGGATTTGTATGACACATGAACTTTATTAAAGTATGCAGTTCACTAAAGGATCCTTCTCCGAGTAAAATGCATCCTCATAGAGGAGACACAGTGATAAGAGGTGTGACATCACGGCTCTTTATATCCACATGGCCAGGATTTTGGTGGCTGCAGACTCTTCTTCGTAAATTCATCTAATTCACTTTAGGCTGCCCCTGCCAGCCTGAATTACTTTATTATCATTTCCATTGAGGGAAATTGTATTTAATGTAAGTGGGAAATAACAATCTACATGCAGAGTAAGATGTTGAAACTGAGAAGCTCCCAAGCAGTGTATAGAACACAGCAGTGGAGAGCTGGAGCATGAAAAGATGTGGAAGATGCAAAATGCAGAGATGCCAGAGGTCAGGAGAGCCCAGGATGGATGATCCTTCCCCAGACACACCACCACAGAGCTGGGCAGAATGCCTGCCAGGCAAGAGAGGAGCCTGGTAGCTCCATTAATACTGAATTTATTGCAGTGCAACTATGCACACAAACAAAGGAGTCACTGAAAATATTAGCCTAAGTCTAGGTATAGTCAAGACTGAGTTTAAAAGCAGCCTTGCAATACTTCTTTCTTTAAGGACCTCTGGTCTCTAAGGAGGCAGCAGGTAAATCACTTTAAGGCAGATTCTAAAATTACTTAGGTGTGCAAATATTGGAAGCTCATAGTACAAACTTCCAAATCCCATTGGAAGTAGACTCCAAAACTACCCAACTTACTGACAATCCCTTTATATTCCCAAACCTCATCTTTAGCATTTATGGTGGTCTAGCTCACCTGTATTTCAGTTTCACCCTCTGTAAAGTGAACTCATGGCACTTTTATATAGTAGAAGGATGTTTAATGAGAAGAATGCTACAAATTAATAATGCATTTTTTGCAACTGGTTAATTATCTTTTTCTGGAAACAGGATTGCTCTTCATGAGCCAATATTACTGCTGTATTTCTTAAAGATTACTGAAATCTACTGAGTCAGTTTCTCCCTACTTCTCAAAATAAAATAAAAGCTTGCTCACCTTTTCCCACTACGAAATTATTCAGAAAAAAACTTTTAAAAGGTTAATCAACTGTGGTGATTTAGAGTGTAGGCCAAAGTCCTCTGTGGCTAGTCAACATATTAAGTATTGCTCATTATGTTAAATATTAAACCCAACAGCTGCTCATATCCAGTACTCTCCAGACACAGATCCCAAATATGAAGAATTATTCTGACAGGTCTTCCTATGTATTCCTTACTGACATTTTAGGCTTTGTTTGTTATTTCCATTTTTCAAACTTCACATAAACTAAAATATTATTTTAGTATAGGCCATAAAAATGAACATTGAGCTAGTATTGTACCAATTTTTGAAGGAAAACTTTAGAAAATCATTGTCATTGTATTATTTATTTAATTGTTGGATACAAATACCTTTAAATTGATAAATATTCTGATTTCTGCTCATATCAAGGCTAACTTGGATAAATTACGCATCAATTTCACCACTGACTCCAGCTGTGGAAGCAGTGGACTCTAGAAACACAAGAAACAAAGATGGAAAAAGTGATGCAGAGCATGCATGAGTTTTGTAAGCAGCATGAGGAATGACCCATTTCTGGATCACGAGAGGAAAGCCTGTCTCACCTTCCACATTGGAACTACTCTGCAACAGAAACTCACGTGTTCAGGGTCAGGAGCTGCCTGTTATGACACAACAGGCTCATCCCAAGTGGGCAGCCTGCAGCATCCTGCCAGGTCCCAGGGAAAGATGGGAGATGTGACAGCAACCACCACAATTCCCTATAGGTAAAAAATATTGCTAGCAGTAGCAGGAACAGGGAAAACTGCAAGAGGCTTTTTTTGACTTTGCAGGTGCTGAGCAGAGGAGATTTTCCCCCAGAGCTGTGCTCTCTGCCAGGGGAGCCCGTGGCGGGGCCACACCTCCTGGACGCTCAGTTAAGTTCATTTCCCTCCAAAAAGTCAAAAATATGGGTAATCTCTTACTGCTTTCACAGACTATGTGACTTTATACACAGTTGGAAACTCTGCAAAAATTACATAAGTAGAACTAGATGCAAAGTTATAAATTAGGCCGCATAGGCAGTGGCTGTGATATCTATTTGTTATATGATTCTGTTTGTATCTTTGAGCTATGGTCACTGTTATTTGGATGATGCTTCTGTTCATCCCATGTTCCTCTTCATCTCAGCTTAAAAACAGTATTATTTACTAGGAAAAGTTTCTTCTTCCGGAGGATGGCTGGGCACTGGAACAGGTGTCCCACGGACCAGCACCAAGCCTTACAGAGTTCAAGGAGTGTTTGGATAACGCTCCCAGGCACAAGGCGTATTCCTTGGGGTGTCCTGTGCAGGCCAGGAGCTGTACTTTTATGATCTCTCTATGTCCCTTCCAAGCCAGGATATGCTGTGATCATCTGAGAATCTTCTGAACACAGCAGCACCTGCTGAGCATGCAGGACAGTACAGTACCATGTGCTGGGCTGCTTAGAGCTGCCAAGTCTATCAAGGGACTGGAGCATCTCTCCTGTGAGGAAAGGATGAGGGAGTTGGGCCTGTTCAGCCTCGAGGGGAGATGACCGAGAGGGGATATTTCAAATATAAGTATTTGAAGGGAGGGTCAAGAGGATGGAGCCAGGCTCGTCTCGCTGGTGCCAAGGAGTAAGATCTACAGGCAGCGTCACTGGAAAACGGGGAAGAACTTCTTTACTGTGTGGGTGACTACACACCGAAACTTGAAACCCAGACAGGGTGTGGAGATGTTCAAGAACCGTCTGGATGCAATCCTGCGCCATGTGCTTGAGAAGAGAGGCCGCACAGATCACTGTGGTTCCCTCCCAGCCTAACCCATCCTGTGCCTCTCTGGTTCTGTGTTACCGGCTCCGTCCCGCACCGCGCTGCCCCGCACAGTCGCAAGCAGCTGAGAACGGGACTCGTTGCTCTGGCAGAAAGCCCTGGCCCCGGGCAGAGAGCCCCTGGGCAGACGGAGCAGGAGTCCAGGATCACCGCTCGGGAGGGGCTGGAAGGCGCCAGGGCATCGCAGCCCCCACCAAGCACCGAGCCCCTCAGCGGAGCGGGGCGGGGCGGAGCGGAGCGGAGCGGGGCGGGGCGAGCGGGCACGGCCCCGCCCACCGGCGCGAGCAGGAAACTCCCGCCATTGCCTTACAAGGGCAGGCGCGCGACTCCCTCCGCCCCTCGCCTTTGGAATGTGGTGACCACACCGCGCTGCACCAACGCATCGCGGGGGAGGGGGACGCACAAAGGGTGGAGGTGCTGAGCTCGTGGCTCTGGCTTTCTCCTTCAAGGAATGCAGAGACTCCAGAGAAAGAACACAAAACACCTGGGCCGCCGCGCGTCCTCTCCCCGACATGGCTTGTGGCGCCTGGCCGCCGAAGCGATGAGCCAAGCTGCCACCTCCCCCTCCTGCGCGGATGGTCTCGCCCACAGCTTCCTTCCTGCCCGGCGGGGCGGTGGCCGCTCCGCTCTCCGGAAGTGCCGCTCCAGCCGTTCCGTGCCGGTGCCGTCTCCCGCCGCCAGGTGAGTCGGGGGGCTCCGCCCGCTGCCCGCGGGGCCTGGGGCCGGCTGCCTGTGATGGGTGGGGCGGTGCCGGGCCGGGGGTCGCTTGCGGCGTCGCCCGCCGCGGGCGCAGCTCCCCTCGGGGCTCGGCTCGGTGCTGCTGCTCTTGATGGGGATCCGCCCTGCGGGATGGAGCTGGGGGTAGATCCCGGCTCCGGGCCCCGCGACCCCGCCCTGTGAGCCGGGCAGGGCGCGACGCCGCGGGGCGAGCTCCCTGTGCATCATTTCAGGGAACTTTTGTTAAAAGGTGCTGTTTGTCTCCCTGTCGGAAGGGCTCGGCTGCCTCCCGGCCACATCGAGCCTCTACGGGTGTTTCCTCGGCTTTGTCAGAGCATGGGAGGGGCAGCGGTCGGCAGAGGGTGAGGTGGTGGGACGGGGTCTGTGCCTTCCTGCGCACGTTTTGGAATAACCATACACAGGGGACTGCGTGCAGTGGTTCTCCGGCTCTCAGAACCGCAGAATCAATTAGGTTAGAAAAGATCTCCGAAATCATCGAGTCTTGGTGGCGACCGACCACCATGGAAACTGGACCGTGGCACTGAGTACCACGTCCGGTCTTCACTTAAACATCTCTAGGGATGGTGATTCCACCAACTCCCTAGGCAGTCCGTTCCAATGTCTAGTCCTTAAGTTCTTCCTTATGTCCAACCTAAACCTGGCACAGTCTGAGACTGTTCTCTCATCCTGTCGCTTGTTGATTGGAAGAAAAGGCCGATCCCCATTTGGCTACACCCTACTTTAAAGTGGTTATAGAGAGCATAAGGTCACATCTGAGCCCTGTTACCTCTTTTGCTGACAGGCTGTGTTGGCTCCTTGGCACTGGATTTTGAGGCAAGTGTGACTCCTATACAAGGGTTTTGGGAAACGTCCTAGTGAGGAGTGTGCTAAAGTGGCTTTTAAGATTGGGTGGGACAGCGTAGGGTTTGGTTTTTGCTAGTTTGCTTTTATTAAGTGTAATCTGCTCTTTATTGAGCCTTGACACAGATCTGCTGGAGAGCACCTTGCTCTTATCTCTTCCTGTTGCCACCCAGATTATGATGGTTGTGTGACTGTATATGATGCTATAATTCAGTACGTGGACAGAATTTGGGATTTAGCTTTGAGGTTGACTTTTGAATTTGATGTTCTGTCTTAGTTCATGTAGAGACTTTCTTGGCTATGGGTTTCGGGATTTGTTGTGTTGTGATTTGGTTTTTTTCAGTGATAGATTTTGCAATTATTACAATATTCACAATTTTGAAACATGGGAGTGTTTTCTAAAGCATAACTTTTGGTCCCTGCCTCTGAACAGGTCCAGCTTGCACCACTGTTAGTGAGCTGTAAATTTTCACAACTTATTGCTTGGCTCAAAACTTTCAGTTGCTTGGGGTTTTTTTCTCCAAGGGTTTATCACTTTCCCAGAGGAAGGGACCAAAAGATGACTCTCTGTGCTTTGATATCCCCTGTGACTGAACAAATGACAGTGCACAGGCAGCACAAAGCAACACAGTGCTGCTACTACCTATTATTTTTTTAATATGTGAAAATCTTCCTAAAGAAAGGTTACATTTTCAAAAATACCTTATGATATGTCTCACAGGTAAGGTCTTACATTTGAAGTTTCTTGGACAGCTTCCAAAACAGGCCCCAGACCATTCAGTGCAGCATAGTATTAAACAACAGGGACTAAACCTGCGTGTCATGACTTGCACTATCTAATGTGGAGTATTCCTACTTTTTATCTACTGAAATTCTGTTTGCAGCCTATACTAGCCCTATTTCAATTACAAAAGTGTTGGCTTAGGTGTGGGTTTTTTTGTTGGATAATACAAAGTGCAAACACTTTTGGAACTTTTAAATCATAAATTGATCTCTCTGGCTAACTGGATTGATTACTTTGGTTTTCTGAACCTCTTCCAAAATGTACCACCCTCTTTCTAACAGAGATTGCTGGAGATGAGTTCAGTGTTTCAGGTATAGCTGCACCAAGCCTGTGCTGAAGAGCACTGCAGTCCTGTGAGATCTGATATTTCTCTGTAGCTAGACTGACAGCTCTTTTGGACTGGAGGAGTTCCCAAGCCTGGTTCAGAGAAACTTAGAAAACAGTAATGCAAGCATTGGCACTTTTTTCATTTTTTTTTTTCTAGTAAAATATACTCTGATAGCTCAGTCTTCTCAATGGAATTAAAAAGAATGTGCTCACCGTCTGCTTTTGTTACCTCCTCTTGCTTAGGACTGAATTGTAGGTGAGAGAATTGCAGGTAGTGGCTTGCTGCAAGCACTGCCTTTGCAGCAGTGATGCCTTATCACTGATCCTAAAATTACAAGCCAGACACAGGAGATAAAAAGTGATAACTTTTATAAGGATCCTTATGGTGCACAACACACTGGATGAAAAAGCACTGAAGATGCGTACTGTAACAAGTGGGTACAATTTTATATGTTCAGCAAATAAGTATAACTGACAAGAATCCCCAATTAGAGACATACGTGATGAGGTAATTCTCCCCTGGTTCTACCCTTTTCTGCACCCCCCCAC
>VWZS01009934.1:282418-293360 GCA_013397075.1 Rhabdornis inornatus
CCCCCCTTTAGATAGGAACTAAACTTTGTTTATGACAACGTTGGGAAGCTGTTTTGATCTGGTTTCCCAAAGAATCTAATGGACCCCCCAGGCCTCGGAGCTACTGGGGAACGTACTTTCTCTTTCTAATAGAATAGGTAAAATGCCAGCTATGAACACAATAATAGTGTTCATAGCTGGCATTTTGCTACAGAGCTGCAAATATATATGTAAAGAATATGGAGATATGTAAAAGTAAAAAGGCAAAAATCAGTTTGGTCAGCATCAGCACGTGCAGAGTAAACTTCTTTGTTTACTTTGAATGAGCCATATCCTGAAAGCTGTATTATTTCAGAAAATAGTTATTCAAATATAGTATTTGGGTCTGTTTTGAGTAGTGGAACTTCTAATCAATAATCCAGAGTTAGGTGAGTGCTTGCCTGTGGGTTTTTACAGCGGTAAGAAAACCACCAAAGTTATGCACAACCCTTGGCTGCAGCTTGAAAGCAAACTACCTTTGTTGTCAGCTGTCTACATAAATATCTGGAAGTCAAGAGTTCACATTTATTTGTTGCAGTGTTGTGGAAGCCAGACATCTCGGGTAGCTTGTGGTTAGTGAGTGCAATGAAGTCTGCGTTGTTGGGCGATGCGCAGTTACATTTCATGGGCTATTTTTAGTTCGAGACATAATGGTTTGTTTTGTACGTCAGGACGTTGTAGATGCACGTAGGATTTAAAAGTGTGGAATTAGCAGGGGAAATCAGTAGCTGTCTGTGTGGACAGACTGAGAAGGACGTAACCATGGAATTTCCTTTTATGATCCAGATGCTTGGTACACCCTGTCAGGTATCTAATACAAAACAAGGTAAATTGTCTTTCCTTTTATTAAAAACAAACAAACAAAAAATAACTGCTTTTTGCCTGCATGTAGGGTTGATTGTATAAGGGAGTTACTTTGCTGAATTTTACTCCCTTTTTTTAAAGGATGAATCCCAGTTAGTGACTTCAGTCTTGCTTTTCAGGAGTCTAAGAGAAAATATTCTGTCTTTGAGCAAACTATCTGACAAACAGAACTCTGCTATGACTGATTAGCATTGCATTTCTGACCAGATAATTTGTTTCTAAGTTATAAAAATACTTGGTGTAAATTTCAGAATACTGATATTCCTGCAATTACAGATGAAGCTTAAGTTTTTCTTCTTTCAGGAGACACTTGCTACAGGTGATTTCTGTAAAATTCAGAGCCAAGGATGGAAGGATACCTGGTTTGCATAACACTTCGTTTGAGCATTTTGAAGGATTATAGCAGTGCAGATTACACTTTAGTTTTAGCTAAAGTGTAATTAGCTAGATAATTTAGCTCTGCAAGCAGAGATTGAGACTTTTGGAAACAACATTAAAAAGGGTATAACTTCTGATCCAAAAGCAATCTTGAGGACTTTGTGTTTGCCTTTCAGTGAATGACTCAGCTTTTTGAGTTTGTGCTGTCATACATTTAGTTGGAACACTACATATGTCTTCCCAGATAAAGAGATGCAGTTAACTTAAAAAGCCTCACTTTTAGCCTGAATGTATTAGTGTTATAATATATAATAATCTACCATGCTTGTTTCTTCATTTGACAGCTTCAAGGGAAACAATGACATTGGTATATCTGTGATATGTGAAAATTTATAAAAATATATAAATGTTTATAAGGGTTGGTAGTTAAATAGTCTTCACATTTTTGTAGCTATTATGCTTTTAATTAATTTAAAGAAGAGTATGCTGGCATTTGCATGTGTTGTATAGTAGTTCCACCGTGTAAGGGAATAGCACTGTAGAGCTTTTGAACCAAGTCGGTGCTCTCTCTCTCTCTCAATGGCAGCTAGTCTAACAAAACGCTGTTCAGAGCGTAAAAGACATTTCTTCACCTCCAAAATGTTAGTTTAGCATACCGTCTGATCTATTTAACCACTGTGCTAGTTTACCAGCACATATCCTTCTATGTCAACAGTGCCTCCCAAATTCCCAGATATGTTGTTGTCTTAATTTGTGGAAGATGGAGTATTGAATCAGCAATACAAACACTGTGTGAGTTTCATTTCAGGAGCTATTATTTGATTTGGGTTTTTTGGTGTAGCCTGCTATTGGCCTACAGTGCTGCTACCTGAATCCTCAAAGGCTTTATGCTTTAATAGCAAGTGAAGTCTGAAAGAAAATGGAGCAGGAGATATTGAAATAAATGTGTACTTTAGGGTATATGCCAATAACATGAAACTTAATGTCCTTCTACTCATCCTTCCCCCAAGGACTTGCAATGTGATTTAATAAGGCTAAATCTTGGATATGTTCCTGTCTCCTTAGAACCAACAGCCACGATGTCTAGCAAAAGGGCAAAGACAAAGACCACCAAGAAGCGCCCTCAGCGCGCCACTTCCAATGTATTTGCGATGTTCGATCAGTCGCAGATCCAGGAATTCAAGGAGGCCTTCAACATGATTGACCAGAACAGGGATGGCTTCATTGACAAAGAGGATTTGCATGACATGCTCGCCTCCCTTGGTAATGTCCCTTTGCTGTTTGTGCTTGCCGGGCAAATTGGTGCTGCAAAATCAAAATACTGAGTTGGGGATGTGGGGATGTGATGTCTCAGTTTGTATTAACACTACTGACATTACTTTTTCAGTTTGAAAGCTAAACTAAGTATGAATCTCTTTATTTATAGGAAAGAATCCAACAGATGAATACCTGGATGCCATGATGAATGAGGCTCCAGGCCCCATCAACTTCACCATGTTCCTCACCATGTTTGGTGAGAAGTTAAATGGTACTGACCCAGAGGATGTAATCAGGAATGCTTTTGCTTGCTTTGATGAAGAAGCAACAGGTACATGGGTGAAACAACACTGTACATGTATTACTTCCTTCTGTAACGATAAATACTTGTGTTCATAGAAACAGTGATCAGTTTTTAACTCTGAAAATTTTAATTTCTGCAAACTGAAAGTCATGCTGTATCCTCATATGCTAAGTTTGCCTTTTTAGTCTCTGTAGAAGTTTCAAATTTCTGTCAGTTCATTCTGTTGTATATGACAGGAGAAAGTATAAAAGATGTTGATCGAGAACCAGGGTCTTAATTTATTCCTAACTTAAAATTCACTTTTGGGGCTGCTTCTATGAGGGGAATCATTGTTTTCAAAGCTGTTGTGCTTTTATGAAGAACTTTTTTTTCTGTCAGCAACTTGTATCTACCTTCCCTCTGGTAAGCTGCACTAAAAGGAAATGAAAATGAATGCAAAAAAATTATTTTGTGACTTGCAGGGGTGATGAGAGAAGCAATCACAAGTTATACAAGCCTACTGGTAAATCTGAGTTTCACCACTGATTTAAGATCAATTTGAAATGTTGTAAACTTTCCCATGTTTCATGCACTTGTTGAATGTTAATAGTCAAGTTCCATGACATTTTTGGTAGTTTTTCAATAGGAATCCTCAAGGTAAACTGATCCCCTTTTTGCGATTTTTAAAATACTGAGTTATTAGAAGGTTCTTGGTATTGTTGGGAGTGTAGACCTGCTGTTGGGAATAATGTCCAATATCAACACTGATAAATTTTTATATTTGGAACACCACAGGCAAAGCATATAATGGTCTTTATTTGAAGTAGTGGGACTTTTCAAACTAAGATGCCTGATTTGATTGAATCCTTGTAATGATTTTGCAATTTCAGTAATAGGCTTTAATGGCATTGTTTTCATTTGGCAGACAAAGACTGTAGGTATCTTTAATTGAGGGAAAGAACTCAAAGAAAGAAATTATCATGCATGTATTAGCAGATAAATGTAAAAACTCCTTTTCTGTCCTCCTACACTGTGCTCCAGGGTTCATCCAAGAAGACTACCTGCGGGAGCTGCTGACCACGATGGGAGACAGGTTCACGGATGAAGAGGTGGATGAGCTGTACAGAGAGGCCCCCATCGACAAAAAGGGCAATTTCAACTACATCGAATTCACACGCATCCTGAAGCATGGAGCAAAAGACAAGGACGACTGAGCAAATCCCTGGATACCTGCAGATTATCTCTACATTCATGTTTATTTGTAACAGTTTCTTCCTTATAGAACTTGTTGCATGCATTTAGCTACAAAGCTTTTGTCTTTTTCAATATATTTATCTATTCCAGGCCATTTAGGCTCACTTGCACCTGTAATCAGACTGGAAGTGGGGAAAATATTGTGAGGGAAAGGCTACAGGACAAACATTCCCTGGAGTTGATAGTCCAGGAAAATAATCTCAATGTTTCTGGTTTAGCTGGATTTTTACATTTTTGTAATAAATGCCATTTTGAAATAAAGATTGCTATATAGATAAAATACCTCTAAATCTTTTCTGAAGAATGACATTTCTGTTATGCATTTACAAATGCAGCTGCGTTCATTGCATTTTTCTTGCAGTTGCAAGGCAAGCTAGAAAACTCATTTTCATAGTGTTTTGTTCAGTCCGACAGGGTTCTGAAATGCTCCTAGCAGCATCTGCTGGCATCTTAAAAATGCAGTTGCAGAAGTCTGTCATCTCGGGTTTTTGAAGTGGGATCTGACTACTGTATAAGTAGTTAAATAAATAAATGGCTAGGGAAGATGGTTACAATTGTCTCATGGCCAGCAGAGAACATCTGATTCTTAAGCAGACACTATGCCTAGCTGTTGCTTCCTTTTAATACTGATGGGTTTTCTAGCAGTACTTTCATGTCAGAGTGTGCATTCTTCTTTGCTAAGTAAGGGGGAATTAGGTGTATTTTTTTTCCCTTCTGCTGAAGGAAGTTTATGCAAAGCAATCTGTGCTGGCACTAATTAACAGCAATTCATGGCCAGAAAACTTACATTAAGCTTTATTTTTCTACAACTAATTCATTTGTATATGATAATATGAGCCAAGTCATTCTGAGAATTAACTTGGTAAAAGCCTATCGGTGCTGAAGTTGCTCTCACTTTTTAAAATATCATATGTATTCCTCAGTTATATTGTTAAGGTGGCTTTTAACCAAGCAGAGTCAGTCATTCAGAACTGGATGTGCTCATGATGTTGTCTCAAATACAACGAAAAGAGGGAGGTGGTTCTGTTAGTTCTTACTATGACCATGCTGTGTGCCTCATTCTCTTGGCTACTTCAAGTTAGAAAGTGGGAGAATTTATTTTGCCTATGTATTTATCAGTTAAAATAATGACCTCTTATCCAGAAAGCTTGCCCTCAGCTATACCACACGACTTAAGACCCCAAGGAGTAGGAATTCAGCACAAAGGATTGTAAAAGCTCTGACGGCTTAACCTGTAAGGTAGGTTTGTCTCATTTCGTGTGTGATAGCATGAAGGCTTGGATACTTAATCTCGCTTGTGTTCCCATATGGCAAGATACTGCAGCTTCGGGTTTGTAAATAACTTGACAAAGTATACTCAGTTGGCATACTTGGACTATTTTTTAATTTTTTTATTCCAGGGTGTTTTTTTCTACTTACAGGCTTAATTAAAGTTGAGTTTTCAACCATTCTTTTCCCAGTTTTGTGTTTTATCTGCTAACAAACAGCCTCAGGTTTTCTTCTACCCACATTATGTTCTACACAACTTCAGGTTGCCACAGCTGCTCCTTTTTTTTGAAAGTTTGCTTTTTAAGTATCTATGTGCTCTTCAGTAATGGCTGCTGAGTTATTTCTCCATGTGACACCTGCAAGGTTCTAGGAAGTATTTTACAAGTATGCATGGAAGTTTTCACCAGCAGTGCCCATGTGACAAAGACAAGAGAGTGGAGATGTAGGGAACTGTCTTGTTGAAATGTTGCTATGTAACATTAGGCTGGAGATTGAGTTATGCTGTCACTTTAGACTGATCTTGTCACCTCTGTGCAATTCAGTACCGTGTGCATACATGCAAGCAGCCTGCTTCAAGGACAGATGTAAGATATTTTTTCCCTTTGAGTATCTAAATGGCATAAAGATTCAGACAGCAGTTTACTTTTGTTAGGAACACTGGATCCCTAAACTTTTCTTTTTCTCATCCTGTTTTCTCTGTATATGTTAGGTCCTAGTATGTTACACTGAGTAAGTGGCAGGTATGCCAGCTGGATATTTTTTGCTGGAAGTAGTGATTTTAAAATCGTAAATATGAGCTAATGAAAGAGAACTTGGTATCCTCCTGGAGAGGAAATTGTCCACTTCAGTAATATTCTATACTGCTGCTCTTGCTTCCTGAACAGCCAGCTGAAATGTGGGGTGTAGCTGTTTTGTTCCTTGTCAGTCTTGGATGTACCCTCTGAGTAGAAGGTGAGGCAGAACTGTATGGATGTAAAGATACCTACTCAGGAAGATGTGTTACTGAGAAAGAATATCCAAGGATGTGCAAGTATAATGACAACCTTCCAAGTTCTGGCTTCCTGGTGTTTTTTTGTGGTAGGAGACCAGTTAACCTGCAAGTGGGCACAAACCCCTTAACTGCTGAGAGGCAATAAGGCCAACAGCCCCAGCCAAGAGACCATATAAGAGCATCAAATGCGTTTTGTAGCTAGGCAGGGAGGAATGTGACAGCTGAGGTTGCGTGCTGAGGGCTGTGGGGATGTGTCATCAATAATTCACTTCCAAAAATAAAAATAACTTTGGTCACTGAAACAGCTTAAAATTCTGATGACTTAGCCATAGCATTCTGCAGCCAAAATCTTGGAAACTAATCGTTCCTCCCTTGGGGTTCATATATAACAGTCTCTAAGCTCCACACCAGATTAAGCTTATGATGAAAAACTTTTCATAGGCTCATGCACACATTTAATGGTCTTGTATCTACAGTGATCTGTAATGCCTTGTGCAGCACTACTGAAAAGCAGTGGTTTATTTTACATGACCCACTTACCCTGTTCTGAAGCTACAAATGCAGAGGTCAAAATTAAGCCAAAGAGCTACTGAGGCTGCACGAGAAACCTCCAAAAAGGACCGTATTTGTGTCGAGTGCTGCCAGGAGGATGATGCCTGCTACCTTTTCTTCCCCACTCTGCTGCCAGAGATAAAGATAATGCGCAACATTTTACACTTGTTTCTGCTCTTTATTTAAGCGAGTAAACCCATCCTTATGGCACAGTGATCAGATGACTGAAGCACTTCACAACATGAAGGCAGCTTGTTACACTAGCTCAGCAAGTAGGGGATGTCACAGAGGTGGTGTCCCTACACTCCAGAGTAAGGATCCATTTCATTGCTGACCTAAGGCCTATCTTTGGATCGCTTGTTTCTAGGATCCCTGTCATATCTGGAGAAATGAATGCAGTACAGGGGCCCCATCCTGGCACAGGGCATCAGTGACAGCATGCCTTTGTGGCCTGACACCTGCATTTGAGCCAAAAGCTGGAAAATATCTGAAGTCTTGTCATCACCTATTTCTCCTGGCCTTTTCTAGTCTGGACTGTTACTCACCCATTATTTGGGATGTTTGTGGGGAATTTCAAACAAAAATGCAAAGATACTCTGACAATGTAAATCCAAATAACGGATGAGTAACAATCAAAGTATGAGTTAGGAACATTTTAGGTATCAGCAGTTAATCCTCTCTTGGTACTGCTTATGCACCCATGCTCCGGTTTTGGCTTCTTACTTAGTTTTTCAAAATCCTACTGTCATTTTTAGATAACTTGCTCCTTTGGAAAAATTATTTAGGATTGCAGTAACTCAGAAACAGTATTGCAGAAACTAGGTACAATACAAAGGCAAAAAGAAGTCAGGAAATGCCTCTTAAAATGCAGCTTAAAATTAAGTTATCATGAAATACTGAAAAGTAATACTATGGGGGGGAAAAAGCCCTCCACACAGCTTTTTTTTTTAATGCTCTGAGCAGCAACTCCACAGAAATCACTGATTTCCCAAACTTTCGATACACTAGATAGAAAACGTCCCATCTTAAAAAAAAAAAAAGAAAAAAAAAAGAACATAATTCAGACCAGAAGTGCTATATTCCTTAGAGACCAATACATAATAGGTCCTGCATCATAGGACTTAAGGGGTCAGGCAGTTTGTATCAATGTAATAAATCTGAGGGAAGGTGTTTACATGTTCCTCTGCAGCATGCACTTAACAGGAGAGCAGGAAATCAAACTGACCTCCCGGAAATCCCAACTGCCTGCTGCGTGCAGACTCCTCTGCCATGCAGCTGTGATTCAGCCCCTCAGTAAAGCAGCCTCAATTTTTTAGCTTTGATAAAGCTTGAAAGTCAGTTACAAACACTACAGGATTAGGCAGGTCAAGACTGACTTTGCTGCTGCCACCATCTGCTGCTTTAGGCACCCCTATTAATCATTTTACTATTCTTGTAAATAGCTTAGTTTTGCAAGGTTTATTTTTCCTTAATCCTAACTTTGACTATTTTAGGGTATCACTGAGTACAACCTCACTAAATACTGAACTAGGCTTTGGCTTGTTTTTTAATTATGAATAGTCCTTGGGAGTTAAAAGACAGCATTTCACAATAATTTCCAGCCTGTGCCAAGCATATTCAAGTGAGTGAGTGTAAATTGAGGCCTGTAAGACCTGTCTTAATATGTGCTAAAATAGAGCTGGCATCAGACATGAGTTACTTGAACCTTGACTTAGCCTTGTATCTAACAGCCAGTGGGGTTTTTCCCTCTTTTCAGTTCCCTTAATTGTGAGTTAACCATCTCTAACACAAAAGGCAAGATATTTCCACCCCATAAGAAGCATGTTGATTTTGAAATTGCTCCACCAGCCAACCAAACTTGCACGGGCATCAGCTGATAAGAAAACTGATAACAGCTTCCTTCTCATATGAAACAGATGACTAAATATGCTGCTTCTTGTTTTCTGGGTATGTTTTAAAACACTATTTTACACCTATGGCCAAGCATTGAGCACATTTCATTTTCTTCCATATTTGTACATACACGCTGTCAGACAGATACAAACTCTAATACACAAGGAGAGAGCACGTATGTACTTCCTTAGGTTTAGCAGAATTAATTACATTTGTTTGAAAGATTGGGGGCCTTCAGCTCTCCTTACTAAGAATACCTATCAATGCTTCTTTTTGCATTTCAGTTCTCCACTTTATGGAATCACAGTGTCTGGCAATACTCCTGATTAAACTAGTACAAGAAGAGCTGAAAACCCCACAATGACTTGACTAGAATTTTTGCAACTTACCAGCTAGGAAAAAAACCAAGAGATGGACATACAGCACAAGAGTCAGAACAGTGACTTTGATCATAGAGAACAGTGAACAAAAACCCAGAAGAAATCAACAGCCAAAGATGTACTTTTCAACATTTAGTTGGGGTTTTTCATTTTGTTGTTTAGGTGTAAAGGGCTTTGGATCTGGGAATGCAAGGAGTACCGTGTCTGCTGTGTAAAGTCCCTCAATACTCTGTCAAACACATGTCAGTGCTCATTCATATAGTCACTGAGATGCAGTTTTAAATAAATATATTGAAGTTCGTTTTCTCCAGTTTGCAACATTTCATAGACTGACTGCATTTTATTTACGTTCCATTAAATATCTTTGCTTTATCCTTCAATCTGCTATATCATTGTTGTACAATGCTCTAGAGAACTCATGTTCTTTTCTCTTCCTCAGCCATGTACACTGGAAGTTACTAGAAAGTCAAAGCTGTGCTATTTTTAATTTTCAGTATGGAGAAAGAATATGTGTTTCTTCTATAGGCTCCACTACATTCTCTGAAAGCCTTTATTTTTCATGCTTCAGCATCTACCGTGTGGAAGAGACCACCTGGGAAAGCAGTAACCATATTTATTCACGAGGTCATGGAATGAAAACAGGGAATAACATGCAGTCTGAGGCCCTCCAAGAGACTCAAGTGAAGACACATGTTCAGAATCCCTTCTTCAACTTATGACTCCTCAAATGTTTTCCTCTTGGACCACAGCACTGGAGTTATTTTTGGAGAAATTCCAGAAAACTTTGTGATGCTCTCAGCATCTCAAAAAGAGTGACTGTCACTCTGACTGATACTGCACTGTACTTGGTATAGCGAGACAGAGGCAACTGATGCCAGCTGGAATCAGGGACAAAGAGATGGAAAGGCAGAGGGATGAGCCAACCAGGTGACGCAACTGACAGACACAATGCTTTTGTTAAATGATAGTTTAGACCTAGAATTCAGATGGATATGTTTGACTGCTGTCAATACTTAATCTCTGTAATTAACATTTGTTGAACAGTGATAATATGCTTTGAAAAAAATCTCCTAACTGCAAAACCTTCCACTCAACTTTCACACAATTTTAATTCTTAATGTAGAAATCACACATCTGCTTTTTCATCTAGTCTCTCTTTTCAGATCCTTTTGTTTCTTATGCACATCCTCAGTCTTCTATGATGAGCAAGGGTATGGAATGGCTTCTGTACAAGAAAAACTACCTAAGTGGGACTCTCTGCTACAGCTGATACAAGGACACACAAGAGCTTTCTAGAAGCAAAAGTAATACAAAAGAAGTGGACACACAATTCAGCCTTAGTATTTCTTGCACTACAGTCTAGAGCATAGAATAAACATTGGAATAGGTACGGTCAAGGTTAGTAAGGTGCAGTTTTTCATGTAACAAACAGCAACCCTGCAAAGGGTTCCAAAAACACCAGCAAAGCATATTGTGGATACTAAATTTACATAAAGTCAAAGATTATGTATCAGGCAAGTTAATGAAAGAAGCTCATTATGGGTTATTAAATATCACATCTGGCTCAGGGCAGCTTATCCCTCCCTGAAATAAAAATAGTAGATATTGTGAGAGCATTCTGGGGAGATATCATAGCCTACCTTGATTCTTATTCTTCCCTAAGTACCTGCATATGGCCACTGCTGCTGCCCTCCCTAAAGAAAAGGCTAAAAACACCCTGCATGCTCTCTCTCCTCCAAAAAGAACAGAAAATATAGAGAAAGAGATTTTACAAAAAAAAAATTAAAAAAAAAAAAAAAAAAC
>VWZS01009934.1:293368-538584 GCA_013397075.1 Rhabdornis inornatus
AAAATAAAAAAAAAAAGTAAAAAAGTATGATTCCAAGTTTTGGGTAAAAAAATCCAAAACAATAAAACTCTCCAGTGACCTGAAGGGATGACCTCAGAGCATCTATTATTCCTTGAGGGCATCCAATAAATCAGTAGATCCATCCTGGAGGTGCTCCAACCTCGAAATGGAAAAACCAACTGCTGGGCTTCCCTGCCCGCAGTCTCAAGACTTATTTGTCAAGACTTTGCCCCCTGCCTTCCTTCCACATCCAGAATCCACATCTCTTGGCAGCTGGGGTGCACTGGTCTAGGCAGACTTTTACAATGAGCCAATGCAGCCATTCCTGTAACATTCATTAGATTCATAAAGAAACATCATATCACACAGAGTGATTCTGCTTCATTAAGCAACCAAGTTAATCACATATATTTGCACTGTCACTGTAACTCAGCAAAGGTGGGGAAATAGAATCATAGAATTGTTAAAAGTTGGAAAATACCTCTAAGATCATCGAGTTCAACTGTTGATGGAAAGAATTAAATGTAAGGAGGGAAAAGGTTTACTGTAAATTGCTCACTGTCTCTAGCCACCTTAAAACTTAAGTATGAAACAGATAATTTTGAAGATTTTTTGACCTTCAATTTAAAGTAAACAAGCATTTCAATGGCACCATATCATTGAGTATTTTAGACAGAAAGGACAGGAACAAATAATTCATTTTGCTTAAAAAGGTTTTTGCTTAAACAAGTCTGACATAAATGAGAAAGAAGGGAGTAATGAAGGAAAGAAGTAGAAAGAAGAAGAAGAGTTAAGTGCTCAGCATTTTTTAAAATCATCTTTTCAGAAAAGATCATTTCTGTTCTGAATGTTTGATGCACAGCTCTTAGGAAGCACCACACTCACAAAAAAGACCCTTACTTTTTTCCCTTTTCAACATTTATGTCAACGAGTTAAGAAAACACCCTCTGAATATTACAAAAGGCAAAACAAATCTTACTTTTCCCTTTAAATTTCTTTATTGCTGAGTGCTGTAATCAAGTGAAATTGAACCATTTCTAAAATCATTACTTAGATTTACATAGAACAAAAAGTGATCTGCCTGTAGGAACTGCTTCTCATTCCACTGTGATGCAACAAATTGGAAACAAAACCTTTAAGAGAAAGACGCATACTGACATGCAATTCTGTCATTAAGAACTGATCTCATACTGGGCAAGTAATATTAGTGTACCTATCCCCACATCTGCAGAAGTTAAACACTGAGAACAACATACATGGTGACAGGTATCATGTAACACCCTTTTAATAGCATGAAAAACAATACAAGAGTTTTGTTTGCAGTAGTGGTTCAATTTAAAGTAACTGGTGAAAGAGGTTTAAATTAAGAGATCAGATAGCTTTTCATAATTAAATTTCAACACACAGTTCAGTTGTTCAACATTATCATGGAATATTTTATTAACTCTCTTTAACATCTTGATATTTCTACTGCTTTTCTGCCCACTCATACTTTGCATGTAATTATCTTGAAACTATGCACCATGTCTAGTAAGGAGAGAATTTTTTACCCAAAACTTTTTCCATTAATAGGCTTTCCATTTAGCAAAGTTTAGTCTTAGTTTTGATTGCATTTTGAGGAAAACTGAAGAAGAGTGATATTAAAATTAATTGGGGGAGTAGTGTAAGCTAATTAGGCCAAATTCTCAGCCCTCATGAAATAACTTCTGATTTGAGAAGAGAGCAGGGAAAGAAAGTTGGGCCCCTTGGCAATTAAAACGTCTCCCTTCAAATTTGAGACTGCAACTTCTAGATGACACATTAGATTACACATTCATTTCAGTAGGTACAGTGGCTAAATGTAGTTCATTTACATTTAGAAATATAGTTGATAATTTCAGCAAAAGTTTGTATGCCTATTTTTTCCTTTCACACAATGATCAAGGTTGGAAGAGACCTTTAAGACAATCTAGTCCAACCATCAACCCGGCACCACCGTAATCCTCAAGTGCCACATCCACACACTTCTTGAACACTTCCAGAGATGCTGACTCCACCACCCTCCTTGGGCAACTTACTCCAATGCCTGGCCAGTGCTTTTCCTCCTTAAGAGCTCTTGTTTTTCCAAGACACAGACTGTACACCAACAAAGCCGACAGCAGGTAGGAGGGGGATTCAAGGAATGATGATCTGGCAGGGCAGCTTTCCCATCTGACCACTTCAGGACCTTTTTGTGCACTAAACAACAGTTTTCTTGAAGCCCAAGCTATTTATGTGGGTTTTCAACAAGAAACATGGGAATAAGCATTCCCTTCGGAAAATTTAAAAAATGTACACGTGGGCTAAAATTGAACTACTTACGAAGCAACTTCAGACACTATCCCTCTACACTAAAAACAGCTTGTACCTCAATTTATTTGAGAACCTACTTCAAATGACGAATGAAAAAATACGTGTAATCCTTTTCCATTAAGAAAATACAGGCAAAAATAAATCCTCCAAGTGGTCTTACAACCTATAGCTGCGAGAGGCATTAAGCGGGAGCACCCATTTAGAAGACTCTAAGATGCAATCTGGAATTCTTCTGATCCCTCAAGCGAAACACGAGGAAGACTGAAGGTAAGGATAACACCTCACACCTGCTAATCCGGGCAGGACGTCCCCGCAGGATTTGGATGCTTCCTTCACTTCCCCGATGCGGCACCACCGTGTGAAGCTGGGGACACCGGCTCCAGGAGCACGGAGCGACGCTCCACCTTCAGCGTGCGGAGGTTCTATGTACACTAAAGAAAAACCCTACGGGAAGCTCCGGCTGCCCCAAGAAGCTCTCCGGAGCTCCGTCCCTACGGGCTGTCTCTATCCATCCATCCATCCATCCATCCATCCACCCCTGCAGGCGGCGCCCGGGACCCAGCGCCGGCGGCCGCTTCCCCCGGGGTGCTCCAACGCGGCCGAGGCGGGGGGACGCGGGGAAGCGGCCGCGGGGCCGTGCCGAGCCGGCCGCCGCTCAGGGAAGCCGGGACGCGCTGCGATCCCTAAGGGAAACCCCCGGCTGCCGTGTCGCTACGATCCGTAAGGGAAACCCCCGGCTGCCGTCTCGCTGCCCTCCCGCCGCCTTTCCCGGCGCTCGTCCCCCCCCGCGGCCCGGCAGGGCGATGGTTTCTCCAGGAAGCGCTGGAGCATCCGCCGGTGCCGCCTGCCCCCTTCCTCGTCTGCCTCGTACCGGGTCCCTGCAGCCACCGCTGGGGTGAGGATCCTCTCAGAACTGAAATTGGAGTTACTTTATGTCTTTTAATAATGACTCTTTTTCTGGTTTATTCGTCTGCCTTTCACTTAGCCATATTTTCTGCTTCTCTTTTCCCCTTCTTGAAAATACTAGGGAGATACGTTCTGATGAGAGGAAATGAGAGCGCTTTAGAGGCGCACTGTAACATTAAACCGTAGTACTTTTTCCTTTTTTAAATCCTAACTCTGCTCTTACTGCATTTACTGTGTTTCCTCCTCTCCCTAGTGTCCAAAAATCAACATGTCTAGCAAAAAGGCAAAGACAAAGACCACCAAGAAGCGCCCTCAGCGCGCCACTTCCAATGTATTTGCGATGTTCGATCAGTCGCAGATCCAGGAATTCAAGGAGGCCTTCAACATGATTGACCAGAACAGGGATGGCTTCATTGACAAAGAGGATTTGCATGACATGCTCGCCTCCCTTGGTAATGTCCCTTTGCTGTTTGTGCTTGCCGGGCAAATCGGTGCTGCAAAATCAAAATACTGAGTTGGGGATGTGGGGATGTGATGTCTCAGTTTGTATTAACACTACTGACATTAGTTTTTCAGTTTGAAAGCTAAACTAAGTATGAGTCTCTTTATTTGTAGGAAAGAATCCAACGGATGAATACCTGGATGCCATGATGAATGAGGCTCCAGGCCCCATCAACTTCACCATGTTCCTCACCATGTTTGGTGAGAAGTTAAATGGCACCGACCCAGAGGATGTAATCAGGAATGCTTTTGCTTGCTTTGATGAAGAAGCAACAGGTACATGGGTGCAACTCTAGCTGCTTGGTAGGGGTATAGCTGGGTTTTTATGTTTGTTATTTGGTTTCTAGGCAGTATGCTGATTTTTGCACCTTTATGAATTAAGTATGAGATGGTAAATCCTAGATGGCATATTCTGCTAAATTACTGAGTGAGAGTAAAATCTGTCTGGCTGTTGTGTGTCAGTACTGGGGACTAGTAGGACACTAGTAGCACTGTTCTTTTGTGAGGCTTTGAAGAAGGGTGCTTTAACTGGACAGTGTGTGCGTTCCTCAAAGTGTAAAACAAGATGTATGTGCTCTAAGATGAAGAATTCAAATCATTAATTGTGATTTTTTTTTTATGGCGTTAAAAGGTAATGATGGGAAATCTGTCATACAACTGAGTTTGTCTCCCCTCTGCAGTAGGTCTGAGATGCATCTAAATTCTTCGGATGTTTAATATTTCAAGATTTTCAATATTTCAAGATATTGAAATATTCAGTATTTCAACACACTGTCCAGACTTCATAAAGTCTTACAAACCCTCATCTGGCTGAGCGTTCTTTATTGCTTTATGAGGACAAATGTCGTGGCCTCACCTGCAGCTCAGTTTGCTTTCGGATTGTAGGAAGGGCTGCAGTCTTAGTGGTCTAAAGATAAAAACCGGGTGGGGTGGTAGAAGGCAGAAATTACAGATTGGACTGACTTGCAAAGCAAGGTGAAGGGAAAGAGTAAAATACACAACTCAGTTTTACTATATCAGACTTCCAAGGTTGTGCCTGTAATCTTGAGATGAGAGTTTATGTATTTATTCACCTAGGCCAAGATTCCTGAGGAGTGTGTAGTAACTGGAGATGAATCCATAAGGCAATTCTGTGGAATTACAGAATATCAGTGCTTTGATAAATTGTGAACCTGTCTTAGTAGCTCACATTGAAATTATGTAGCCTCTGTACTAGAGATGACACTGCATCTACACCTTTCCTCACAACTGTCCTCCACAAGATTTAAATCTAACCAGTCGATACATGCTCAGCACCTTTCGAAGGATATCCTTCCATTTCAACAGCTGTTTTCAGTTTGTGTTTTTTTAGCACCTTTTGCCTTTTCGAAGAGCATCCCCTTCCTGCTTAGGTGTAGGTAAACAGGCTTTCTGTTGGTAAGCCCTTTTCAAATGTTAATCGACTTCCTCCCTCTCAAGGGAAATCTCTTTACCATCTCCTAGAGAGGGAGGTTTTGGTAGCAGGTTAATTATTTTCTCTCCACAGGTAGTCTTGACTCACTGTGCTACAGGTTTTGGCTTTTTTTGTGTGCACCAAAACAAGAGCCTGTGAACTGTGATGTAAATAAAATGGTTGTGCTACCGGTTCTTTGGAATAGAAACTTCGGTGTCTATGTAAACAATAACTTAGTGGTTTGGGCACCCATATGCCGATAAGGTTGATTTTAATATCTCTCAGCTCTGTGTGGTAAATGTTTTAGTCTAGTCCTACAATGACGTGAGGATACTAGTTTGTTCTACTGTCTGTTTTGTGTCTTATGCCATCCTCAAATTTTAACCAGGAAACCTGTGAGATAGTTAACGCTGTTTTATTGAGTTTTGATTCATAATGGTCAAAATGAAGTCTTCAAAATAGCATGTGACATATTTGTAGAACCCATGTTATGTTAGTTAATCGTTTATTAATTTTATCCTCTTATTTGGCTTCTGATCAGTTTGTTCCTTTTAAAAATGTACAAGAGCATTTCCAGCTATATCAAACTCTTTTACTTTTTTTTTCATTTCATGTCTCCACATGTGTGTTTGTTATGGGCCTGATTTTCTAGCTCTGCATCAATGTAGTTCTTTTGAAAAAGAGTGATACAAATCCAATCCTATACATGAGGATAAAGTAGTCATACTTGTTAGGTTTTATTTACATTTCCTATATTGCCAGCCTGGTTGGATATGTGGCTTCAGCATTACTATCATGTGTAGTGCTATGGAATTGGTATAAAAGTTGGATCTGTCTGCATTTGGAATGTTTTTTATCTGGTCTTTGATCCTGCACTGTCACCTGCTTTGTGCTGCCTGCAACAGGCTGAATCTTAAGTTTTGCTTCATTTATCTGTTACTCCCCATCCATGCTGAAGCTGTTTGGAGGGGAGAGGAGCCCTGTTTGCTTTACAATGTTGCTGATAAAACTCATGGGTGTTCCTGGTCTGGCAGCCCAGTTCAGTGTTTAAACAACTACCTATTCAGAAATGAGCAATTAAGTCCTTGAGGCTAAACTTGCAGCACCAAAGGCCTTGCATTCTTTGAATGCTAATCCTTATGTCATTTCTCATCACTGCTTGGTCTGTGTAGGACAGCAGAGAGTCTAATCTGTCTAGCTGCCTTTTCCCTCTTCTTTATGCCCATCTTCAAGAGAGAACTCCAAGGTTTGACCCGATTAGGATGGGCCTGGCTAACTGAACATTCTCCCTATTCCTGATGTAGAAGATTGCTGCTAGCGTTCTTCATTTGCAATCAGTAGCCAAGGGCTGGTCTATACTGGGATATGGTTCTGTTTTCATTAGCATATGTTGAAACACATATTTTTTCCCTTCCCCCAGCATACACCACCCCCATGCCAATTTGTCATGCTCATTGACTGCTTTTTGGTCCCCTGATTCCTTGTTTGGTTTTGTCTCTCTAATGAACTCTGTTTGCTTAACTTATGCAATTCTCTTTCCAAAGCAGCACTTTTTTTATCACATTCTAATTGAATCTATATCAGTTGATGTGGGTGTCTACATACGATTTCCAGCTGTTCCACAGAGTTTACTTTCTTACTTTTTTTTTTGGAACCTACTTCTATATCATCTGTTCTGTTACTGACATTTCTCCAACTTAAGTTCAATAACCAATTTCTTTCTCAAATGAAGCAACTGTTGTGCTGCTAAAGGTATGGCTGGTCATATTTCAGCATTTAGTAGTTTCTGCATTCTACTGTCTACCCTTTGTTATGTGTGTTTCTTTTTTCATCTCTAGATTTTCCTGGAATTATTTGGCAACTGGTGGTTCTGCCCATGTCTTGAAATAGAATTTGCAGAAGATACATAGAAACTGCTCCTTTTTATATCTTTGTTAACTTCCTCAAAAATCTTCTGCTCTTTTAGCATAAAGTAATACATCCTAATTTTTTTTTTCACTGGGTTCTCTACCTTTACCTCTTCACCATAAACATTCTTCCTACATCCTGAGCTAACTTGCTCAGTCCTGTCTGAAAGTCTCTTCTGTTATAAACTCCTTCCCTGGACGCTCGCCAGGAGTTCACTGTATCCACATAAACTGCCTCCAGCAACAGTGTTGTGCAGCACTGAAGAGCCAGAGTGGTTATTTAGTCCCCAGGGGAAACTAGTTTATAGAGGATGTGCAAATATATCTAATTAAGGCAAGAAAAATATAGTTCATATAAGAGAACTGCTTGTATAATGAAGACTAGCAGTGACAGGAACTTGTTTTTCCACTTCAAGCCGTTGAAGATCAGTAGATGGAAATAAGTGTTATTACACCACAGCAGGTCAGGCCCTGTCTTCAAAAATCTGTATGAAATGCATTAAACTTCCTTTCACTTTGCACTCAAGGAATTTCTTTAGAATTCAATAAAGGATATTTTTTGGGCTCTGTGCAAATGCAAGTGTAATATATTAATGGTTAATTGCCTGTGTGTTGGCATGTCTGAGCTGCTGCTTTTGGGGACCCAGGTAAGAGGCTCAGCCTCCCTTTTGCATTTCTCTCTACATGTCTCATTCCAGGGTTCATCCAAGAAGACTACCTGCGGGAGCTGCTGACCACGATGGGAGACAGGTTCACGGATGAAGAGGTGGATGAGCTGTACAGAGAGGCCCCCATCGACAAAAAGGGCAATTTCAACTACATCGAATTCACACGCATCCTGAAGCATGGAGCAAAAGACAAGGACGACTGAGCAAATCCCTGGATACCTGCAGATAGCACCTTTAATTTTTTTTTTCTGCTCTCACTAATTTTATTTCTCAGGATCTGTTTTTTTCTTTTTTTCTTGTTGGGACCTTTTGCACACATTTTTAGCACTGCGGCTTCTTTCTCTGTGGATCTTAAGGCTTCTCAGGCACACCTGCACCTTTGTAATAAGACTGGAAGGTGGCAGGGAGAGAGAGGACAGCGTACAGTGATAGAGGTTGAGGGGCAAAGGTCAGAGAGTGTGGAAGCCCAGGTGAAAATGTCAGTGCTACTCATCCTAGCTAGATTAATTTTATGTTTTTAATGATTTTTTTTTCAAATAAATCACCATCCGTTAAGTGCATAATTAAAATTTTTGTGCTAGAAGTATTATGTTTCTCTAATGATATCTGTAAATATTTTTTGCCTTAAAAATGATGCATAAGTCACTTAAGCATATTGATATTTGTACTTCAGCAACTGAGTATTTTACCTGCTGCTGGGAGCATACACATGAAGAAGAAATTCCCATCCTTCAAATTTTAGTGTATTGTAAATTAATAATTTCTGTCTGAGACTTGCACATTAAACATTTTAAATCTTATGGATGTAGTTGAGCATGTATTTTACCACCTCAGTGTCTCCGTTTCTCGACACTGAGTACTATATTAATACCACTTAAAAAAAACTTATAATGTAAATCCTAGTGGTTTTTTGAAAAACAAGGTATCATATATGGGTAGAGTTGCTGGAGTGATGCTTCTTACCAGACCTGTGGGGCTGACAATATTTAATTAATGACATTTCATTGCAACCATTTATTTCTTTCTTTCATCTTTCTGTTTTTTTCAAAGCACAGTAAGAACAGGGCTGGATGAAGAAGGAAGGTGTGCTTGTCTCTGTCCTTTTTGTTTTCTGTCTGAAAATGTTATTCTTGTTTTATAAATGAAACAATATACACTATATTTTTAAGACCTGCTGTGAGTGGTATTTTGGATGTGTGAGATTTGAGGCATTCCTTTCTGTTTCATTTCTCATAGTTGTATCCGCTATAGTTTTTGTGGTATGGAAAGCATGGCAGATTTGCTACAGTGTTCTGAAGCAATTTTACCATAATCGGAATGCTTGTCGTCCTGCGGGTGTTTTTTGTCCTGAGAGAAAGGATGATCAGAGCTCCTTCTGACACTTCTTGGAATTACATTGTTAATCCCTTCAGCGTTTACATTACAAAATTAAGAAAAGTTGTTTGGCTGAGAGCATTTTGCTGTTTCTTGATAGGCTGCTGTTGCAAATGGAACTTTTTTTTTTTTCCCTCAGAGAAATACTTAAGTTCGGAGGGGGCAGAGATTAAAAATTCGAACAAGAACTTTTGTAAACTGTTAGTGAAATCAATACCAATTTTGATGCTTCTGAAGGAGGCCAAGTCCTGCGGCCACCGGCTGAAGCCATCCCCGGAGCCACCAGGAGGTGGCAGCACAGCTCCCGCTGTGACAGGCGAGCGGCTCCAACCCAAATGTTTGTTGGATTTTGGGTGGGGGTTTTTGGTTTGTTTGTTGTTTTTGGGTTTGTTTTTTTTTTTTAGTCCCGAAAAGCTCCTTTGGTGCATCCTGCATAGGAGGAAAATATGCTCCGTTCCCACAGAAGTCCTGTTCATACCACAGCAAAGGCTGATGGTGCCAGGGTTTTTCACATTGCAGCTCCTGCACATGTTGAATTTTTGGCCCTTTAATCAAATTTGTTCATTACAGAAGAGAGTAAAACGAGGCTTCTGCAAGCCGTTGTTACAGGCTTGCATGCACAAACACACATGTGGTGTATGTTTGGCAAAGATTGGGTTTCAAAAGGACTTATGGCCTTCCTTGTAACTCAAACCAGAGACACTGTTCCTGCATTTCACTTCTCAGTATCTCAGTGAGCACTCTTCTTTTTTGTTAAGATTAGCTTTGAAAAAAAGACCCCAAATTCAAATGTATATGTTTGCATAACTTTGTTTACATACGAAAGATTAAAACCTGTGATGTAAACTAAACTGCTGGGGCTCAGAGTGAGGCAGCTGGTATTTACCTACAGCAATAAATGCCAATTGTTAAACCCCAGTGCTTGCTTACAGGCTGGGGCTGTGTTGCTGTATAGCAACACCTATATGCCATTTGGCCTTGTGATGACGAATTGTAGTTCACTAATACTATTGTTCTAAGCCTTGCCTTCGGCAGGATTCTGGTTTTACTCTCTCGACTTTAATGGCATTTAATGTTCTCATAAAAACATGTCAGAGAGAATGATAAAAATGGATTTTTGGTGTGTAACTCAGAGGCCTGGGATTTCTCTTGTAAAGAAATTTTAAACCCCTGCTCAGTTCTGATGCAGAGGGGTGCCTTAAAGTCTGTGTGTGTCTGGAACAAGTAACACTGGTTTTATAGACTAATTGCAATTCTTAGTCATGGCAAAATCCTTCTCAGTAAGAGGCACAGAATTTTCAAGTGTTCTCACTGAAGTGGGTCAGCAGAACATGAAGGCGTTTGTCGTGGGATGTCTTTCTCCTTTTATTTTTGTTATTAATTCAGCTGTTTTGTAGATAGGTCACTTGAGTGGAGGGCAGGAACAATGTGGCCTTGAATCCTCTCAGCTAGAAGAGAGAATTAAAAGTAGGTCTGCAACATTCAGGCTGAATGTTAAACCACTGAACAATTGAATAAGAGAGGGTGGAACCATCACAAGCAGCTGTGTTTCTTATTGTGCCTTCTTTTTTTTTTTTTTTTGGCAAATAAAGGAGCTTAGGCAGTGATCCCAGGAGAAGGAATAAAAGAGATCCATTCTACCTTGAGAGGACTCTTTCCTGCTCTTCAAGGTGAAGTTCCCAAAAGCCATGACTCACAAGTGGGGCTGGGATGCTTGTTTCCTGTGGTTGCAGAGGCAACAGAGCTGAACCCTAAATGAGTTTTAGCTTCTAAACCGTTTCCTCTCCAGGACTGTTTGTGAGAACTAGTGTCTCGCCAGGGAACTGTCTCACACATCCTGTATCTGGCTTAACACCCCCCCACAAACTCCTGCCAATGTAGGTAATAACTTGAAAAGGTTCTCACTGTCTTTACTCTTTTTGAATGCCGTGCTTTGTGAGCTGCTGTGGCTCAGCACCTGATTATCCTTGAGCAGCTCAGCTCAGGGGCAATCAATTTGTCAGCTGTGCTGTCCCTACGTGTGAATTACAGCCCCAACTCCTCTAGGAAGGGCAGTGGTGACTCCTTACCTCCTCTTCACTATTTCATGCTGATGAGATTCAGCGGATCCTTACTCAGTACCCTTGTTTTACTAGTTACTAATTTTAGCACCAAACTCCCCTGTCTGGGGAGACAGCAGCATCTGTCAGTGTGGCAGGCACGGCTCACCGTGGGCAGTACCAGTGGTGTTGAGCATTCTTCATTTAGATACCAAGTAGCCGGTATTTCATACAGCAACGTCCAAATGTCAAACAGAACCGTGCTTGTTCTAAAAACCGCCAAGGTCTGGAGAGAATTCCTGTCACCAGGGTGGTGGTGTCTAAAACCTAAGCACTCGGTCTGACCTTTGTGGACGGTTTCCTAGCGGCAGGCAGGGCTCGTTCTGCTATTCAAATAACCCCGGCTCACTGCTGACTCATCCCTGGATCCACTGGGCACATCCCAGTGCTTAAATATAAAAATTGTTTCAGTAGCACTCTTTAGCTGTGAAAAGCAAACCTAACCGAGTTCCTATGTAATCGTCCTGAGATCAGAGGTGTCATGTAAATGGCGTAATTAAAAACATAAAAAAGCGTTCACATGACTTTAATAGGGATGCATACCAGTCCCAGCAGGCTTCTTTCACTGAGTAGGTAAGACTTGCAAATTAAAGATACTTGCAGCTGGAAACTTCCTTTTCAAATAACTGCAGGTCACTGTGACATTGGAAATGGTTGCAAAAAGCTACAGTGAGACCACAATCATGGCACGCTGCCCCCTCCCACACACATGCACAAGGTTTCCTGGGAAATTTGCTCAGCTCCATGCCCCACAACCCCAGCAAGCTTCAAAGCTACAGGGCTGGAGTTAGTTAAAAGGAGAGTTGACAAGACTCATGTTGGTAAGATAAGCTCATGAACTTTGTGATTCATTTTTGGAAGAGAATTAAATGGAACAAGATTACTTGCAGTTAGTACTTGCCTGTTTATTTCTTTCATTAATTCAGGGGATAAGGTATTGTATCTTTATCGAAACCTGAGATATATGTTGTGCAAAACACAAGTTATAACACTGTTACTGCTATCCCAATAGCAAAGAGGGAAACTTGGTCATGAATCTAAATCTTCCCACTTTGTCCATGCTTCTTATCTGCTAGTTAAAAAAAATACTAAAAAGGTAGCAGTGCAATTTTCAGTTGTCAGAAGACAGCATTTCTTTCAGACTTTGAATGTTTTGTAACCTAATTGAGCACAACCTTATAATTTAACCAATAATAACTAAGTTTTTCTGCTGTAGAAAGTCTAGATATGCAAACTGTTGTTACTATGTCTTTTAGCATATCCATCTATTCCATGGCCACTTTGCCCAGGTGAGGCACAGAACAGCAGCGCTGTTGCAAATGTATTTGGGGGTGCTCTACTACATGCAGAGCTAAGAGGAAGGAGGAATCATCAAACCTGTACAAAATGATGAGTAAGGAATACACTGCAAAAATGCAGAACTCAGATTCATTTGCTGGAAGATGACACAGGGCTATCTGAACCCCAAAGAGGAGGATGAACTGTTGCCATGAAGTGCTAGTTACAACTGCCTGGTAGGCAGAAAACCTACCTGATAAGAGCTGCAGCTGAATTTGGAAGCAAATTGCGATGTGGATGGGACAGTAATCAGAAGACAGTGATGACACTTGTTAAAAATATTTGTTTCTACTCTGTTCCTGTTGCAAAGAATGCAGCCTGCTGTTCCTGAAATTCTCTGTCCCAAGCTCTGGACACAGATTTTGGGTATCTGAGTGGCCATCTAAACTAATGAAGACTAAAATACCAGAAAAGAAGATAGGGGGCAAGGCACTCAAGCATTTCCTGATGCACCTGATCAGAGATATGATTCTCTAGCTGAGCTTCCAGTAGTCAGACTTCTCCAGAGGCGGGACATGCCCAGTCAACAATTAATGTAGCCCCATGCTTTGGCAGCTGACAGCAGCTTTTCCAGAGTTCTGTTTTCTATTTGATGTTTGACTCCTTTCTTCCCCTCCCCTCCCATCCTTTGTGCAAGCACTTAAATGCCTTCCACATGTCAGGGGCCTGCATCTACCCTCTCTGTTACAAGCCTTGCATAAGCTGAAGGGTTAAGACCTTCAGTCAAGAAAGGCATTCCCTTCCCTGCTTTGTGTACCACACCTTGGGCCTCACTTTGAGATAAGATTCAAAGCAGCTAATAAGTTGTAAGGCAGGCTTTGCAAATTTTGATGAGCAAAACTTCACCTCCAGGACTAAAGAGTATTTCAGTGGCAGCTTTTAAAATGCTGGCAAGTGTCTAAATGGGATGGCAGGACCTCAGACATTTCAGGCTCTGGGGTGAAAGTGTAGATCAGACTCTTGTGCATATCTCTGGATGCACAACACATGACAGAACTGTCCTCTGAGGGCAGTGAGTGAGTGGAGGAGACTTTTGGCTGATGCTTTTACTAGTGATGCCTGGAAGATCTTACCCTATGCCAGGTTCTCAGGGTTTCTAATTATGCTTCTTCCACTCTTGATCTCAAGAGCTGCTATGAGAGAGCAAGTATCAAACAAAAGGGTGCTGGCTGCTTATTTTCACACTACTTTCTCAACTCGAAGTGTTCTTTACACCTCTGTGATTGACTGGATTATTCCTACCTAGGACAGATTTTGTGTTCACACACACCCTTTGCAGGAATGTTTTTGTTACCTACCAGTGGTTTGTAAAGTGACTGTAAAAGCAAGGAAAGCATTTGGGAGATGCTGTTATTATGAACAAGTTAGTGTGTTTATTTTAGTTATTTCTTCTCCTTCCAATTCCTCCATGCCTCCCTTAAGCCTATTAACAGACAGTGCTTCTACAGGCTAAGTATACTGAATTCAGTGAGGCTCACCTAAAAAGGCCATTTCAGCAACATTATTCAAGTTCCCAATATTTATCTTTACATACCAATATGTATTTCTGGCTTATTTCTTGACTCTGCTGTTCTTTGCTTTGGGGCCTGGGGGGGGTGTTTGTTTTGGGGTTTTTTAAGGTACAATCTGCTTGAGTTTTAGCCTCTAATCACTATAACAATAATGACTTGCCTGTACAGTTTGCCCCATTTTATCTCTGATGCAGCTGAAATTTTCGTTTCATGAATTTCCTTGCATTTCTCTGCTATATGCTGCTGATGTCAGACACTGCGACATCTGAGCATGTTCTTGCATGGTCCACAAAAGTTCATTCCAAGCTTTTGTTCCCAAAAGCTATGGAGAAAAGCACTGTATGGAATCTGTTTAGAACAGAAGTTGGTTTGGGGGTGGGAGGTGAGAAGTTTTATCCCTGGAAATAAAAACAATGTGGCATGAAGGTATTTGTAATATGGGTTCCTTTTAATGAATCTTAGACACTTAGTTGACTGAAAACATTAAATCGGTGTTTCCCTAAAGTAGGTAATTAACTTTCAACACAGAAAATTAAATTGCCTAAGATTATTACACACCTATCTGAACAATACTTCTAGTGTCTTATTGCTTTTATTGCTTTGTTGCCCCTGGCATTTTGTGTGTAATCATCCAGACACCATGAGACATATTGATTAAATAATTTGGGGCACTTTTCACAGTACACTCTTGTTTTATGTAATCTTATGCAATAAGTTATTACTCTAGCCAAGTACTAAGCAAGAGCAGAGTTAAGAGAGAAACTTTGGACAATGCCAGTCTATCCTGTCATCCATTGTCAGAAGTAGTTTGGACTCCTGCTCCTGAAACAAGCTACATCTTTGCTGGGAGAAAGACAGACAGACTCCTGAGCTGACTTTAGTAGATATTTTTATATTAGGCTGAGCATATTTCCTCCTAATACACTGAAAAAAAACCAACTGTTTGAAGAGCAACTTCTGTGCCAATGCTCCCAGAGCTCCAGAGATGTGAGCAGTTCTCTGTTTGTACAGTGTCCAGCACAATGGGGATTGGTGTGTGAGTGGGAAAATGAAATGTTTTATGGCATTTCCATGATAAAAGTAATAAGGACTGGTTTAGTAGATGTGACAAAAGCTATGTTTAAAGAGCACTAGGCCCTCTCTAACTCATTGGAACATCAGTTTCACCTCTGGCTTGGCTAGGCTGATTTAGCAGCTTTCTGCTAGAAAGGTTCTTGATAACAAGTGGCAACCAAAATATCTTGAGGCTGCCTTATTCCTCTCTTATCCTACAGCCTAATGACAAAAGGAGACAATTGTACCCTGTTTGCTAACTACATGTTGTGCTTTAATCTTGCATTTTGACTTATGTTGTCATGAAGCTGCTAATCATCATTCTGTGATGCTTGTCTGCACAGCCCCTCCACACAGCTCTGGGCTGCATTACATGGGCACAGTACCACAAAAGAGCAAACACAAGCACTGGCACCTGTCGATAACTGCTGCTTAGAGGGAAGTTGTCCCTTTTGCCAGCCAGTGAAACATCAGAACTCCAGGCCACTAAATAAATGCTATTATACATCATCTGGGCACCATATGGTCTGCGTGCTCTGAGTGTAGCTGAGCCACAGCCCTCCAAGCAGTTGGGTGAGAGACCTGGCTTCAGCCTCAGTGGCTGTCTGCTTCAGCTGCAGTAAGGCTTCCACAATGCTGTGCTCTGAAGAGAATCAGGGAGAGTCTCTCATAAAGTGTCAGAAGGATTCTGTTCCCCTGTAGAAGTGCTGAAGTTTCTGCTGACCCCTCTGGGCATGGGTGAATACATTTCCTTCCAGGGTTCAGCTCTGCACCCTGGGGTATCTGCAGCTCTGATGTTGCCTCAGAGAACACATCTTCTACTCTGGTAACTGAAACTGTGGCTTAAATCATCTCATCTCATCTCATCTCATCTCATCTCATCTCATCTCATCTCATCTCATCTCATCTCATCTCATCTCATCTCATGCAGCTTTTATTACGTCTTGCAAAAGAAGCCCACTCTACACTGGAGTCTTGCTTTGGCACCATGAATGGGCAGCACTGGCACATGTGCATAGCTGGAGGTACATGGGTTAAACATGTTAGCAGGCTGAGCCTTTCCAAGGAGGGAAAGAAGAAATGACGTCTGAACCAACTCCTAGAGTAGCACAAATAAGTGAGCTACTAGGAGCCCTCAGAGAGGTTCCCAGAGGACCTCAGACTTAACTGCAGTTAATTGTAGCTGCAGGTGGCTACAACCATGAGTCATGTAGGTGAAAGTAGTGCTGAAGCCTCAGCAAGACTGGTTTTATAAGCCCAGGAACTCAGCTCAACTACTACTCCACTATTTTATTTACCTTACTGCCAAGACATCCTCAATCTCTGCACTAACAGCTAGCCAGAGTAGAGCATCCTATTGCCATTTGAAAACTAGCACTAGGACAAGCTGTGTTGGCCAAACCCTAGCCTACATCCATACAAGCAAACCCAGTATACATACCAGTTTGACAGGGAAATTTGGCTCTGAGTCTGCAACTCATTTTTTAACAAGTGAAGATCTGTTTCCATCCCAAAGTGTTTGAAAGGTACTTCTGTTTTTCAGAACATGAGATAATTACAGTAAGAAATGACTTCATAATCTACCAATAATGTCTTGTAAGCATGGATAGTTTTTGCAAAGGAACTTAAAACTTCCAGTTTTCACAGTGAACTTAGCCTTCAAACTCTTAGAGTGAACTGTACTTTCCTTGTCCTAACTGCTTACATGTCTGATTGTCTGTGAGTGGTGTTTTTTTTTTTCTAGAAGACTCACAACATCTAATGCATTGGGCTGAGCTGAACATCTTGATTATTATTTCCAACCTGAAGCCACATTCATTCTACAATGTCTTTGGGCCTAACTTGTGTCCTGCTCCTTCAGAGCCTGTGTCCAGCAATATGCTGAATGTATTTATCAAGGGTGGACAGCATGGAGTTAAGTACAAGCTCAGTGGCACCTCACACAAAATCACAACTGATGAAATTTATGCCTTTTGCATCTCAGCTAAGTATCTAGAAGTTGCATATGGCAAGTTGAGACCTGACTGCAGTTTCCTTTTGAGCCTGAGAAGGCTCAAGGGATCTTATAGCAGGAACCCTGTTACAATGAGAGCTTTTTCTACTGTTCATGTTGAACCCGGGCTTTTAAAAGAGGGTGGAATTCATTGAGAACAAGGCAAAGACAGAAAGAGACAGCATACTGATATAGGGAATTTATAAATAAATGAAAACAAACTATAGTTTGCTGTGTAATTAAGTGTGTTAAGAGCAGATAGTCCTTTGCTACACAGCAAGATTTTGTCTATCTTTAAAACTGATAAGCAGGAAGTAGTGCTTGAAAAACTAGTAAAAATTAGATCTATAATTTAGTCTATGGCCAAAAGCATTAAAAAAACAGCCAAATACCAAGAGAGCCCACGCAAGGACCAGGTTCATCCAGAGGACACCGTGAGGATGACTGCTTATTCCTGTTTACTTCATCCAACGACCTCTGCCCAGGACCACCAGAAAAGAGTGCGCAGGCACAAAACGATGAAGGAGCAGGCGGGGACAGTTTATGAATATGCATAGGCGATGTTGAAACTTCCACAAATATGTATGAACTTAAGTATATATAAACAGAGTGTCTGCCCTGTTTGGTGTGCAGGTATGGTGGAGCTATCGCCCGTGCTCCCAGCGCTGAATAAACATCCCTGCTTTGTAACCCCTCTTTCCTCCGCATGTCAACATGTGCCTGGCTCTGAAACTCCGAAGTTTCTGGGGCACTTGGGCTCCTTCATTGAGAGGCTGAACTCTTTGGGGATATTCACCTAAAACATTTCCCCATTTGTGGAGGTTGTCAGAGTGCTTTGTTGAAACAGAGGAGGTGAGCTTTTGTGTGTGTCTGATCTGATAAGACAGAGGGTGAATGATGGGCTGTGAGTGAGATAGCAGTGGGATCCTGTGGTGATGATGGTGCCACTTGTCATGGTAAGTTGACCTCCGTTGGAATTTTGAAGTTTGGGAATTTTGAATTTTTTTTGTTGTTAGGTAATGATTTTTAGAGGAGTACTGTTTTGGACTTGAGGTTTTGGAGAAGGTTTTAAAAATTGAATGATAGAATTAAAATTATTGGTGTGTAGTTTGAATATAAGTGTATAATATTATAGGGTGAGGGGTTTGGAATTTGGGATTTTAGAATATAGTAATAGATATAAAATAAGATGGAGGTTTTAAGGTGTAGTGGTTTTTGGTTTTTTGGGTTTTTTTTTAGTTTAGTTTAGGTAGTATTTTTCAATTGAATTGAAAATGTACTGTTGGTCATGGGTGTTTGGTTATTGGGTTGAAAGTAAAAATAATTTAGGTGTTAGTTTTTAATTGGATAGTTTAGTTTTAAAAGACTTTGTAACAAGTGAGATACATTGTTATTTTTGTATTCTTTGTTTGTTAGAAGCGTTGTAGTACTTATTGTATTATAGATGGAAATTAATAAACCATTGAGTTTGAATATAAAATTTTGGGGTTTGTGTATTAATTTTTATTTGGATTGAAGAAGAAAAAAGAAGATAAAAACTAATAAAGTTGTCCTCCCTTGCACAAACCACTCGGTTGTGGGGCTCCCCCTCCACCCCACCCCGTGTGGCCTGAGGGTGCTCATCTCTGCTGATGGGCCATAATTGACTCAATTGCTTGGTGTGATGGGCAACTGTGTTGTCTTAGAAAGTGTGAAGGACTCCCAAAGGGTCCCATGATCCATATTAATACATCATCCAGTGTGAAGCTCCTCGCCCCACCCGGGAAAGCTGCCTGGGCATTCCCATCTGAACTGGAATATAAACCCAATAGATACTGTGTTCTGTGGATTTCCCCAGGAATGTCCCCCCCACACCTGATGGATCCAGTCTGCAGCCATCACTTTGACCAAGACTGAGACATCACACATTGAAATTACAACCAAATCTCATCTACGGTGATGAGATCTTTCTACTCTTATCCTTGTCTTCTCTTTCTTACACATTTTCTGAAGTGATGTGTTCATATTTTCATATCGCTATAGATAATACAACCCAAATGGCTGTGTACTTGTTTCCCTCTGCAAGCAAACTGCTCTAAAATAAAATGTACATACGTATGTTTGCAAGGACCAATGTCTCAGCATCACTCTAATCTACCTCAAGGGATTTATTAACAAGAACTTGGGATACTCATGCTTTCAGGTTGTAACAGAGGCCCAACTCAGCTTATGCATTTTGTTCAAACAAAAAATTCCTTGTGGGAAGCTAGGCCTGTCATCTCTCCCAGGAAGTGTCCTTATTAAACTGTAAAAGTGGGTTCAGAATTATTTCCTCTTTTCCACTTTCTCTTCTACTTCATATACACTGTTATTGTTGGCTTTTTTGTCCAATTAATGTATTTCCCTTCCTAGCATGACTGTTGACACCAGTCTCATTTTTGTATATAAAATTTTATCTTTATGTGGCTAGTACTGGTGAACTGCCGATGGAAACTTCATAACGCTTTATTAGTCATTATGGCAGTTCCTAATGGAGGGTCTGAGTCATTCAGGATTATTGCATTTTAAATACATCCTGCTTCAAGGAATACATTATTCTCATTTGTGGAGGTCTGGTGTACAAATAGATGTTATGATGAGATTCCATCCAAATGGACCTTGACAGGCTTGAAAGGTGGGTCCACATAAACCTCATGAAATTCAACAAGGCCAAATGCAAGATCCTGTGCTTGGTCAATTCCAGGCATAAATACAGGCAAGGGACCAAATGGATTGAGAGCAGTCCTAAGCAGAAAGACTTGGAGGTGTTGGCTGACATGCCCTTGCAGCCCAGAAAGCAAACTTTGTCCTGGGCTCCATCAAAAGCAGCAGGACCATCAGGTCGAGGGAGGTGATTCTCTCCCTCTATTTTGTTCTTATGTGACTACACTTGGAGTGCTACATCCAGCTCTGGGTCCTCAGCGCAGGAAACATATGGACCTGTTGGTGCAGGTCCCAAGGAAGACCATGAAGATGGTCAGAAGGCTAGGACACCTCCTGTGAGAACAGGCTGCTAGAGCTGGTGCTGTTCTGCCTGGAGAAGAGAAGGCTCTGGGGAGATCTTACAGCACCTTCCAGTATCCAAAGGGAGTCTGCAACAGCATCTTTTTACAAGGGCATGTAGTGATAGGACAAGGGGGAACAGATTGAAACTGAAGGGAGAGTAGGTTTAGATTAAATATTTGGTAGAAATTCTTTACTGTGAGAGTGGTGATACACTGGAACATGTTGCCCAGAGAAGGCCCATCCCTGAAAGTGTTCAGGTTGGATGAGGCTCTGAGCAATCTGGTCCAGAGAAAGGTGTCGTTGTCCATGGCAGGGAGGTTGGAACTAGATGATCTTTAAGGTTTCTTCCAACCCAGACCAGTCTGTGATTTTATAACTGGAGAAGTAAATTTACATCAAAATTTCCCCCACTGGGGCAGGGTCACAAGGCAATCTGGACCTGCAATTCCTGGTAAAACTCCAACAAAATACAGCTCTTACACATTCTCTGTCTTGGCCTGCTACCTCTTCAAACATTCAACAGAAAGATGGCCAAAGTCCTATATAGCAGGTACAGCCTAGGCCTATGACACGTGGAAAGCTGTGGATGAGCTCCTCAGACTCCTAGGATGGTCTTCAGTGCCAAAGCACCTGAAGCAATGCTTTAATCCCAGTTTAGAGGATTAGAATGTATCAAGCCTAAATGACTGTAAAAAATTGGGGGAGAGAGGGTGGCACATAGGAGCATACCAAATCTGTGCTACACAATGTGCCTGCTTCTGCTCAGGCTCCCTCCTGACCTCACCCTCAGAAACCATTATTGTAATTTTTTTATCAGTCTCATCTCTCTCAGGAGAGCTGTCATGAAACAGCCCAAGCATACCAACACACAGGACTCTGTACCTTCAAGTAATGCAGCATTTCTATGCATGTTTTTTCCCTGCCCTCAACTCCCCAGCCAGAGTGTCTCTGTACAGCACTAATTTGAGAAGGACACTTTCAATACCACTCCCATTCTATCAGCTTACCATAAGAGAGAATGAATGAGAGGACAGTGGCCAAGCGCTGCAGGGAAAGGGGTTTACAAGTGGCTGAGTGAGTGAAGTCATGCATTGACCCAGTTCCATTTTTTCCAGATGCGATACTTACAGTTTGTAAAGTTGCAGTAGGCTGTGTAGGTCTTCTGTCAATGTTTTTACAGTGTACTGTGGGAGAATTCATCTGTCCCAGCCCAGATCCTGGCAGAAATAGCATGGGTATGGCAAGTCATGAAAGTTAATTGGCTCTGGCTCTGTATTTGTGGTTCCATTGGTGGCAAGGAATTGATCCAGTGGTTCACCCTCCACTGTATAAGTTATGCAACAAGCCTTCTTGTCTGCAGTTCTCCTTCTTTCAAATTGTCTAGAATCAGTAAATTGAGCCTATTTTGCACTACAGATAAATCAAACTTCAGCTGTCTGAACCAGGCAGCCCTTTCCACATCTGCTGTATCCCAATACATCCTGCATTTAGCTTTGGTACTGTGCAAGTCAGCACATTCCCCTTCCCCTGGCACACTTGTGCACAAGTCTGTCTCTGCTCAGCCTTCTAAGCCAATTTCAGTGATGTCAGCCTGTGGCTTTCTAGGCCTGGTTTCTATCTAACCTCTGTGAATCCACAGACCTCCACGAGACAATGTGTTCACAGCTCCTGATCCGGCCCGAGCAGTGAGAATATACCCAGCTGAAATATTTTTAGGTGCAAGCTGATATAGAATCATTGAACTGTTACTCTTGGAAGAGACCTCGAAGATCCTCTAATCCAGTTGCCAACCCAACCACTGGTCATATCAGAAATAAACCGTGTCCCTAAGTACTGTGCTCACATGTTTTTGAACACTTCCAGGGATGGTGATTCCACTACTTCCTTGGGCAGCCTATTCCAATGCCTGACTACCCTTTCAGTGAAGAATTTTTTTTCTAATATCCAATCCAAGCCTTCCCTGGTGCAACTTGAGGCTATGCCCTCTTGTCCTGTGTTATTACCTCAGAGAAAAGGCCAACCCCCACCTGGCCACAACCTCCTTTCAGGCAGTTGTAGAGAGCAATGAAGTCACCCCTGAGCCTCTTTTCATGGTTGCAGAGGAGAAAGAATTAGGACCAAACATCGCAGTCTGATATGACATTTCTGGGCTGCCATGGAAAAGAGGTTATGGTACTAAAAGAGAATCACTATGGACTAAGGAGGAAGATGTCTACATAACTACTACATAAGCAATAATCAGTACACAAGGCAACACCAAGTTCAAGAACAGATAACTATCAAAAGAAAGCATTAGTGAGTAATAGGCTTGTAATTACCCACTGTGAAATATTAATAAAAAGTTAAAATTAGTTTCAACTGTATTTTGTGAAAACCCTAGAAAGATGAAACAAAGGTGCTTTCATGATTTGCTTGCTGAAAAGACAGCTTTTGAGAGTCAACAGGAAGCAGTTGGACTGCCAACATGAAAGGAGCAATTGATCAGAGGAAAGTGCAGAGAGGTTGCCACTACAGAGGAAGCTGAGGAATTCTGTGCAATGGGCAATAATAGTGATGATGGAGAGACCAGACCAATTGTTATAGGAGGGGCTCTTAAATGACAGGAAGGCATAAGGGTCTTCTGGAATGAGTCAGAAGGAGGCAAAATAGTAGTAGTAGAAGTTGAGGGGGAGGGGTTGAAGGAAGGAGAGAATTTAATACCATGATCAAAATTATTTGCATGCGGATCAGGGGAACGGCCAAATGGGGAAAACGAGCTGTGTAGAAGATAGAAGTTACTGGTACTGGAAAGGGAGTTGGAATTATTAGTGTCTTCTGATAGCTGTGAATGACAGAAATTAGTCAGCTGCTGAGAGCAGCAGAGAGTAATGTGGCATTACTATATGTGAGAGAGGAGGAAAGTGATTATCTTTGTATTTTCCACTTGAGGATCCCAATTTCCTTTATGCTGCAATACCTTGAGCCTTGGAGAAAGTTTTTGGTCTTGAAAGGAGACACCAATCAGCCAAATATAACTGTTCAGGTTCATAGCGGCTATATGTCTAGCAAGGGATTGAGCAGATGGTAAAATCTGGCTGAAATAAGAACAGTATGTTCAGAAAGGCACTGACCAGCCACTTTCTGAGTGTGAGACAATGGAAAAACATCCAGAACACAGAAACATCAGGTAGCTGAGCCCACTATTAGTTTTGGGAGACAAGCAAGAGAGCGATTCCCAGCAGGGGCAAGAACAGAACTGACTGCATTGAAGGGTAATCAGACTGAGGCAAAAAAACCCACAAAGGAAAACTCAGATTAAATCACAGGTCATTTCTGCTGATTTGCTTCATTGAAAAGTTTACTTAGTATTCCATGTGAAAATCAAGAGTTTACATTTATTATACTCCTCTATGGTCAGTTTTAGCAATGTAACCCCAGAACTTTGACAGCCACTTAAAAGGAAAAATAGGAAGCTTCCTGGAAGCCAGAAGTTCTGCTATCCATATGGCTGGCACAACCCATTCAGATGTGTATACAACAAACATGCAGGAAAAATAAAATAACACCTTCAAGTCAAAATGTTGCCGCCTTCTGTGCCCTGCTGCTTTTTATACCTAGAAAATAAGTGTATAGATCAAGTCCCCTCTTTTCCCTCTAATGAGTACTATCCTTGTGTGCTGCCCCTGGGAGAGAGATGAAGGCAAGGAGAGCTAAAGGCAAAGGTGTGTGGGGAAGGAAGGCATTATCAACTGAAGAGTGCCAGCAGATAAGAAGAGAAAGGGAGGAACAGCTCATGGAGCTCATAGTTTGGCAGCGCTGCACAGGGCACAGGTCCAGGGGAGGGACCAGGTGAGCACACATGGGCTGTGGCCAGGACAGCTGGGCTGGGAAGTAGCCACAAACTCCTGCAACTGTGAGAGAAGGTGACAGGCTCCTGGCAGGGATGTCACTCCCCTGTTTCTAATTTTTTCTCTTTGCCTCTTGAATTTTTTGAAGCAGTATGTCATCATTACTCACACCCTGGAAGTGACTCTACAGATTTCAGTTCAGATGTTAACTATTTGAACAGAAATGTCATACAGAGCATTGAAAGGTAAAATTGTGACCTGAAAGAGGCGGGATAAATATTTTGTACACCAAAGAGTTTCCTGTGTAGAAGTTTTATTGAGGAAGGCTGTGTGGCAACATCATGACTCAACTAAGACTAGGGTCTTGGGTGCTGGCTAGCACTGTTTGTTATCCTGCTTGGGCTTTCAGAGGAAGAGAGACCAATGCCACCAGTAAGGTCCTACAGCAGCTATTCACAAAATAAGCAACCAAGTCCACAGACAGTAATTCTGAGGTGGCACCCAGATCTGGATCAGGAGCTGCCTGTCAGCATCTGTGCCCAGAGGACCTAGCACAGTGGGGCTTCAACAGAATTCCTCCTTCCTGAACAGCTGAAAATATTGGACCCCATGGGCTCTGCTGGCTCCCTGCTCCCTTCCACATTCCAAATAAGAATAGGAATTGCCCGGAGAGAAAATTAGTTATGTAGGCTGCTATGGCTGCCCTTCAGAGAAGGGAAACAAGCTAAGAAGCCACATAGAAGCTGAAATTAGAACTCAGGAGTTTCTGGCTGGGTGCCCTCTGGAGCTTGTATCACTCATTCTGATTAGGAAGAAAAACATTTAATATACATTGAAATATTTTTAGCAAGAAGAGAGGAAAAATATGCTATATGATGGATATGGTTTTAATTACACCTTGCAAGTTTGGCTGAGTGAAACAGTAGCAGCAAAATAGTTTGCTGTTTAAGCTATTCCCCTCACAAACTTAAAAAAAGGTTTTTCTGCTTAGCTAAATATTAAGATGACATTTCAATCAACTCCCAAAGTTGCTGTTTCTTTACTAAGACAACTTTTGACTTGAATGTTAAAACAATAATGGGTAAAAATAGTCTTGATCAGCCACTCATGGATCATATCCTCCTGTTTATTCAGATGTTAGCCCAGTATCTTTTCCTTTCCTCATTACAATAATCACTTTAATGCAGAAGCTCTTTAATGGTCTATGATAGATGCAAACAGAGAAAGAAAAGGTATTTTTCCTGGGAATTATTGCACAGCACTAGCATTACAGCAAGCACTCAGTGTTATAATGTGTGCAGCAAAAGCCATATAGCTGAAATTATTTGCAGATTTCTATTTTAAATTCCAGTTTCACAAACTTGAGATGTGGTCCCATTTGTGATCTGAGTCTATAGAAGAAATATTTATCTTCCTTTTGTTTAAAAATTATTTCTATCTCAGACTGGAAGTATTTTGTTGCTGTCAGAGTTCCTGCTGTTTAATCTGTGGATGTTGTGGATAACAGGCTAGACAGAACTCTAGAATACCATTTATTCTGGTGAAGGTCTCTGAACTTTAGAAAAAGAACTGGCAAAATGGGGTTCCAAATACTGGACTTGGACTGTTCCCATTCGGTCAGGATATGAGCAGTTTTCCCTCTTAATTTTCATTCTCACCCTGGGGGTTGGGTTTCTTAGTCATTCTTTTATACATGCAGCATGAAAAACATGTTACTTACCAAATCACTCTGACTCACTAAGTCCTGTCCGTTCAAGGCCTCATCTATTACAAATCTGACCAATCTCACTGGAGTCCTATTTCATGGCATAGCTAAAAGCTCCTCTTTCATTATAAGTCACGACCATGGCAACAATCCAGTTGCATGATTTGGCAGACTGGATCTCCTGACAAAATTAACATGATCTTATAGCTATGAGTACATATTTGCATCTCCAAAGCAGAGAAAATAATGTACAAGGTAAATATTAATGTTTCTGGGTGCATTGTACAGCAAAGACCAAAGTACTGAACACAAAATTTACTTTCTCTTTCCACAGGCGTCTAGTTTAAAAACTTGGAGGACCAAGGTAATCTTTAATACATCCACCGTTCCTGAGCAAAACTTTAATATATTACACTGCCATTCTGCTAAACTATCATTCTGAACCTAGGTAAACACTTTTTCTATAACCTTTATTTGGAAGTTTTCCATCAAAATCCTGTTGGTGGAGGGCAGCTAATTATCTTTTCAAGGAGATTAGGGGTCTTTAATAAATCTAAAGATTTTTTTTTCACATAGAATCAAACCAGCCATATCAAACCTGGTACTTGGGAAATATACTTGATTAAACAGGAATCTGTATTTTGTTAGTGCCACTTTCATGGAATCATAGGACCATGGAACGGTTTAGGTGGATTGGGACTTTTGAAGGTAGAATCATAAAATTGTTAAAATGGCCTTAAACATCTTTTCCAAGCAAGTCCAACCATCAACCTAGTACCATCATAATGCTCACCATTAAACAAAGTCCTCAAATGTCACAAGCACACATTTTTGAGCATGTCAAAGATGGGGACTCCACCACTTCCCTGGGCAGTCTGTTCCAGTGCTTTACAACTCTCTCCATGAAACGTGTTTTTCTAATACCTAATCTAAACCTCCCAGGTCATCTAGTCCAACATCTTCAGTGGGACATCTCCAGCTTCCCGATCTGAGAAAGCCTTGCACCCAGGATATCAAGACACACTAAATCAGAAGTCCTCTTCTGTGTGGAGCTTGAGCTCCCCTCCAGCATTGTGGTTCTGCTGGCATAGTCCTCACATTGCCCCAGTCACCCTCCCTTCCACAGTCAGATGAGGCACAGTGGTCACAAGCTTCACCCTGCACCCTGAAGGTCAATATTGGGGAAGACCTGAGGACAGAGCAGAGAACTCAAGAAAACTGAGGTCTTGAATCTGTTGCAGTGCCACGGGACTGGACTCATCTCACAAACTACTGATGATGGAGCTGGTGGAGCTAGCTGTGCTGGGAAACATCTCAAATGGGGTGCTGCTGAATTTGTTCCTTTGGCTGCTCCAGTAGAACCTCCTACATCATCACCCAAAAAGCATCCCACCAGGGAATGTAAAAACTTCCACACCCACCAGGCCAAACACTCATTGTAGGTCTGTAGTGAAGAGCCATATGCCTGTGAGACCTGTCACAGTTCCATGGAGCCAGCAGTTCAGGCCCTATTATCCTTTTTCTCCTCTGGCAAGTGAAAAAAATTCCCCCTACTGAGATGCCACTGTTGCTTTGCCCTTCTCACAGGGGAGAAACCACTGACAAGATCATTCCTTCTGTGGAGGAGATCCCAGTGTGCCCAGTGAAGGGGAAGCCCTGGCTAGGGGGGAACACTGCTTGTAAGGTTCTACCTTACAAAAGGTTTGCAGTTAGTTTGTGGACAGTTTCAGCTCCCTCTCCCAAACATTCTCCTGAGCAATACCCAACCTTCCTGCCTACCCTCTGTAAATCTGTCCCTGCTCAGAGGCAGTGATACTGCCAAAGACTGTCCTAACTTTACTCTGCTGTTAACAAGGCAAGGTAAAAAGATCTCAAATTCAAAACATTAAATCAGGCCTAAACATCAACCATACTTATTTTGAAACATTTCTAGAAAAAAGGCAAGTAGAGGAAGCATGCAGTATTTGTCAGCATAAACTGAAATAAGCACTGAAAAGAGAATTGTGGAAAAACGCGTTGTACTTGCTGTGGTTTTGGCCACATCCTGTTTTAATTCAACACATCTGAAACAATGCCACTAAATCCACTTTTCATTTACCCCAAATAAATGAGCAAATGAAAACCTGGAATGAAATTGAACTAGATTTTAAATAAATTTTTAGGCTTAGTAGCACAGATGAAGGTATAATCCTGAGAACTTCTTCCCCTTCCTTCATGCCACACTGCATTTTAAACATACCCAGACAATGAAACTATTGCAGAGCTGGGCAGTTCCTTGGTTACAGAAACACAGTTTTCAGGGGCATCAGTTTGTGCTTTTATTCTTCAGGGGTTACTTGCTTAGTAGCAGTCTGAATTGTAGCAGTTGGTTTTTCTCTGGAGAGCTCTGTGCAGCCCTTGGATGCGTCAGGTGATATTGCTCTGTGTAGCGAGCAAGTACTACCTGGTGGTTTTCTTCAAAAAGGTTACTCAGCTTCCCACTGTCTGCCAAGACTCGAAAAAAGCATTTACTTTACTGAGCTTCTGTCCGTGCTGCAAAGCCCCTACATCTTCCTGACTACTGGAAGCTAAAACCCCCAACTCTTGAATCCTTCCTTTTGGAAAGGAAGGGGTATGGTGGTGTCCACCAAGGGGTATGGTTGTGATTATATCTATAATTGAAATGAACTCAGGTTTTTTCTTGTCATATTTTCAAGAAGCATCTAGGAACAAGTAGAAGTACATATTTCTTAGGAACAAGAACCTAAAAATCTACAAATAGTTATTTAGATCTATTTATTCCCTGAGAAACTTAGACTTTTATGACTGTTTCAAGGATCATTTTACTTTTTTTTTGTTTGTTTTCATTCTAAAATTACAATACTGGGACACATATAACTAGTCCATTCCTGTATCACTAGCTCCAAGGTAACATACAAACACAGAAGAAAAGACACAACATCAAGTGATACTAGACAACTAAGCACAATGGATTTCTGCAAATCTGCTGTCTAACATGGCATGTAGGTACACTTTCATGATCTGATGTACTCAAGTCTATCCTAGGATTGCTGCATAGGTATGCCACTGACTGAAGCAAACTCCTGAAATCCCAAAGCAGAAATCTTCAACCAGCTCTTCCTCCAGCACATTCACCAGGATAACTGAACCCTGCAGGTCAGCTCTGAGCCATCTCTAAGATATACACAGTGCCCACAAAAGCCAAACCAAGATTTTTCTCCCTGTATGTTTAGCACTTAGCTTCTCAGTTTAGCGGTTACAGTATTTACAGCTACCATGGAAGATCATGTTTCAGGCCCTTAAAATGGAATTTAACCCAGGGGTCTGTAATTCTGTATAACACAGGCTGTTGGGTAAGTCTCTATTAGGTAAACTGTTTAAGTAACTTTATATAGTTTCGTATAAATAACTGCACAACCGTTAAAGCAAAGACATGAGCCACACTCGGTGACAATGCAGCTGAGTGAGAGAGGAAGTAATTCCTTCTCTCTGACTTGATAAATATTTGGTTACAAGAGGCTAGAAGAGATCTCTTACAGAGCATGCAGGAATCCAGTAACGGGAACATTCCCCTGAGATGTGTGTCACTTCATGACTAAGCAGCATATGCTTTTTCTAGCTAATGACTGGCATTATCTCTTCAGTGTCTCTCCCTAAAGATCACATCTTTTAAATAAAGAAAAGTTTCCACAGTGTGGCAGGGAAAGAACTCCAGAAGAGAATGATAACAGAGAGAGAAGGATTACAACCTTAAGTCTTACACAGAATTTGATCAGTCCTCATCATACTGGAAATCACAGCTGTTTCTGTTCCTCCCGATTGCACAGACAGCTCAAATATAGTGACTTGGAAAATCAGCAATCCTTCCAAGAGGGTTTTTAAATGCAAGGGCAGGACTAGAAACCTACTTACTGGTGGAGGGACCCAGTGGTCCAAACTGAAACTGAAAAAAATACTGAATAGTGACTGAATACAAGGAACATGTTTCTTAATAGTCACCAAGATACATATGTGAAACTGAATCCTTGACAGAGATGTGGTGCAGGTGAAAGCTTCAAAAATAAATTGCCCTAGAATCCTACAGTGTTTGAATGCAAGCAGAGGAAACTAGCAAAGATGGTCTGAAAACACAAAAGTTTCTAACAACCACCTTAATTTTCCTTTCCTTTCTCCTGCCATGTTGGAGATAAATTCTTGAAACAATTAATTCTTCCTCTGGAAAATATCAAAATCAGTTTCACCCAAGTTTAGCTCTTCTAAATCATGGTGTTTTCAGTATGATGTCTAGGTCACAGATCAAGGAGAAAATGATGTGCCACACAAAGACATGTTTGACCCAGACCTCCGGATCACCGATTTTTATCAAAAGACCTATGGGTGAATTTCATCACAAGGCATCCAAAATGGCACTAAGCACAATGCAAACAACTTGCTGTAAACAAACACATGCAGATATAAATAAACATGAGGGGTAGGGGCAACAGTAGCAGTCAGGTTACAGGTACTTTTAATTTGGTTGTAAAGGATCCATCCATTCCAGCAACATTACACAAAACCTGTGTCCTGCCTGGGTGAGATCTGACATGACTCAGCATTCCCTAGGCTGCTCCTTCCATATGGGACAGCCAGGCAGGAGCTGCTGTACACACTGTTCAGTTTCCCACTTGGCATGAATGGAGAAACAGAACGTAGAGTGCAAGCATATCATCGTGCGTACTCATTCCTTAAAGTAAATTCAGCCCAAGCCTTCCTTGGACAGAGTCAGGGTAAAGGATTATGCCAGGGCTGACTGCCCAGTCAAACAAATACCATTTACAAAGCTAGACTGCACTTCAGTGAATACAGAGATGACCAGAACTAAGACCTCAGGTCCCAAAATACTTCTAAAATTGCATAATCACTCTTTCTAATGGGCTAACTAGATCTAACTGAAACTTCCCTCATTTAATCCACTGTTCTGCAAACAAACAAGACTGGCAGCAAAGAAGAAATCTTACTGATCCAGTGTTTAATTCCTTTAGCAGAGCAGTTCCACCTCAGGATCCTGGCTGAATTATGACACTTTCCAGGGTGCTGCAGTAACACGGTATGTGGTTGCTTTCAGCTTATCAAAAGGACACAGAGCGATTTAGCTTAAACCTTTTTCCTGGAGGTTCATGGTAACACGTTTTACCTTACACTTCCTAAAGCCCAACAGCACATATGCAGTGGCAGTTACCACAACACAGCTGACACACAGGAACTCTCTCAGCAAAGAAATTCAAATGTGTTGCCTTTACCCAGATCTCCGAATTCCGGTCTTTTACAAAGAAAAGCTAATATAGTTATTTTCAGTAAAAATATTCCTTTTTTTCCTCTCCTCCTCCCTCCTTTTTTTTATTTTTTCCCCTTCTGAAATGGTGAAATAAAAGTTCATGAAGGAAGTACTCATCTGTTGCAAATTGGTGCATGATCATTATGGCCTTATCATAATGATTTAGCATTGAGTTTATAGTCTGTGCATGTGAAGGCATTCTGTTAATTATGGAAAAAGGGAGTGATTCTCAACAAACCTGAACTTTGGCAGCTAATTCACTATTTTAGTAGCATAAATTGAAAGGACTGCTTTATAATTTATCTCCAGCAGTATCTCAGTACAATCACTGAGAAGTGAAGTCACAGAACAAGGGAAGACTTCAACCAGTGTCAAGGTCTTCCCACATGTAAGAACCTAATTATTCTGCTTCAAAGCATAAAAATTTTAAGCAATTATTTCACTGATATCAAAGCTGACCTCTTGATAAAATACCATCAGACTGGGAACAGGTCCAAAGCGTTCCTCACAACTCATTACACAGGACATATATGTCGCTTCTTTGTAAGGCACTAAGTAAGAACATGCAGTATCCAGAACAATCAGTACCTAAATATAGGCTCTGTAATGTTGACTTTTGTATTCAACTTCCTCATTAGCATCTCCATCTTCCATTCTTAAGGGAGGATCACAACTTGCCCATGGTTACATGTCAAATGAGAGCTCACCATGAACCACTGCATCACATTCCACATTCAGCATTCAACCACAGTTCACATTCCACAAATGCAGCCAGACTAGAAGTGCCCAAAAGTTGCTGTGGAAGACAACATGGCTTTTGCTTGTCTGAAAATCAAGATTATTGGTACCATTAAGAGCTGCAGAATCAAAGGTTGCTACAACTCTTCGACAATATTGAAGGCTGAGCTCCCAGGCCTGGGATAACAGCCCTGCACTTCAAGGGTACAGATCAGCAACTCTGAGATTGACCAAAAATTGTCCCACCGTGGCTCTTCTCTAAGGTGACTAAACATGTTTTTGGGGAAGACAGCAGCTCATAATTCAAAATGTATGTTCTAATGCATGATCCATTTCGGAGAGTGCAAAATTCTCCAGAAGAATGATTACAGAAATCTGCCAAACATATTACAATATTGACACAGAAAACAAAAATCTTTATAAAATATATAAGGATAATTTTGTATCTATATCACTTTTTTTTACCCTAGTAAAAAAGTGACTCTCTGGGGACAAAAAGGAAATTCCAGGACATAAGGTTACATCACTTCCAATCATGAGTGAAGAAGTGCTTATTAAGGAAGTGTTCTCCCTGAACAGGCGGCTTTCAAGGGTCCTATTTTCATACCCATAAATTAGATTTTGTTAGAAAGCAAACTGACAGGTGACGGTTGCAGCAAAATCCAACAATCCCAAAATACATTCTTCCAAAGTCTGTGCAATGCCAGATGCAGGTCTCCTATTTTTCATTACAACCAAATCACTTGGTACCCCTAATAATTTTGGTACAGAACATGAAGAGCTAAATTAAAGCTGAACAGAGATGTAAGCTCTCAGTATCTAAAGAACAAGCTGAGGTTATCATTTCAGATGCTTTAAAAGATGATTGTGCAACTTGACCCGAGCCAAACTTCAGAGTCATTGAAAGCCAAGGGAAGATAAAAAGAAAAATAAAAAGGTTTCAGTAATTACTTAGCACTGATATTTGAATAGTAGAGAAACAGCGTGCACTTAGCTTAGAAGAAGCCTCGATACCCCTGATTAAATAACCTGAAACTTAAAAAATCCTCAACAGTAAGTCCTCGAACTATGAAATATTACTTTACATTCTAATTCATTCTTTTCATGTTATAGGATAAACAGCAGTGTCAATTGTGTTTTTATAACATATATGTTCTTCAAATAAATACTAGCAAGAGGGAAATCATAGCAAGGGAAGAAATACTAAGAAGGGCAGGAAAGGGGGAAAAAAAGAGGAAAAAATATTTTTCCACCTTACCACTCACCTAGAGACCTACTGAGCAATATAAACACAGGGTGGGGAAATGAAGAGAGGCAATTTCTTTTCTAAATCCATGAAATTCACCACAACAATCTGTATGGACTCACATCTATCTCTGCAGAATTCTACTACTTCAAAATAGCATAAAATTTCCTAAAAGGAGAACTACCCAAGCTACTCATGAAAGGCCAGAGAATTCTGAGGCCTCACAAGCCTATTATTCACAGTAACAGCTAGATGAGCTTGGAAAGTACAACTAAAGATTTAAGTAGCACATGGGAATCCTTGCCAAAACTCCCTTCCTATCAGCTTAGTGCTTCCCACTCCTTTCTCCTGCTGCAATCTTTACATCTGCACTGGCTTTTCAGATAATCATTCCACAGATGATTAAAAATGACTTTGAGATCAGATACCACCAGCAGCATGATCAAAACATCTGATCTGGTGGTTTTGGCCCAACAAAGGCTCTACCAGCAAGAGCTGCTCTAATCGCTTTACCTGGCTCAAGGGATTAGTTAATTAGTTAACTAACAAATCTATTGGTGGAATAGTAATGGCAAAGAACTGTTTCAAACTGCTCATTAGATGTGAGCTCATGATCTTGGGATGGTTGTGGCTGTAAGGTGGCATTACATCATTCCCCCTCAGTGTTGACACTGGGGCTTTGGGTACACATCAGGCAGACAGCACCTGCCTCAACAGAATTCAGATATGTAAGTCATTACTAGTTCGCCTCCCGTGATACACCAATCAAGGAAGCCACAGCTCAGCTAAGAATTAGCGCTTTTTTTATTTGTCTAGTGCATCCATATCGGACTCAGAGGAGGACCAGGTAGCACAACCACAAAAAGAAGTTCGAGTCTTGTCTCTGCAGCAGGTTCTCCATTCACTACCACCTGCAGAACCATTCCAGTAAACCATAACTCAGTCATACAGAGCAGATACACCAGCAGAGAGGCCACTGACCCACAACTGGAAAGTGAACTCAGAGTCACATGCATACTCACATTATCTGACCATCTAAACTAAACCCCCATGCTCATTTCCTAGGAGAAGTAAAACCTGTACCCACAAACTCTCTGAGGCCTCCAAATACATTTTGGCTTCTGATGCCAATTTTCTTGGTAGCCAATCTGCAAACCACACAGCCCAAAACCAGGGACCCTCATCGCTCCCTGCTCTTGTCTCAAAGACTTTCTGCTCACCATCTCCTCCCTCTATTCCTCAGAGGCCAGGTTGTGCTTTATAATTTCTCAGCCTTTAACCCTCTCTACAGCCCCAGTGGCAAGCACAAGATTAATGGTGTCACCATTAATCTCTGCCTAGCCAATGAAGGAGTACATTCTTATATGACCCTACATAACTACTTGCCTGTCTGCAGGTAACACACTGGGCACCATTTCACTGCTACAGTCTGACTCCAGAGCTGCCTGGATGGCTGCCACCCTGCCAGACAGTGATAGCCAGAAAACATTAAGCACACACAGCAACTTCACACAAAGTCAAAGTACACATACCAAAACAGCACAAAGCAAACCTGTGAACTTGGACATATTTGTGGCAATACAAATGGCATTATGTAAACTGGAGAGAACCTTTTCCCTAGCATTTGCCCAGCAGTAAGAGCCGCTCTGGTTTTATGGATATGGAAAGACCACTGCTAGTTCCCTGTGCAGAGTCTTGCAGTATCAGATATGGAAATCAAGTCCCTTGACTTAATCTGCATATTGTAATGACAGCTATTCTCATACTTTGGATGTATTTCAAGTGTTCAGTGAGTTATTAACTGCAAGTGCTACAATCTGACACTGAAAATACAAGACAACACCTAAAACCAGGTTAAAATCTGGTGTCTAGAAACTGGTGGTTGTTTTGTGTCTGCATGGCTGGATGCAAATTTTTTAAAACTTGTAACTGCTGTTATCACTGCTATCAACAAAACAGGATCATCAACTCTACAAGCTTTGATAACCATGAAAGAACAAGTTTAAAAACTGGGAGTCCTGTACAGCCCTCTGAGTATGAAGAAGTAAGGATATCTAAAAAGTTGTTTGTGTTTTGTAAAGCAATGTGAGAAGCTGAACATGCTGCCTTGCAAATACTCCCTCCTGTTAATTTTAAAATCCATCAAAATTATCTCCTTGGCAATCCAAAGAAAAGGGGGATTTCCTTCATGCTCTGTGCCAAAGCAAGAGGCAAAAAGCCCACACAGCCCTGGGAGCTCATGAATTGCCAGCACCAGAGGTTCATTGATAATCTCTGACTTGGATATTACGGTTAGTTTTAATATTGCTTTGATCTGCAAGTCTTCCAGAAGCAGTTCTGTGCTTTGGGTTTATAGGAACCGCCACTGCTCCCACTAGTTTAAGAGAGGACTGATTTCCATTACTTATTCAAAATAAAAAATAAATGCTTCAACAAAAAATAAATGCAGCAACATAGTTGAAGGCACTGTTATATTATCAGTCACTGAAATAAAAGCTTTGTCATCATTTACCCATTGTTTAAATTCCACTGGTGATCTACTGTAAAAAGAAGAGGAGGGCAACTGAACTTATCTCTTTTTTTGTGCTGAACCCCAGTAATTCAACTCTAATTAGGGACAAACAAACAAAGCTCTTGTTTAGCATTTTTGCACAAAACCAACTTCACCAAGACAAATATTTGTTTTGGTGTGGTGGATTTTTTTTTTTTTGTTGGTTGGTTGGTTTAGGATGTTTGATTGTTTTCAGAGAGAAATCAAGGAGACATCAGATTTGGCATTACTAAGTCACTCATCATCTGTGCAATCACTGTAGTTATGCATGTGGATTTGTAACTGCAAGCATCCCCACTCTGGCTTTAAAAACACAAATGATTCATCAAACATCATTTAAAAGACCTAAATAGCTCCACAGGGAGTGAACTGTTCTTCATATTTCCCTGCAGCTTTGTGTCATGTTTTTATTACCCCCTTTCAACTAAGGTACAAACTCTCACCACTTTTTGTCTTGTGCTTGGGGCACTCAAAATTTCCCCCTTGTCAGCTTGTGACTAAAAACATAACTGAATTCCTGTTACTGACTTTCCTTCTGTGGAGAGATTCTTTTGAATTCTGTAAAATTTATCTGGAGCTGTCCTACAACTTCTGAAGTTACTGGGGAACCCAGGCAGACCAACAGACAAGGGCAGCACATTTATGTAAACTTCCTTTCCCCAAGAATCCTGTCTAGAATTCCAGACCTTGTCCTGCTATAATGTTACGGCTGCAGCATTTCAAAGTTTGCTCAGCGCCAACAGCTATCCTTTGCTGCCTGCTCCTCAGAGAAGAAACATTTATTTGTTCCTAGGAGGAAACTCCATGCTGAAGCAGCACCTGGCAGCACCACCCCTGACCTGACCCTCTGAAGCATTTGCCCTGTTTTGTGACCAAGTCTTAGGGGTACAACATCCCTGAGACAGGCCATGGAGATGGACCACGCTAAGCTTTTTGGTTTCATTTCTATTCAACTTCCATGAAGCTCACGGCTGCTGCTGCTTTCTCAGCTCTGAACAAGGGCAGCACACTGTTAAAGAACACATGTGCAGCCAACAACGAAGGAGCTCTGACTGATCCCATCTGTAGGGGCAGGTTTTTCTTATCCCTCTGCCCCACTTTTACTGAGATTCCCAAGTCCCAGTGCCATTATGTGCTGTTTCAAAACAGCATTAGGCACACTCAAGGCCCATCCAAACAAAAAAAACAAAAAAAAAAAGTACTGCAGTGATTTACAATGCATCAGGCAGCGACTCGTGTAACTGGCTCCCCTGAGAGCTCTTTTGAAGTGTGCATGAGTCAACAGACTGACAGCAAAGCACAATATGCCATCACCAGGCATTCATGGGCAGCCTCACTGTTTCTTCTGCTGCACATCTCATTCTCCTGTCTCCAGTATATCTCTTTTATATCTCCCTCTGGCTCTGTCAAAGCAAGTTACACTTTATTAATTTGCTGGTCAGGTCCTTTCATATTGCAGAAATTAAATTAATGAGAAGGGTAGCAACTTTGAATGCTAGCAGAACTACAAGCTATAGCACCTTTCCTCATGGAAGTCTGCAGAAGTTTTTCCATAAATCTGAGTTAGGCCAAAGTCTCACTTCAAAACCCCTAAGACCATCTAAACCCTAACTCTGGCTACTTGAGCAATACTGAGTCCCCCATTTGTCCACAGTCCCAGGTGGTCTTTTGTTTATCTATGTTCACCAACACCTGCTTGCCTTGCTGCTGCCTTAAACTACTCCTGACACTGGGCTACCACCAAGTCTTATCTTACATGTACTGAATTTTACACTTTCGAAGGATAATGGACATTTCTGACAGGGACACTGTATTTCTGAAGTAGCAGTTAATAAATCATTTAGCCATTTAACTGAAGGTGCTATTGCTGAAAATAATCACCATCATGGCTTTCTTAGCAGTGGTCATGCGTAACATGATGGTACGTGGACAAGACAGTCCAAAGTTAGTTTGAGAGTGAAAAGCAGCATGGCTATATTAGTGTGGTGTTTCACCAACACTAAGCCTTACATCTTGCCAGTCAGTGAAGCAGGAATGCCACAATGACAAGATCATACTGTTACCAGTGCTCAGAGTTAATTTAGCATGGCATGTGTCACTTGGACAGGACTTAAATTTTGGCCAGTCTACAGAGAACTTTTATAGAGGCTTATCATTTCCCAGCAGATATGGCACACTAGAGTGATCATTTCTGCTAGGCATTCCATTCATTAAGCCTTCAAAAAACAATACTATTATCACCAAATTTGCAGAGTAGTATCTTCCATCTGGACATACATTATCATCATTATTAGCGTAGTAAGACAACAAGGAATATAAATAAAATAACTAACAGCATTGTGTGCATATTTACATATATACAGGTGTATGCAAACAGTGCTTAATGTCCTCTGCTTTGTATTTTTTTGAAAGATTTACACCAACAGTGAAGCTTGCTAGAGGTTACCATATTGTGTCTGTGTATACATATTCAGAGGCACATACATATTTCTTAGCTCAGAATATACCTATATACATAGAACAATATATCAGTCTGAAGTTCTGCGTATATTAAGGCAGCAAAGAATATGGGATAAATGCATTACATGTTATTATCTTTTAGTTTGGTAGGATGAATGTTTTCATACCAAGACTATCTATAAATTAACGAATTAATAAATAAATTAATTAATTCATTCATGAAATAAAGCAAGGAAGAGTACAGCACTCTAACACAGGTTTAAGTTTAACAGCAGTTTTTTCTCAGTATTTAATGTCTATAGCACAGAACAAGCTTTAAACTTTTGTATTTGAGTAACTGAATTGCTGACTAACAAAGCTATTCAACACTCTTATTCAGAATGCATAATAGCTGTTAGAGTTTTAATCTTTATTCAAAGTAAGCTTCTAAACTTCCACTTCTAAAAACAAAACAATTTGAGAAATTGCATTTTGGCTGATGACACTACCACCAGATTAATTACCAGGCAAGAGTATTGTCACTTATGTGACAGCAGTAATCCTTATCTCTGTCTCTCTCAAATATGTGGTTTGTGTTAAAGAAATCAGTTTAAAGCAGGAAACTAAAAAAACGCTCTATTCATGGCACATAGCTCCTGTTATCCATACTGTTATCACTCACAGATGAGCACTTCTGTATTTCAGCATGACTTAGGCACATTATGACAACAATGACTAGGTAGGTACAGGTTAACAATTTGACAGTACATAGCTATATAGTGCTTTGTGTCCACTATAGTTTACTGTAGGCATACATGATTTATCTCATACTGAACCATGTAGCAGGCTTTTTCTAGTGAAATGAGTGTGAACATACTCACTGACATAATGCCGCACAGCTTTCACCCAACAAGTCAAAAATAAGCTGTTTTTGAAAGTTTAAACATTATCGTTTCACATTTAAGGCTAAAAAGTTCTGTCTTTGAAGGGGAAGTTAGTCTGTTTTAAACCAGCATTGATTTAAGAATACAAATGCTAGCCAGAACCCAGCTGCATGCAGCTTTCCTGGATTTCGTGGCTGCAGGCACACTTGCAAGAGAGTGAGATAGATGCCACAGGTAAAACAATTAGCACCTTGCAAAGCTGCAAACAACAGAAAGATTGAAAGACATTCGAACCGGCTGTGGCCTTTTGTTACACTTCTCAGGATTAACCAGTTAATCAAACAGTCCCACACTTGAGGTTTATCTCTGAACAGCTCAAATCAGGTAAGTCATAAGATTGTTGGCATTCAGGTGATCCAATTCCAGCTCCTCAGGAGGCAAATAACCCTACTTGGACTGATCACATTTTGTTACACTTCATGAGGGTACAGTAGAGTAGGTATAAGAGATTCTAATATTTGCTGGTAGTAGGATGGTAGCTCTCACTACACCTCTTAACTGCAATGGAGGGAGGGAAAACGTAGATTTTAGTATCTTAATAGTTACTATACACACAGAGCAGAAAGCTCCATGCAGACTCAACATGTCAACACCACCAAAATACAGCATGCATTCCCATTTCTCTGCACTGCCCAAACCTCCTTTGTCTGCAAACCTTCAGGCTTGGGGTATTATAATCAAGCACTGACACCTGACTTATTTTCCATAGCACAAAAAGTATTGAGAGTGAAAGAGCAGAAGACCCCATCCAATTAATGCGATCCACTCCAAAAAACAAAAAAACCTTGATGAAATTACTTGTTAGGCTGTCTCTCTCTCTCTCTCTCTCTCATTGCCTTGTAATATTCACTCTTGGATGGGCCACATGCAGGTTTAGTGATCTTCCTTGGTGTCCTAAATCATAACTGCAGGCAGGCACTCAGCTAAATCATCCCACCATGCATTTGCCTGAAGGAGACTAAGGCCTCAGGCTATGGCCAGGATTTTATAGAATGGTAGCCAACACCCAGTACCTGTCACTTGAAAAACCTTACACAACTTCGGCAGTGAAAGGCTGTCTTTAGTTTTCGTTTGATGACTTCTCACACAGCTGAAAAGATCAGCTCACTACTATCACTTGCAAGACAGACCCAGCAATCCCTTATTCTACAGATTAGCTCCTCTAGGCTGAGCCTCTCAAGCAGGCAGTGCATCATTTCAATGCACAAAAATGCTCAGTAAATGATAAAATTAACAGTTCACTTATATGTTCAATTGAAGAAGCTGTCCCAAAGGACTGGAAATTTGACTGGTCGCTCAGAATCTCTTGAACACATCCATAACACTGCAAGAATATTCTGTTTGCACTTAAAATCCCAGGATGGTTTGGGTTGAAAGGAACTTCAGATATCATCTAGTTTCAACCCCCCTGCCACGCACAGGAACACCTTTCACTAAGCCATTTTGCTCAATGCCCCGTTTAGCCTGGCTTTGAACACTTCCAGGGATGGGTCATCCACAGATTCTCTGGGCAACCTCTTCCATGCCTCCCCACAGGCATAGTGAAGGGCTTCTTCCTAATATCTATTCTAAACTTGCTCTTTTTTCAGTGGAAAGCCACTCCCCCTCGTCCTTTCATTACAAGCCCTTGTAAAAAGCCAGTCTCCAGCTATACAGTCACATTAATTTTAAATCGTGTAACATCAAAGATTATTAAAACAGTAACAACAGCAAAAATAATCAAGTAGATGCAAAACCTATAAACATACAAATCAGACAACTTTGAAAACAAAGCTCTCAGAATATATTCAGAGCAGGTACAGCACAGACAGCAGTGACAGCTTTTCTAAATTCAGTACACAGTGTTTATCAGTGGCCTGTCATAAAATTCTACTGGTTTCTAATTAGTCCATATCTTTTTCAATCTTTATTGAACATGAGGTTATACATCTGAACAGTTTTTTCTGTACTATTATACCTCATAAATAACACTTTTATATTATGTTAAAAAGGCACAGAAATTATGCAGTCCCAGAAGGCACTCCTATTTCTTGCATAAACCTTTCACTCTAATGACAGGAAAAGGTGACCGTGTGTCTTTAGCAACAATGTGCTATTTCCCAAAGTATTAAGTTTTGGTACCATTACTTCCTTAGTTCACAGGTATAACAAATATTCCAAGTTAGGTTTTTCCTCTAAACTAGTGATGTCATTTTATTCTTCTACCAGGTAATATTTAGCACTTATTTCATTCACTACCATTACATTTTTTGTCCTTCTGGAAGTCAAATTTAACCTTGTCTTGTAAGGACAAAAATAACTTCAGAGACAATAGTCCTGAAACACAATTCTTAAAAAACAAAACAAACTTCAAATGTAGACTTAACCAAGCAAATATTTGCCTAGCCATAATGTTACTTCCTTTAGAGTAGACTACACTAAGCTGAATATAAGTGCCCAGGTATAGCTATTATTCTTTTAAAAGAGTTATTTTGTTAAAAATTAATATTTTACCCTGAAAAAATCAGCTGCCAAGTGCAGATAACTCTTAGGCTTTGTTTTTGTTGCTTTATACAGTGACTTTTGTACAGTTAGATAGTTTGCTGACGCATAGCCCTGAGTAGAGATTGTCCAACTAAATACTAGACTGTCTAAGAAAGCTAAGCAAGGTCACTCTTGTTTTGGGTGTCTTGCAATAAACCTTCTGCCTTGTCCTCCTTCAGTATGCACTACCAATCTATGGTAAAAGCAAGTTAGGCATCCCATAACTAAAACAAAAGAAAAAACCTTAAAACCACTTTTTTTTTTTGCCAGACATACCTGATTTACCTGCTTGACTTCTTACAGATAAGCAAAACCCAATTGCATAAATTGCATCCACAGTTTCAAATTTCAGGAAAGAGGGATCTGTTTCCCCTCATGGCCCAAGCTCTTGAGCTAAACTGAGACTGTCAAGGATCGTGCCATTTGTCATGCTGATCTTGTTATACTCACTCCTGTACTACAAAAGAAAAGAGAGCCAGAGCATCCCCTCTTAGACAAAAGGACACAGCAGACATGAGATGTGCCTGTGGTAGACAGAAATTATAATTTCTGCACCACTGAAAGGAATACATGAGGTCTGCTCCTGTACTTTTAACTTAAAACCTGAAATGGAAGACTCTTAACTCCAAGCAAGATTAAACCTACAATTCACTATTTTTACTTTTTTTTTATTTTTAATTTTACACAGCGATATATCTTCAGACTATGGAAACAAAACTGCATTTACATTAATGCAAGTTTCACAAACCACTCCACCGAGGAAGCTACACAGATTTTAGTCCCAGAGTGGAAGTCATTGCACCACTTAAGAAGCTTCTGCGCTGTCTTATAGTCATGACTAATATCACTGAATATACTTAAGTTGTCTCTACAGTAATAATATTATTCTATTTCCATATGCTTATGCACTAATCACAGACATAAGGGAGGACCACGTGCAGATAAGGGAGCAAAGGGCTGGCACAGGGAATAGTTGAGGGAGGCCCCAGAGAGAGACAGCACTACATCCTCCCAGAGCAGCCATTGCTCTGTAAATGCCTGAAAACCCCAGTAGCAAACACAGACCACTCCAGCAGCTGGTCCTCATCAGGAATCCTACCCCTTACCTTGAGTCTATCCCAGAATCCTTGCTGAGAACTAAAAGCTTGCAAACATGATGCTGTAGAAGTCGGGAATCAGTGTGATTTTACATAAAGAATTCCTGACGTTTTGCACTTGCTTGATCTTTGATAACCACAAGAATGCACATAGAAAACAAGTGAAAAGCATGTTCAGGTTGCAGTCTACTATGCAGAAGTTCTGAAGTCCTAGAATTGGCTTAATGACTTAGATTTACCCTTTCTGCCCTTGCACAAAGGTAACAAAGTGAGCCCTAATTGTGAGAACACAGCTGGTTGACATAATTTATTCAGATTTCAGAAAGGTTTTTGACAGGGCTCCATGCTACTGGAGAAACTAAGATACTGCTAGGGAGAAAAGACAAAGTATCGTGGATGAATATCTGGTTGGAGTAAGCAAATCAAAACTGTAAGATTAAATTTTATTTTTTTTTATTATGACAAAAGGTTGACAATGAGGTACTTCTGCATCCTCTACTTAGTCCAGTGTTTTTTAGTATAATAACTCTGACCAGTGAGAGAAGGAGAAACAGGGGAAGGTAAAGAATAGTGATGGAGTCTGCAGATATCAAAAATGTATGTGGGGAAAGGGAGATTTATGAATAAGTTCAGTGTGACTTCTGTTACATGAGTGAACAATGCAATGACAAATGATTCAGCACTGATATGAATATGAAATCATGCAGAAGAGAAACTTCACACAAGCTATACAACCTCCAAAGCTGGTAGAGCCCCATGCTCAGTATGTAGCAGCAGCCAAAGATAAAGATTAACATGCTGGAGTCCATACAAAAATAGATCAGGGAGTAAGTAATATCAAATACATATATATTCTAATTGGAGGCATGACCTTGTTTGAAATACTGCAAGCAGCATGAATCACCTTTACTGAAAAACCAAACACTGTAGGATTAAATACACATGGGAAAAAAATAAGGCAACGAGCAAAAGTTGGGAGTAATTCTCATAGGAAAAGAGTGAAAAATTTTCTGTCAAAAGACAGTCATGCTGAAAGATATAAAATAATGAATGGTACCAAAACAGGAATTTTCGTGTTGGTTTTTTTTTCTCAAAGCACAAGAAGATATGAAATGAAATGGGTAAGGAAAAAAAAAAGAAAAGCAATGCATTTTTATGTAATTCACAACTCAGCATGCTTCTCTGCTACTCAAACGCCATTACAGAATTTTAGTTCTATGAAGATATTAAACTTTTATACCAGTGTAAAGACTATACAGCTAGGTCAGTAATAAACTCTGAAATTCTATTAAACTATTCCTCCAATGCTTGTATTGAACTATTAAACATTTGGATGGGACATTTTTTGGGAAATATTACCTCACATCTGCCTTCTGTAGCCTCTCCTTTCCTCTGATACACTGAAACTACTCAACATCATGGACCAGAAAAGGTGAAGGTTACCTGTAACCTACAGTAGTGATTCCTGTTTTTCTATGGACAGATTTATTCACCTGTTGCATTGCTTTACTCTTAGTGCCATAGGCATGACCTGCTTAACTTTGTGCTGCTTAATTCTGTTCTGACTACAATTTAATAAATTTTATCACAAATATTTCAATGGCATCAATGGATTTATTTTCACAACAGCCTTGGGTGAGGGGGGTGGTGGTGGTAAAATGCTATCTGGTTAATACATGGGAAACTGGAATATAAAGACCGAGATAACAAAAGTCCACAAGCCTGATTTGACTAGGCCCTGATTTCCCAGGGCCTAGTAATAATAAACTTCCTTTAATAATTTCTATGCCCAAAACATTGCCTTGGAGACTTCAGCAGCCAGGCAAACATAGTCCCAGCACCTCAAAACAAAGCACTTGCAAAGTAAGAAACATAAAATGAGCTGTGCACATGGCCATGTGGAAGGACAGAAGCATGTGCACACCACCACTGAAAACTGATAAACCCATCAGATTGGACAATCACAGAGTAATTAAAAATCTAGCCCCTCCAGTTTAATTTCTCTCCCTTTTTGGAATCCAGTTTTACAAACACAGCATGTCTGTGCAGATGGGTCCAGACAGAGCTGAACTTGTTCTGACTGAACCAAGCTGTTCCAACCTGTTGGCACAGTTGGTGCACGTGTACACCACTACGTACCCAAGGAGCTGCACAGATGCCAAAGTTGCTCAGCATGAAGCAGTTTGAGCTGCTTGTGAGGTACGAGTAACACTGCTGATGCGGCTCGAGCAGATTAAGTAACTCTAAAAACACAGCCTCACAAACACATGAAGGAAAAATAAAAACTGCAGAAAGTTACATATTGCCTTCCATACCTTCTGCAATACTAATACACATTATCATCTTTCAGGCTTATTTGCTACAAAACCAAGTTGATCTATCCATTAGATTTGAGCTCAGGCAAATCACCTGCCCTCCTTTTAGATACAGCCTTGTTGCAGGTGTGTTGAAGTTTTACCAGCAGAGAAAGCTGTGGGGGTTTTCTTTCACTGCACTACCTTTTGCAAACTTTAACTCACTACCACCTGGAATATGTATCACGAGTCTTCAAGTGGTAAAGGCAGCCAAAACTTGTGGACAAACCTGAGATATTGCCCTGGGCAACAACTGCATAGTGAACTCCACAAATCCACTTTCAGTCTTTCCCATTGGTCTCAGCTATGGGTATACCCCTCCATACGTATCCATGGAGGAACCTGTTCCAAAACAATGCCTCTCCATAATTTTTATACCACAGGAGCTAGGAATGGGCACCCATTGATCCATTGCCTTCTCCTACTAGCTAAAAAGCTGCCACACAAAGTCGAAGTTTATCTTTTCCTATAAAGGCTGTTTCTAACGCTTTTGAAAAGGAAAATAAAAGTAACTTGAGACCAGTGGGAAAATAAAACTTTTTTCCTCCTTATAAAAATGGCCTTATCAAAGAAGAAAAACAAGAACAAAACAAACCAATTTAAACAAATCTGTAAAAAAAAAAAGAAAAAAAAGAAAGAAAAGAAAATAAGGAAAGAGCTAGTTTCACAGATTACAGTGATTTGCCTGCGGTCTCAAGGACAAGGAGCAGGCGGCTCTGGCGGCACGGAGAAAGGGAAATCTCTTCGAATCTTTGACGTGTCTTTTGTTAACTTCCCATAATTGCTTTTTTGGCATGACCATTGCCCGGAACAAGCAGTTCGAAGAGCCAGCCCTCACAGCTGGGAAGCAGGGCTTTTCAACAACAAAAACAAAACAGTAAAAGCCAAAATAAAGCCATACGGCGGCGTGCGCACACAACCCCCGCCCCCGAGCCGCCAGTCCCTTGGGGGCACGGCTCGGGTGAGAACACCGAGCGAGCCTGGTCCTGCCGGGCTGGCAGCGAGCACATCGAGCTGGGCACCCACCCCCCGCACACAGCCGGGCCCGGGACGGCGGGAACGGGGCTGGAAGGCGGCGGGAACGAAGGGCGGGCGGAGGGCGCTCGGCCGGCGGGCAGTGCCCGGACCGCGCTGCCGCCGGCGGGACCTCGGACCGCGCTGCACAAGCTCCCGCCTGGCGCGGCGCCGTCAGTCCGCCTGTCAGTCAGTCAGTCAGTCAGTGTGCCGTGCCCGGCCCGCCTCGCTGACCTACAGCCGGACACGCCGCCCAGCAGCCGCCAGCACAAGGGTCACCCATCCCGGAGCGAACCTCCGGCCCCACAGAGCAGCCAGCGCTGAGTCCTCGGTTCACTGACGTGACTCCCCAGCTGCCCTCCCCCCTCACACATCCATCCCCCGTTCGGCATGTAACAGCTGTTTTATCTCCCGCTGTAATTACGCCACATAAAAATAGTTACAAGGTATTTGGGGAGGGCTTGCTGCTAAAACGCTGTTGCTTCCCTTGTGCAGTGAATGCGGATTTGTGCGGACGCCCGCGCCGCCGGGGTGGTGGGGAGGGAATGATCCCTGCTCTGCCATAGGAATCCATTATTTCATCAGCCGCTTCAGGCGCCTGCTGCTCACCCTCCGCCTGCCCGGCCGGGAACAGCCCCGCACGTGCCGGTGCGGGAGTGACACAAACACGCTCTCGTGCAGTAAGTGCACGCCGCACCCGCACGCCTGCTCCGCGGCCAGGCCGCTTCTCCTCTCTCCACGCCGAAACCTTCGCCCGCGACACTTTAGACCGCGGCTGGGCGTTCAGCACTTTTGATTTATTTATTTATTTTGCACCTGGTTTTGTCAGGGGGCGGGGGGGGAGCGCCGCAACCCGCCGCCGAGGCCGCCTGTGCCCGGGGAGAGCTCTTCACCTCGCCGGGGAAGCTGGAGCGAGCTGCTGGCGGGTGTCCCGTTTCCCATCCCGGAGGAAAAGAAACTGTTGCTGCTGCAGAGCGTGCTCGCCCGACAGGGATGAGTCAAGCTGTGAGACTTCTCTCTTTTACAGCTGCGATCATGTGCCGCAGCAAAATCTACCGGGCATGGAAAGGGGGGGAGTCGAGGGGGAGAAAAACAACCTTTTACGAACTGCTGTAAAAATAACCGCAGAAACGGGGCTCGCCTTCCCCGCGGGGGTGGGTGGGGGTGTGTGTGGCCAGCGCCGGCCAGGTGGGGCTCCTTCAGCACCATAGGGGATGGGCGGGAGCAGCCCCCGCCGACTGGGCCGCTCGGCAGTCGGGAGCGGGGCGCCGGCCTTTGGAGGGCTTCTTTCCTTCCCCTGCCGTACGCACTCTCCTTTCTTCTCCTCTATTCACGCGAAGGAGTGGGTGGTTCGTCCGGCAGCAACAGGAGGAGGCTAGTCAAGGGCAGCTGTCAAAATCTCCCCTCCACCCCCGCCTCTTCCTTCTCCTCCTTCCAGTTTAATGATCAAACGTCTGCCTGGAAGAAAGGCGAGGGAGCGGGAGGCACGGAGAGCTCCCCCCGCCGCTGCTGTTGTGTGTGCATGAGCGAGCGGGTACAGGCGGACACCCCCCCGTTCCGGCCGGTCCCTCCCCTCCCGTCTGACAGAGCCTCAACACCCGGGAGGGGAGGGAGGGAGGAGAGAGGAGGAGGAGGAGGCAGCAGCCGCCGCGAGTGCCAGTGCAGCGCACGGTTACTCTCCCGTACTCACTGCGGGGAGGTGGGGGAGGGCGGGCGCTGTGTACCTTTCTCTCCCGTGCCTTTCCTCACTTTAACAGGCCGGGGCCAATCGTCAGCAGAAGGGAACAAAGGGAAGGGGGGAGGGAAGCCCACCCCGGCCGCATCAGAAAGCCCCCGGGGGAGGCAAAGCCCTGCGGCTCCCGCTGACACCAGCGCGGCCGCGGACCGGGCGCCTGGCTCCGCAGCGGTGTTTCTTCTTTCTTCATCGACCTCCTCCTCCTCCTTGCCGAGCTTAAAGGGGGAAAGCAGCGTCCGGCGGAGGGAGAGAAACTTGGGTCGGTGCGTGGGGTGTCCGGCGATCGGCTCGGTCCTCGCGATCAAGATGAAAAGTAAAAAAGGTAGTTGTGATGGGGTGCCGGGACAAAGCGGGGTGCCCCGTGCCCCTACCCGGGGTGGAAAGGGGAAGGGGGGGCTGTCGCTAAGCCAGCCGGAGTCCCTTTGCCTTCTCGGCCTTTTGTCCCCCGTGCCCCCCCCTCCCACCCCCTGGCTTGTATCCCGTAGAAGATTGCAGTGGATGCTTCGCTCCCAGACAAAACATGCGGGGCTGTTGTTTGGAGGCGGCCGCCTCTCTGCGCCGCTGGCTCCCTGTCAAAAACATGTCCAGCCGTTCGCCTCGTGTCCTCCGCCAACTTTTGTTCTCGCCCCCTCTGTCGAGCCTCTTCCCCCTGCCCTCCCGTAAAACACTTTCCATCGCTTTTCTGCACCGAGCCCCACCGTCCCCGCGAGGGGGACGAGAGTGCGAGTGGTTTTCCCAACTTGGGGCGAGGAAAGCGGGGCCGTCCGGCAACTCTTTGTTCGCGGGGAAGGCAGCGTGGGGCTTGAGGTGTGGGGGGGCATCGGCGGGGGGGGGTCAAAACCCNGGCGGGAGGGCTTCAAACCCCTCGACCGCCTTGTTTTGCTGAAAGTTGTAGTCTTTTCTATCCCTTTTATCCCTTAAAACAGGGAGACGAAACACAAAAGTACAAAAGTTTTGACACAGGGTTAAAAGGAGGAAGACTTCCCCCCTCGCCCCCCTTATGGCCATAGCCATATGGCTGTTTGAGTTTTCTTTGTGTCCACTTCCAAACAGACAAACTTTACAGTTAGAGGATCGTTACTCATCGCGCCTGCGGTGCTTTAAGTGCCTTTATATTAGCGCTTGGCCACAAAGACGCGGAACGCGCTTTCGGATCTAACGCTCCTGCGCTGGCTGGGAAGAAGTTCATAGCAAAGCAGTGTCTGTTCAATTGCGATTTGCCAGTCGGCGGTGTGGCTGAAGGGTGTTTTGCATTCAAAGACCATTAAGCGCTCCGAAGTGGAGGGTTAGAGGGGAGCAGTGCGCATGTTCAGTACTCCAGAGTTGTGCTGTTTTCCCCCTACTACGCATTCCTGCGGCTCTGTAGTAAAGCAGCCTCCCGCATTGTTAATACCCTTGGAGCAATTAATGCATATGTAGTTCGTGAAATCATTGGGCTGCTGCAGACATGGTGTGTACTAATATGGTTTGTAGCCCTCGTCAGAAGTTTTTTTTGGACATGCCACTGGGCTAAGAGGAGCGCACACAAAGGGAACTGAGCCACGAAGGCGAAGTTTAAAGAGCAGGCAGGGTGGTTTTGAGGAGCACAGCGTCCCGCGGGAGCGGAGTGGGGCTTGATCCCAGTCACAGCCGGAGCTGCCGCCGAGCTCAGCCCCCTGTGCCCGGAGACAGCGGCAGCGCTGGCTTTTAAGTGTTTCAGGCGTCTTAGGTAGGTCGGGATTCTTCACCGTGTTGGAAGCAGTTCGTGGTTTGCCCCCCCCACTTTTATAGTTTCGCTGAATTAATTTAGCCCAGTTATTTTTAGGACATTCCTATGCTGCCTATTTGCACAGCAGTGGTGAGCTGGTTTCCTGTCTGCTGTTGCTTCCATTGTTCAGACTTCTCTCCCCGAGGGCAGCTGCTGGCTGGTGAAATACCAAACTCCCTGCACTTTCAACTGTTGTTCTTGCCACCCCCGAAATAAATGCGTGTGGAAAACGCTGACGTAGTTTCTAGGTATGCATGTGTAGGGCTTTGTGTGTAAGAGTGTGTGTGTAAGCTCTGCTCTGAGGATTGCAAATCCTGGGCTGAAACAATGGAAACAATGAAAGGTGACAGGCGGGAGGGAGAACTTTTGAGAGGGGCCATGGGCCTGGGGTTTGCGTGGCACAAATTAAAAGGTGAGGAGACAAAGGCGGAAACTTTTAAAAAGATGTTAGGGCTAGGGTGCCTTTGTTTTAATAAAGGTTGGGCTTGTACTTATTTGTGACCTCCTGGCGTTTGAAGCTCATTCAAGAAGTTTCAAAGAGTGACTTTGTTACAGATTTCTTGCTCGCACTCCTAGAAAAATTCCGATTAGAGGAAAAAAAAGTATAGTACAGCCAAGTCTAATTGCTTTGGAAGTAGTAGAGTGCAAGCTGTAAAGTACAGAGGACAACATATAGGCTAGTTCCTCAATTACGAAACTCATTCAGAGGAAAAAGGTGGTGTTTTTTTTTGTTTTGTTTTGTTTTACTGTGGAAATTCCCTTCTGTATCCTTGTCGTTTTTTGCTACTTATGAACAGTTTTAAACTAATTTATTTTTGTTGTTGGTTTTTAAATTTGCATTACATTTTAGTTAAGATTTTTTGGTATGCGTGTTGAGTTTTAAATTTTTTTGTGTGTGTGATGTTGTGTTTTTGTTGGTTTGTTTTGTTTAGGGTTTTTTTGTTTGTTTTTGTGGGTTTTTCTTAAGCTAGCAGATTGGATTTAAACCTCAGGACTCTTCTATGGATAGTTTCATTTACAAATAATAACGTGATAGCAATCACACGGAACCTACTTGGCTTGTTAATTAGCTGCTTTAGAGCACAGTCTCGAAAAGGCACAGGCATGTGCTCAAGTTTATACATGTGAAGAATCTTACTGAACTTGGTTATAACAGGATCGGGGGCTTAGATAGGAACTGGTTCTGTCTATCAGCGCTCATAAAAACAATCTCACTTAAGAAATTCAGAGAACCCTAAGGGGTGGGGTGTAGTCTTTAAGGTGATTTTTGTCCATCTCCTCTCTGGAGAGCAGAGATTGTTCCTTGTGGTATACTTTGTCCTCTTTTGAATAACAATTGGCTTCTGCCACTTCCTCTGTGAAGCTCTTCCTCGACACAATGGGATAGTTTTTTTTTTTTTTTTTTTTGTTTGTTTGTTTGTTTTTGTTTTTTTTTTTTGGTGTGTGTGCCTTTTTTCCCCCTCAGCCTAAATTTTTCGTTTGCTTAACTTCCATTTTATTTGTCTCAGCCTCTCTAAATACTTTGTCCTCCCCCTCAGAGTATTTCAGCATACCTTTTTAAGTGGCAGTAGTTTGTTTTGAAATCAGCTTTAGTCATCACTGTACTTTTACTCAAGTTGTTTCAAGCTGTTAACTAGCGTTTGGGTGTTGAGCCCAGACTCCATATCCTAGGTGTAATCTTCCCTGAGCTGATTACAGGGAGGACCTGTAAAGTCTTTGGGCTGTGATACAATGCAGCAGTGCATTCAATCATGTATATGACTTCAGCTGGGAAGCCAGGAGGATAAAGTAATTTATAAAGAAGGAATGCTGATCATGTAGTCCTTAGGTCATTGATAGCATAGACTACTCTTTTAAGTGGCGATGTGGAAATGAAGGAATGGGATTTTGTGTTGTTTCTCAGACCTCTCTGCAAATTTAATTGTGCTGCTTTAATTTTAGTTCTGTAAGAGCAGGTTTTTTTTGTTTGGATTAAATGTATTTAGGAGGAGACACAAAATAGCCTGGCCCTAGCCTGCTTTTAATACAAAATAAATTAGTAGGTCAGCTGGGGCTACTCATCGTGTCCACGGGCCTTTATTCTGGGTGTAAATAACAGTAAGCCAATGGTCCAGCCATGGAGCATGGCCAGGAGCCTTTTCAGTTGGGCCCTGTTAAAACAGGAAACCAGCAGCGAATAGGCTGATTACTAACAAGACGGAAAAACAAAGCTGGGTTGTAATCAGCAGGAATGCTTTAATGAAAACAGAGCCTTGACAGCAACAATGTGGCTCCTGCTCTAGTAAAAAATATCAGCTGGGCTAGTGCGAGATTTCTAGCCATGACTTCCTGTTGCTGCTAGCTCTGTACTGCTCAGGAGAGATCTGCCACGAGTTCAGAGAGCTGATCAGCTATTTAAATGAGCTCATTTCAATGAGCAGAAGTCGTACTACACTGGGTTTCCTGCTTAACCAAAACCTGCTTTGTGTCACTAACTTACTGTGTCAATTAATATGACACACTAAGCCAGCGGGTCAAAGGGCTGGCTCTGCTGGTGACTCATTTCTTGCTAGGTAGGTTACGGTTAGTCAGATGACAACTTTTACTTAAGCAAAAGATCTTGTCTGAAAACGGAGAAACGTTTTTATTCTGCTGGCTTGCAGACAGTATCTTGTCACTTGTTTTTTTTTTTTATTCAGCTAAAGAAAAAGCAACAGTTCTTTAAAAGGAGAGGTTTTCCTGTAAAGTCAGGTTTCTGAAATTCAGGGAGGTAGGTGTCCATGGAGTCTTTTAGTTGTGTGGTAGATCCTGGAAAGGTCACCTCAGATTGAGTGGTGTGTATCTGGTGTATTTTTTTGTTATGCCGTGTAAATACTGCTGGGAAACCATTAGACATCTAACTTTTTCATAGTAGTTTGTCCTTCCCTCTTGTTTCCAGCCCTTGCTGTTTGCCTCTCCCTCTTTTCCAAGGTCTTGCCTTACTGCCCATTATATTTAAAAACAAACAAAAAACCCAACCCAGTGAAGTGCTGCAACAGTTCTGGTTTCTGACAAACAAGAACAGTGCACTTCAAAACGTTGTCTGAATAGCATGGGCTAGTTTTAGCTAGTTTTTCAATTCAATTTAAAAGGGCTGAGCTGCTTTGAAGAGCCATCCTGTTGTCTCTGCAGGATCTTTTGTTCCCAGAAGTGTTCCTTATGGCTCCAGGAGCCCATGGTGCAAGGCATGCTCTCAGGTCAGGTTGCAAGCATGACAGCACTTTCCAAGAAGCCATGACAAAGTGGTTTGCTTGGAATCATTGTAAAGCAAACTTTTGACATACTTTCTACATGGATTAAGAAGTTGTTTACATAATTTGGAGTTTATCTTGTGTTGGTCATTTAAATATTGTCCTATTGTTTCTGTTCCATGACTGGATAATTTATGTAGCTAATCATCGGATGAAAAATTTGGTATGTCAGTTTGGTGTTTGTCTGTTACATAAATCAGCAATTGGGAGAATGAAAACAATACCAAGTGAGTTACTGAAGTAACTATGCCAGACAGATTGCAGATTGATCATCCTGTTGGGAATGCTTGCGTATCAAAACTGTGCATTTCAAATTGGACAACTTAGACTAAATTTAAGGATGTTGGAGCTATTCATAAATAGGGGAAGGAAAGAACAATTTACCACGTCAGCTTTGGCTGAAGTTCAGAAGTGTGAGGAAAGGTCCCCCTCTGTTTCTCTCCCTACCCTCCTGCCAAGTATTAAGGAAAACTCGCACATGCATACCTTCTATCTTTCTTTGTATGGTGGTGGGCGCTTTGGTGGCTGGTTGGTTGTTTTTTTTAAAGGGCATTACTTCCTTCTGTGCCTTTACTTATGGATTTAATATAGTTTTATATAGTTTAATATTTTCACAGGTACACTTCTTGTCATTTAGGGCTTACTTTATTTCCTTAAATAGAATTTTTGAATTATGGGTGGTTGCCCACAGAAAATTTTACTTTTGACCTTTAGTTGGCTTTCTATTAAGGTTTTTAGTTCTGGTGATGATGAGTAAAGTTTCTTCCTTTCCATCCCTTTACCCCATCTAAATTCAAAAGACAAAAAGATTAAGGGCCTGCTTGTTTTCCTTCTATAGTTTCTAAAACTGCTTCTGAAAGCTGGTGTGAGTTCACTTGAAATTAGTATTAACTTGTACTAGTTGAACATGGGTAGTATCTTATTTGGACTTGTATGTAGTTTGTAAAATTCTAAAATTTCTGGCAAGTTTAAAGCATGGTTTTCTTTGTGTTTTATGGAACTAGTGACTTGTGTATCCTACCAAAGAAGTAGGATTGTAGCCTTCCTAACTACTGAATACTTGCTCGTTTGTTTGATTTACATTCCACAGCTTCATGTTACTAGTAGTGTGGTGTACATATATAAAGGGATAATCAGATTTTGAAATCTGTTCCTTCCTTTGTGTTGGAGGGAGAAGGTATGCAGTTAACTTGTAAATTTGGAGCTCTTATAGTAAGCGTAGCACAAAACACACGTTTCCAGGGATAAAAATATGAGATGAAAACCACAAAGTTGAAAAAATAGGATAAAATCTGGTACATTTAAATGATCATGGTTCTTTGATACAGAATGCAATTAAATGAGAGTTCATTTCCTGATAAACTGGTGAACTCTTAGGCACCTGGTTCTTCCCTTCTGCACTTTTTTTCCTTCATAAGTGAAAATCCCCTTAGGGTTGGTGACAAAACACAACTTTTCCCTTTCTTTTTTTTCTTCTTCCATTAATTTTTCTGAATAGATATAATTATTAGTTTATAAAATCTACAACCTATCCCTCCCAGGAGGGAAGCATCAGCATGTTAAAAAATAATTAGATAACCTATTGCTTGAGTTGGGGTGTTTTAAGTTCTTGCTTGTTGACCTTTTGCCCAGCCACTGGATAGTTATCCTTGAAAAAAACTGCTGGATGCATATCATAGCAAGCAAACTTGGACAATATTCTCATTAGATAGAAGCTATCTGATAACGTGCAGCAGATAAAAGGTTGCCAGGGGAACAAGAAAATGAAGGTTTGCAGAGAAAAATTCCTTTAGGAACGGATCATTGGCGATACTTTTTGTTCAGCTGACAGAAAAGCTACAGCATGACAAGTTAACACTGCGGGACGAATCTCCTGTACAAGGGGCTGTAACAGCAAAGGCAGTTAATGTGATATGAAATGTCTGTGCATACAGTGCTGGAGCCAAGTAGTTAACGGATTTAGGAGGCTGATTGTTCTTGTCTTACAATTGTAGGTGTAGTTGCAATATCAGGCAGTGAAACGGAGGATGATGACACTATGGATGTCCCGCTGGATCTTTCCTCATCTGCTGGCTCAGGCAAACGGCGGAGACGTGGCAACCTGCCCAAGGAATCTGTGCAGATTCTTCGGGACTGGCTCTATGAGCACCGATACAACGCTTATCCTTCAGAGCAAGAAAAAGCGCTATTATCCCGACAAACACACCTTTCCACACTACAGGTATTTAAGCAAGTAGTCCTTCCTTCTAAAGGAGCTGTTTTCTGTTTTAATTCACCTGTGGTCTAGTCATGGACACAAATGTTTACACTGCATGTGAGATTTCCTTTTTTATTGCTACTCTCCTGCTGATGGCACTCATTATGAGAGATAGAGACTGATTATGTGTTAGAATTATCTTTGTTTATTGGGAATAAAATTATTTTTCTGGGAGAACAGACAGTCATGAATTGGAGCATGCATGCTAATTTTTTGTGGAATCGTCCCCCAAAAGACATAAAGTGTCTGTACAAGGTAATTTATTGTGAGAAGATGGTATTTGTCAACAGGTTATATGGTGATAGATGTGCAGCTTAACATGTAACTCTTCACTTCTAAAATGGCAACTTGAGGCTTGTTCCAGTAGAACGTGGACATAAATAACTCTGTGTATGATCACTGCCATTAAAATCAGTAGAACAACCTATATGGGATAGAGCTACTCAAGGGTGTTAGTACGGGTGTGGTGAGGCGTTTGTGTGATTATTTTGGATTCTCTGATGCTACTGGCATCTCTGAGGTCCCTTGGATGCATCATTCTCATCTTCTGTGGTCATCTTTTGTGGAATAGTTTTTGCCCATTGCTGCATCCCATGTTGTGGGGAGGTGGCTGCATGAGAACTGGGGTAAACCAGGGTTTGGTTTTGGGAGCTGCTAAATAGAGAGCACTCCTCTTGAGTCCTGAGTTTTATTTTTCCATATTAATTCATTAGTGCAAATTTCATAATTGGCTATAGAGTAAAATTTTCTTAATGCAACATTATAAAGAAGACTTCCTTTATGTAGTAAAGAGAAAAAAGACGTTAAACTATAAACTATCCTGTATTGCCCAGGAAACTGGTTGATATTTAAACAAGGACAAACTTAAATGAGGTAATTCATGTTATGTCTGTCGACACAGTCAGTTGAACAAGGAAAATCAGTAACTATTTGTGGGAGGAGTGGCTCTCTTCAGAGAGAAAAGGTTTTCCTGTTGTTAATTAACCTAAGCCAGGGAACAATAGCCAATAGTTAATGTGTGTGCACAGAGTTAAAAGCTAAACCCCTAGTTTGGACTTCAGATGTCCCGGGGCTTTCTGTAACAGGAGCAGGGAGTTGCATGTCAGAACATGTCAGTAGGTCTCTATTTCATTGTGCAGTGAAGGAAACTGCTTGGAGGGATTCATTAATCTAACCATCCATTCTAGTGGCACATAGTTGGGAATGAATGAAGGTAGAAATTAAGATGTCATTATATTCCCAGGTCTGCAACTGGTTTATCAATGCACGCCGCAGGCTGTTACCTGACATGCTGAGGAAGGATGGCAAAGACCCAAATCAGTTCACTATCTCGCGGCGAGGGACCAAGCTTCCCGAGGGCAGCCTGGTGGAGTCTGCCATCAGCACAAAGAACTACATTCCCCTGCTGGAGGAGACTGCCTTCCTTCCTGCTGCCGCGCCGCTCGGCAAGACTGTGTCCTCTTCCAAGCCGGCCTCCCCGGGCTCGGTCCTGGCTCGTCCCTCAGTGATTTGCCACACGACTGTGACTGCGTTGAAAGATGCCCCTTTCCACTTTTGCCAGCCAGCTGATGTAGGCCAGACCACGGACCTGCAGCAGCCCCCGGCTGGTGGCTTCACAGATAACCCCCTCTCCTGCCATGAGGACGCATCCAAACTGGGACCTGGTGCAAACACACAGAGTGGGCTCTTTAACACTCCTCCTCCAACACCACCAGACCTTAACCAGGATTTTAGTGGATTCCAGCTTCTGGTGGATGTTGCACTCAAAAGGGCGGCAGAGATGGAGTTGCAGGCGAAACTTATGGCCTAAATCCCCTTCCTTCTCCTTCCCCGTTTTGTTTTACCAGGCAGGGATCTAACAGCTGTGTGGTTATTGCCACCCACACGATATCAAAAGACTTCACTGCATTATTATTATTTTTTTTTATTAATCTTATTTGCACAAGGGGATTGCTGAAATGAAGCTTCCTGTCACTGAGATGGTCTTCAGTGGAATACGGTCATTCCAAGAATTATAAACTTAAAGCTACTGTAGAAAGAAAGGATTGTGTGTTTTGTTGGGATTTTTTTTAAATGTTTTCTTTGTAGATTTTTTCATAATGTGAGATGTTTCCCAAGATCATGTGATTTGTTTTGTTTCTTTCAGACTGTGCAATATCTAGTAATGATATAGAGTCTTCTTATCATTCCCATGTGGAACGGAATATACCGACACGCTGTCTAAATTTTCAATTTTTTTAACAATACAAACTTTGGATGATCATGCTTTTTTCCCATAATATAATAAAATATTTTCTTTAAAAGTGATGCATACAGAGTATTTTGTTGAATACAAGCTTTGCAGAAAACATGAATTACCCTTGAAATAAATAGAAGTGAGAAATATTTTTGAGTTCATACTGGCTTTGTTTGGTTTAGAGAGCCATGCTAGCAGTTGTTGTCAACCAGATGTTTGAAAGAATGCTGAAAAGTGGGCCAGAAGTACCTGATTGTGTTCTGCTGTGTTGAAATTTTTTTAAGGGGCCAAAGGGAGCTATGTAGGAAATTCTGACTAAATTTCAGAGGGAAACCTCGGGCCCCTCTAGGAGTTCCAGCTCTTGGCTCTTTGAAATATTTTAGAGCTGGGAAATGTGATGGCCCATGGGGAAGATCTGAAGATAAAAGGAAGAGGCCAGAAGAGGGGCTGGGACAAGTGTTATTTGCAGATCTTTGTGATGCAGCTCCTAGACATGACTGGTGACAAATTTTGACAGGGGAAGGCAAGGGCTTCTACCCTTATTTGGACTAGCAATGGCAAGGTTTTTACTCAGTAATTCTAGTAGACTGAAATAAAATAGGCTGTATTGCATTGAAATCTGAGTTCTGGGATCCAGGTCTTTGTGAGATACTTTAACAGGTGGTTGGCTAAGATTTAGAAGAGATCCCTGTTGTATTGGGGTGTATTTTTGCCAACAGAATCTAAGTTACCTTTCAGAAAAGGACTTTGCTATCAAAATGACTTATTACTGGAAAACATGAAGACTTGCAGCTCACATTTCAACTTACTTGAATGTCAGTCGCCCACCCTTATCCTTCCAGCAACAGTGAAATAAGAGACTTCCAGGGTAAAAAATTGGTTCTGGCTAATCTTTAAAAACAAACCAGTTGTCTGTTTGGGAAGTTGGGGGAGGGCTTTGGGGATCAGGAGAGTTGGTGAATTTAAGGATATCCTTATGAGTAGAAAGAAGACTACAGTATTCTGACTGTTCTTTTTGCTGTGGCCTTTATAATTTTCTAGTTTCAGAAATACTGCCTGTTCTCTGAAGTACTCTTTGGAATTCTTCTGAACTTGTGCCTTTCTTGAACCTTCATGTTTAAAATCAAAATGGCAAACAGTAAACACTGGCTTGCTTATGACTGCATCAGCTTTGGAAACAGTCATCCTAATATATTGTATGAACATAGAATTATTTTTAAAAATAATTTAGAAATAAAGCTGGAAAATAATTTTGAACATAGAGATGGCTGTATACTCTGTCTTCAAGGAATTGCAGGTGGGTACAGAAGAGCCTTGTGTAGTGTCTCTCTGGACACACTGTACTTCTGAGATATTTTTCCTGGGATACCTATGTATATATTGTTTGGTGAGGGTTTTTAATGACTAATTGTAAAATGGAAGTGTACATTTTTGTAACTGTGAGGTTTGTGTTGAGGGAAAGGTTGGTTAATAGACATGGTTTTGTGGAATAGGTGATTTATCTTAAGGGGTTCTATGCACCCAAAGTGGAGTGTCATCTTTGATAAAGGTTTGGAAGATGCCTTGTCCTTTCCTGTTCTTGCAGAAAGGAACTTTATTGCAACACTCCTTGCACCCATGCTTCATGAATGAAAGAAAAACAGCCTCACAAATATGGTTGCATTGTTTGATTTGAATTGCTCGACATTTTCCTCTTTTGTTTCCTTTTATTTCAAAGCAGTTCACTGGTGTGCTGTGGGATAAAGAAAAAGCGGGGCAACTCAGATCATTAAAGGGCATTTTCAGAGATCTTTACTCTTCGTGACTTTGCCCTTTAAAATAAAAAAATGTCAGCAAGCTTAGAAAGAAAAAACTTTGCTGGTTGAGCTGACCAGTTCTGTAATTTCACTGTAGCAGCTGCAGTACTGAAAATGAAAATAGAATGAGGAAGAAAGCTGTTGCCATTCAGGTTAACAGTTTTCATTGAAAGTAAAAGCCTGTGGTCTCTCTGCTGCTTTCATTTACTATTATGCCACACAAAGTAGTATTAGTGTAAATGACCAGCAAAGTCCTCCTCATGTGATGAGCACTGCATTTCCATTTTGCTGACTGACTTACCCTGGGAACTTCACTGGCGACCAATTTTGCTTGAGGCCAGTTATTTACTTCTTAAATTATTACTTGTGTTAAGGTTACACCTAGAAGTTTGGCTGTAGTCATAAGTCAGATGGCTGTGGCTGAGTAGCACCTGACACCACACCATGTAAAAGCTTTTCCCTACCCTGAGGTGTTGTTTAACTTAGAAGAAGAAAAATACTCATATTGAACACCCTCTAAAATGTATCAAAAGGGAGTTTCTGCTTTCCTGTAATCTAGCACTGCTAGTTTTGGCGCTGGCTATTGAAGTTTACCTGAACCTATTCTTTATGAGCATAAACCTGAAGCAAGTTTAGATAAAGTTATCAAAGGTAGGTAGATGTAGGGCATTGGGTGGAGCTAAGATCCTGAACTGAGCAGGAGTCCTAGTAACAAGCCAAAGGCTTCACGTGCTGGCCACAGATCACTGGTAGAGCAAACAAAAAGCTTTATTCGTGAAACTTGTTTTACCATGGAAAAGAAAAAAAATAAAGAAGCAATGAGGCAACATGGGTGGTTTTGCTGTTCTTGCAGGAATGATAAACCTAAATGCAAAGCAGTTTTGTCAAAACCCGACCTCTGACTGAAAACACACACTTTGGCTACTCTGAAGCTGAAGGGAAGGCATTGCCGTGTGTTATTGGAGACTGTGTGGCCAGCCAGGGCGTCAGCGAGCTAAGAGGTATGACAAATTCATGCCAGGGAAAACAGCTCACACGCAGACTTCATCAACCTTGTTTTCATGGCTTTTGTGTCTTGTAAACAAGTTGTGGCAGCTGCATGTGATAAATCTCTGCGCAAAGCAGCAATAATTACAATAGGGAGGGAATCTTGCGCCTGGCGTCGCTGCCTGCGTGCAGGGAGGGGGTGGGTGGTGTCTCGCTGCCTGGTGTTGGGGGGCTTTGTGGTATCCCACATGTCTCCCAGCTTGTGCCATGAGGTCAGCCAGCCTACATGGCTGTAAAACCGTTGGAGCTGCAACAGCTGGCCTCGTGCTGTGGGGGAGGGAATGGGGCAAGGAGAGCTGGAAGCTGGGCTAACTTGCACGGCTGCACCCTCCCGGGCCATGCTGGCTCTGCCAACAGCAGGATCCTGCTGCCCAGGCAGAGCGAGGGGCTTGTGGTAGCTTCACTGGAAAACGGGCAGTAGCAGCCAGGGAGAGAGAGTGTGTGGTGGGGAATCAGTTTTCCCCTTGGAGATGAGGTAAGGCTGCAGTGGGAAGCCCAGCCCACAGAAGGTGCAGTACAGCTGGGAGTCCAGGTGCACCACGACCCTGTTTAGTGTCACTTTTACACCTACGGTATTTAGGCCACTTGCAATTAACTGTGTCCTGCCTGTCAAAGTCTGTTTTCATTTGCCATTTTTCTTCATGCACTCATGCAGGGTTTTTTGGTAACCCTTGGAGTACTTCATATTCTCTTTAAAACTTGTTTAGTTTTGTTTTTTTTTTCTGCTTTGTTTTTTTTTTCCCTTTCTCTACTTGGCATCTAACAATTGTCAGCTTCCCTCCTGGCTTTTTCCCAGTAGGGATTACAAATACAGCTCATGTTCACTTTTCAGGACATTACTTGTTCTAAGTCTCCTGTTCACCAACTGCCAGAGTTGTTACATCTCTATCCTGTTTCGCTGGTTCAGCAGGCTCTTCTCCCATGGGTTCCAGCCTTCAGACTGAAGGAGAAGAGATTAGATTAGCCACTCACTCTAGCAAAATGTCACTTAGAGCTGTTGCTGTTCCAGACATGATAATTGTACCCATGTGTGCTGTATGCGGTTCAGTGTCTATTCCAGTCCCTGTCACGACAATGAGTGCCTGGAGTTCTGCACACACAGAAAATCACGTAAACCGGTGCTAGCTATGCTACAAAGTAAAAACTCAGGCTGCTCCTCCATCTGTATTTTGCATGCACTCCTGCTGACAACTCAAAGGCATTTTGCTCACCTTTCCCTTTGAACCTGGCTTTATTTGCCTTTAAACTCCTTTTTCTTTCTGAAGCTGAAGTGTCAGGTCTGGGAATGCAGCCGGCAGGAATCTCGGGTCCTGCTACACAGATTTGCAGAACAGGGTAGCTTTCACCAACAGGTCGACTCCACAGCCCTTTGTGGCTCTGCAGAGCTGCTTCACTGTGCAACATGAATCACAGTCCCTGAAGCTGATGCAGTCATTAATAAGTTGCATCTGCCCCCCAGCTAATCTGTGTTCCACTGGATAGCAGGGTTTCTGCCAACTTCCATGTGTATCTACTGACAAACAAGGTGTTGATCTTTCAGCTGCTTATACAATGTGTAATAAACCTGTAAAAATGCACAGAGGTAGGAGCGCTTTGAATTAGTGACTTAACTGGGGGGAGGAGAGGGGGGCACAGGTGGCAGATTGTGAGTTGAATGAGTGCAGCTGACAACCATCTAGCTCTGTTTATTCTTGGACAGCTTCCCTGGGACCACAGACCAGAGCTGTGGCTGCTTTCTCTAATTGCAGCCTAGGCAGTGCCTGCCCTGGGCACCAAGCCCTATCTCTAGGTGTGTAACAACATGACCCTCTCAGAGTGAAGAACCCTTGTCTGGGCATATATAAACCATGCATGTGGCTTTTGTTATGAGCCTTTCATCACATCATTTAGCTGAGGATGAAGAGGATTGACCTGACTACGGTGAGAGTGGGTCAGTCCCAGAGCTGTGGGTTTTGCAGTAGATATATCTATGTTTTCCTGACTTCTTTGAGTCTTTCCATCTCTGCAGTGTTGCCTCACTGCCAGGGAAATAATGCCTTGAGCTCCTGTATCAGTGACATTTCACAAGTTGACTCACCTTCTTTTTGGGAATATTCATTTTTATATGTGGTAGTATGGAAATAATTCCCAACTGTGAGGCCTGTAGTTTTACTAGTATGGTGTTCTGTAAGTCTACAGAGAATGTTTGATCCTGCCTCTGAAGTCTCTACAGCCTGGTAGCTCTGTGGGAAATCATGCGTCACACACTCCATACTTGCTCCTGCTTCTTCCCCAAAACCAAACAGTTAGGGCCTGAGTGGCTTCCATTAGGGGTAAACCATTTGGTTTCTTTAACTGATGTGTCCTACCTAGTTTCAGCATAAATGAAGTGTTCTTCTCTATTTCAACTTTTCCTCTGGTGTTTTAGCTCTTTTGCAGGAGCAAAATTGCTGTTTTGTTGATTGGCAAATAAATTTCAGTACCTAGGTGGGGGCTTTTGGCCTTTAGAAGCCTCTCCTGTAGAAGCTGTTGATGGAGAAGATAGTCTTGATCATAATTTGTCATCAGCTTATAGATTTTACCAAGATGCAATTTTGTGTGTACGTATATATCTCTATACTCTATTGATATATATCCTAGTAAAGATACCATATATGTATTGGTCCTGGTATTTATATAGAAAAATAAACAAAATCCCTTGACTGATGTGAGAAGAATGTGACGTCTCTGAGCTTGCTTTTATAAATTCCTTTAGGTTGTCTTGGAAATTGTTCTGGATGGAGGACACATAACTGATGGTAGGGATCTCAAAAGTTTTGTATTTTTCCTGAGTAAGCATTCAGCTGTTTTGCCAGAGCCTGTAATTTCACTTCCTTTTCCAGCCTGCAATGTTCTGATTGCTTGACCTTGTGTCCAATGTTTTATTTTGTTTTCTTTTGCACTTCTAGTCTCATTCCTTGTTTGAACTCTCCCTCTATCATTTCTCTGTTTGACTTGAGAGTGCTTACACAATATCATGCATAGTCCATTTAACTAGGTTAGAGATATTTTGACTAGTTTTGTACTGTTTTGAAAGGCATCTAATCTCTGCTACTCCACTACACTAATGACAACAGCAGATCTTGCTTTGATGCAAACAGATCAGCTTCTGTTCACGAGAGAAAGCACATTTTCCCTGTGAAGATAGCTCAGCTTTTTTCTAACTTCTGCTTTCTGTGTTGTGACAGGGGTAGAGGCAAAGAAAGAAGCAATTAATAATAAAATCCATTGGGGATTTTCAAAAATGGAGGGATTATTTTTAGTTTTGAGTCAGTGGCATTGCTGGTTTCAGTGTGCTTTCAGAGTCCTGGCTCTGCTGCCATGAACCTTCTCCTGGTGAGGTGTGAAGCAGACATTCCTCTGCCAACCTGAACAAAAAGGTTAGTTCAGGTTATTGTATTAAACACTGCACAGGCAGTTGCTTCTGTAACTCATTCTTCATGTTAAATTCAGCTGGCTTGCATTCAGCCAAGGTATTTCCAGTGATGTGTTGCCAGCTTTCTCCAAAGGCCTCCTCAAAAGTCTTTTTTCCTTAGCTGGTGCTATGTGGAAAAAAACCTCCTGTAAATATCTTGGTTTAGTGTATGGATTTACATTTACAAAGCACATACTGTCTGTTGTAAAACAGTCAGTCCCCCCACCTCCCTTCCCCTACCAAACCTACCTTGACCCCTGCTACTGTGTCCATGACACCTGGGGCAGAGAGGAATGTCCCAGTCACCCACTGAAGGGAGAGTGACATCCCTCACCATCTCCTTGGACCCTAGGAGGAGGTGGTGGGAATGCAGACATACAGGTCTCCCCGTGGGAGAATTCACGCTCGGTCCTGCAACACTTTACTCCTTCACCTGCATGTGATCATGGGGTGCTGGTGGTCTTGGGGAGGTCAGCATGTGAAGCCCAGCTGGGTATTGTGTCAACAGCCAGCACCACTCTCTGAGCTTCCTCTGATGTGGCAGTGTGAGTTTAAATAAGCAGGAGGCATGAAGCAGGAGGTGTGGGGGGCTGTGTCAATTTCTCTCATATTTACACTGATAAGCAACAGGTATTTTCGCTGTGAAAAATTTAATTTCCTTTCCTTTTGAAATGCAGTGATGCAGAAGCTCAGGTTTCCTTCCAGGGGGTCAGAAGAGCAAGGAGGGCTGCATGGACCAGCTGATGCCTGTGTTGGCCAGACTCTTCCCATCTGGCAGAAGTGACTCATCGGTGGCATGACCCAGGCGCTCTGTGAGGCTTGTTGAGCTCAGGGGGAGTTTGAGTTCAGATCCTTTACTTCCTTGAAGATTTGCCTTTAGTTCTTGCCTTAGCCCAGCCCTCGTCTGCATTTTCTATCCAACCTGGGCTGAAGTGGTCTGGCCCAGATGCCTTCCCGGTGCCAGTGGCTCCCTCGTTTTAGGGTGTGGGGAGCTGCCATTGCAGAGCTCAAGCTGCTGCCTCCACCTGGGGCTCATTACATGCTGCTTCCTCTCCAGCTGCCAGGGGCCTGGACACAGAGCAGAGAAGTACATGCAAGGCGCTTGTAAAACCCTCAGCCCTGTCTGCCACTGAAGTAAGAGCTGGCTGAGCCTCCCTCCCTGCAGGACAGGTTTCCTGCCCTAGGAAATCCCCTGCTGTAAGGCAGCCCAGGAGATCCACCTTGGGGATCTCAAACTGCGGCCAGTCAGCACTGGCTGGGTACAGAACGAGAGCTATGGGTTTTTAGACAACCCTAATAAAACCTTTTGATTATACATAGGAAAAAAAATGTGTGATCCTGCCTGCTCCCCAGCTCTGTGGTTTGCCTAAACTTACTTCCCTGGAATACACTGGAGTTTGATCTTTGAGAAATGATATCTAAAAATCCCATATGTAAAAACTTAACTGTTCCAGTGATAGGATCATAATATGCCTTTGATCCTGTAAATTGTTGAACCACAACTCTATTCGTTGCCCAAGGACTGCAGGAAATGTACACAGGGTTATGCAAATCTCTAGGAGAGGGAATGTTTTGCAGGGAGGGGGGGAAGATGGCTCTTGCCACAACTGTCAGTCTCTGGCTTGCAGCTGAATACTTTGGCAGTCCCTGCGCTCTCCTGTGTCACCCTGCTGCCAGTTCCCACGGCTCCTACCCCTCTCTGCTCCCCGTCCAGTTGTGCAAGTCTGGAGAGGCGAGCTTTTTTCAGATCTCCCTCTGCATGCACATTTACAGGCAGAGTCTGCAAGCTTGGTCCTTTGTCTGTGTTTTTCTCCAAGCCACCACTGTGAGTGCAGTGTTCATGTTTCGCCTCTAAATCCCCACGACTTTTGCAGGCTGGAGATGTTTGCATGGGGTGGCTCAATCTGATGGTAGGACACAAAGCCATTTCTTTGGGAACCTTGAGGGGAGCTAAGCCTGCACCAGAGCCCAACCAAGGCAGGACAACAGCAACAACACAACAGGGACGTGGCCAGCAGACGAGGAGCTGTTAGGCAGGATTTTAATTTTGTGTAAAATGTGAATTTTCCTCTTTCTCAGACTTGCAAAAGAACAGTCAAATCCTTATGAAGATGCAGGTTGGGTGTAGTGTGGGAGTACATCCATCATCAACACCACATTCAAAACGAGTGCTTGACATCCTAACCATGGCTCAGCGTGACAGATCCTGATAAAAAATAAAAATAGAGGTCCTTTGATACCTTCTCTGTTCTTTCTTCTTTGTTTTTGTTCTTTTTTTTTCCTTTTGGTCTGTAAGCTAAGTGGCATGACACTGGACTTTGTTACTTCAGCCAGTTTACTTTAATTTGCATGTTGAAGAAAGATATCAAAAGGGCAGGATGAGCCCACCATTGCTCAGCTGCCCTGGTAGTGCTCCCCTGACAGCCATGCCCTAGTGTTGCGCCATGCCTGGGAAGGCTGTGCTGCATCCAGAGCACAGCCCAGTCTTTTCCATAAGCTGTGTGTACTGCACAGGTACAGGGGCTGCACACACCAGAATGTAGGGCAGTGCTGCATCAGCTGGGCAGGAGTTTGTTTTGCTGTTTCTGTTTGGTTTTTTCACCTCGGTGATAATTCTTACCCAATGTGCGATCTCTGTTCTATGTACTTTACTACTCCTTGTGATAATCAAAATCCGGCCCTGAACTTTTTCACTACAAAGGAAACAAGAACTTTGCCCTGTTGGCTGTTAACAGGGCACTCGGCGATGCCACAGCCTTTTCTCACGTGCAAAAAACCCCCAAAGCCTGTGGAAATCAGGGTCATGCTGATGACAGAACGCTTATTGTTCTTTCACCAGTGTGGGTGTAGATCAGGTACTTTGCCATGGACATGAGATTTCTGGTGTGAGACTCCTCTTAAAAAAGGAGCAGGCACCCAACCTGCTGGTGAAAAAAAACCTTTAAACACCAGGACCGCCAATAACACGCTGTGTACAGCTCAAAGTGCAACCTGTGGTGGGTTCAAAGCACTGAAACATTAACCAGACCTTGGGCCACCGTCTGTAGTTGCCGCTGGGTGCCCACAGCATGGCTCCTGGGAGCGGGAAATGAGGGTGGCACTATTGTTATCCACATGGAGAAAGGGCGCAGCGGTGTTTGCACAGCGCGGACGGAAGCGCTGGTGGCAGCCCTGAGGCGTTGGGTGTGCAGCGGCCAGGCAGCAATAACGAGGTACAGCAATAACGAGGTACAGCTATGACCAGGTACAGCAATTACAAGGTACGAGCTTCCCCGTGTGGGGAACAGGGAGAGGCTGAGGTCCAGCCTCCAGCTCTTGTTGAAAGGCTCTGATGAGCACTGCCGTGATGGTGGTGGTGGAGTGAGGGTGTCTTTCCATGTCCACTCTTTTGTTTGCAGGTATAACCTGCCTCGGGCGAAACCCCTGACTCTAAGCCTCCCTCCGACCCCAAATGAGGTAAGGCTTGTGGGAAGAACAAATACAATTTATGAAATTGCAGGGGAAAAGGAGAATGCTAGAGCTGCTTCTGGGCCCACACCTCAGATGGTTTGGAGCTGGGTGGTGTTTGGTGATGTTTTGTTTTTAACAGTGGTGAGGTGTCCTGGAGATCAGATGAGGAGATATGAGGAGCCAGAAAGCATTTCTGAGCATTCAAGTGTTGTAATCATGTTACTGCTCCCTGAGCTCAGCTGACACAAGGAGACAGGTAAACATCTCCCACTGCCCAGGTAAGTGACAGTGTATAAATCTTCAGAACACCCTGAGGAATAACAAATCTTTTGCAACTTTGCCTTTGAGCTCTGAGTTAGGCTTGCATGATGGATGGCAGCGGCGCCCAGCCGTATTCTGAGGTATAGCACAGCTCCCAGCTCCCTTGCAGAGGTTTTATCCTCAGCTGCAGGGAGGGTACAGCAAGCTGTGCGTCAGCTGTACTCTTGCAGCTGTAGTAACTTGTCATTTCCTTTCCAAACACCAGCACCCTCAGCAAGGCAGTTGGCCTTGTGCCAAAAGCCATTCCTGTAGTGTCTGTTCCTGCTATATACATGTGTAATGTTAACTTACCTGATTCCCCATGTGGGTTTCCCCACAACCAGTGCCACATATCTGTGTGTTGTCAGTGGTGGCTTTGGGAGCAGCTTCTTCCATTATCAAGCCTTAGAGTGAGTTTACCTGAGAGTGTGTCCAAAGCAATGCTTTTCTCTGCTTGTGCTGAATCATTTTTACCTGGCAGGGGTTTGGGAACTGTGAGGTCATATTTTATTGTAGCATATTACAGCTGCAGAAAAGGTATTGCATTCTGGGTTTATATCAAAAGACTAATTCTTGATCAGGATCATAAAATATTTAGGTCTAGAACTTTGCCTTCACAGCTTTTTGTAAAATAATTGCTCTAGTAGTAGTAGTGGCAAAAGAAAGGACATGCTCATTTATGATGCTTTAAATCAGACAAATCATTTCCGAAGACAAATAACAAAACTGTAGCAGAGAGCTCTGGTGCAGGGCTCCTTCTTGGATTGTAAACACTGCAAGACAGAAACCATCAATATTTACACAGTACTCAGCCCAGCACAGTGCAGCTTCTCTGGCTGGGCCTTTGGAGGCACTAATAGGAATATTAAATCATGCTGAATACCTTCTTGCCATATTTACAGTTTAACAATAACCAAGCGCGTGTGTGCCGAATACTGTGGATTGTGAGCAAGCAGCACCAGAACCAGAAAACCTGTAATGAGGCCAAGCCTTGTGGTATCTTCCCCCTGCTCATCACAGGTGTGCTCATCTCAGGGGTTGGGACCCTTTCTGGTGCCCCCAATATTCATCAGAAGCATCTTAGAAGGAATGATGCAAGAGTAAGTGTGTTACTGTGTGAGCTGTCACCAGTTGTGCCAAAGACTGTGGATTGAAAAGTCGGGGGGGAGAAGCATTAAAAATACCACTGCTATGTTGCCCTGTGGGCTCTCAGAAATGTGACACAGAGAAGAATTAGCCTTTTGCGGTTTCATGTTTCCCTGACCTTTTAAGAGAGGAAGAAAAAAACGGATCCAGATTCTGCTCCCAGCTACAATGCTGAAATTCCAGAGCAAATGTAATACACTGGCTCCTCAGGTGTGAGAGCAGAGTTTCATGTTTTCTATTGAAAAGCAGAGAGAGAGCTGAGGTGTAAAGATAATTTAACAAAAGCTGTGTGAGTTCAAAGATAAACCTCCATCCCAGGCAAATGTAATTATTGGTGTTTGAGTGTAATTTTGGTGTTTAAGGAGATCCGTTCAACCTGCTCTGGTGGTATTTCTGCCTTGATGTCAGTGTGAGGTAAAGCAGAAAACACGTGGCTCCTTGAGCACAATGCCCTTGTATGTGTGAGCGAGGCATGCGCCACAAGGGAGGACTCTGGGCACCAGCACTGCAGCTGACAGCTCCTGGCAGTGGCAACCACTGCTGATGCATGTGGCAGGGATGCTGTGACAGCACCTGCAATCACACCACTTGACACTTGGGAAGGCCTTGAACAGTTAGTGTTAAGCTCAGACGTGCTACTTGATATGAAAACAGTTCCAGTTAAAAATTATTTCAGAATTGTTTTTTTTGCTTATGCAACTGTTGACAAACAAAACCTGCTTGGATTATACTTTAATGGCAAACTCTGCATGCTTCAACAGGTTTTCTTTATTTTGTCTTGGTTTCTTGGTTTTATTTCCCACCTTCCACTAAAGGAAATTTTTATCTCAGAAAGAGAAAATACAGGAGGTGGGCTGCTTCCTACCTGAAATCCCAGCATTGCCTGGCAGAGGCTGATAGACATGAATCATCACAATGACTGCAATACTGCACACAAGTAGCTTCTTTTACAAGCACAAGGTTGTTAAGCAAAGGATGAGAAACACGTGGAGTACACTGTAGTTTGCTAATATATGGCTGGGTTCCCAGGTCCGTGTACATTCTTGCAGACAGGCTGCAGTTGTCATGATGCTATTGCCAGGAAAGATGTCAACAAAAGGAAACCTCTTGTCAGTTGAAGCATTAGGTTAGTAATACAAAAGAGTACTTTGTAGAGTGTTTCAGATCGATACACACCATCTATTTGTCAAAGATGTTTTTCTCTTATGTGTAGTCATACAACCTCTTTGACGTAAGTCACCATATTTTTACATTTTTTAAATAACAGCAGTATTTACTATGTGGTGAATCAGGGCAATGAGCAAGATCATAGGATCCTCTTGCAGAGGATCATGACTTAAAATTTGTGTGTTTTAGGCAAAGCATTTCTGGGTTCATTTGAAGACTGACACATGGACATGTTTCCGTTGAAATTGTTACAGGTTTGTCTTTATGTATGTCTCCACTAAATTTTATAGCTGGCAATTAGTCTGGAATGAAGTCTGGTTTCTCTCCCAACACTGCAAATGCTATTGTGTAACTTCACTAAAATTCCAAGCCTGGTTCTTACACTGAATTGAAACAGTAGATAACAAGATGAAAAGAGAAGTCACCCTTTCAAACTCTTCTTTCCCACTATGACAGCTTACTTCATGGAAGCAGCAGCAGCCATCTAACCTGGATTATTTTTGGGTTGTGTTTAATACACACACATTCCCCTAGAGTTGCCACAGGTCCAGTAGCAATGCCCTGCCCCATGCAGGGCTTGCTGTTGCCCAGGGGCTTGCATCTCGCTGCCCTCAGCTGGCACCATGATACTGCCCTGTGGCTGATGCTACCTCTGAGGTTTGTGGAAATTGAAGAATTGTGGTTATAGTGGCACTGATGCACTGGGAAGGGATGTCACATATTTAGAAACTATTTACTGAAACGTTGCTCTGAGGCAGGAAGGGATTTCTCGCTTCAGCTGTTGCTACAGGTGTGATTGTCCCACAGCATAGCAAAAAGCCATCTCAGTTTTAGTGCATCATCTGTGAGCTGTCTGGCCCATATGATTTTTCCCCTTTTTGTTGTCAATTATTGACTGGAGAGAAGAAGAATGACACATGCTAAAGTGCGTCAGTTATCTCAATTTCCTTCCCCTTAGGCCTATCTTAGCCAAGATTTACCAGAACAGTCTACAAAATGAAGACATTTCAGTGGTTTTTTTTTTTTCCAGGTCATAGGAGTTTTCTTCTGAAGACTGACAGAAGGACTGGAGCACAGTGAGTTATTATTACAACCACTTATTAAAAAAAAACAACAAAAGAACGTGCTGTAAGATAACAAATAATATAGCCCAACTCGTGCATGCAGTAACTTCTCAGTGCTACAAAAAAATCAGGGATGATCACAGTCCTGAACACACACTCACAAAGCCATTACAGATTGCACCTGTGAGCACCCATAGTCAGTTCAACAGGAAAAGGTAAGATACAGTATTTTAAGGACATGACTTTGATAATTCTCTAGTTTGAAGCCGGTGATAAGTGATAGGTTGGACATTCCCCCCAGGGAAATAAGCTAGTTACATTGGAATGGGTTACCCTTTGCTATTCAACATCTCAGCTCCCTAGTTACCATCTCCAACCTAAGGTGTTTGCCTCAGCACACGGTTATTTACACAGTGACTTACCTTACCTTGGTGAGATATTTGATACCCATAAAACATCCGTCACTCTGTCCTACTGCTTTTCTTTAACTCCAGGCAAGGCCCATCCCTCTTCTAAAACTTTTGACAGCTTTGAAATATGGCAGTGTTGTCGTTGGTGTGGCTCAGGGGCCATGCAGTGGTTGCTTTCTCCAAAGACTCTGCAACACCTCAGTACTTCCCCCTCTTTGAATAGAGGTGGCAAAATACATGATTTTTTTCCATTCTGCTTGGCTGAAAATGAGGAAAAATTCAGCACCCTGTCACAGAGATAGTTAAGTGAAGAGTCAATACAATACAATGAAGGCCTCTGCACCAGGAGTAGCCATAATAGGTGGTGGCAATGTCACAGCTCAACTTGTTTTTTAATATAGCTCTTTATTTCTTCTTCTTTTGTGTGTGTGGCTTTTTTTTCCCTCTGGGTGGAGCAGAGCTGGGGAGGTGATGACTTACCTGCCACAGCTCGGTAGATTGCAATCTGGAACTGGCAGAGTGTTAACACAATGCCCCAGCAGAGCTTTTCTGTCTCTAATTTAAATGATTATGTTGTTACTGGATCAGTGAAGAGAACCATGAAAAACACAATTACCAAGAAGCCCTGTTCCTTTGCTGGCCCCTTTGTCTCACTGCGAGTGGGGCATGTGACTCACGGAGCAATAGAGCACGGCTGTAATCTCACGCACTACCGAGAAGGGTGCTGTCCGCCGGTGGGACCCAAGCGTGGGAAAGCCTGGCTGCAAGGGCCAGCCACGTCATGTTCTGCAGCTGGCATCCAAATGCATCCTGATGAATCAAGTGAGAGCAGCTACCTTCTCCTGCCACAACAGTGGCTGAGCAGCCGTGCAGAAGAGGGGCTGTAAAAACCTCCCCACATGCAAAAGCACAGGGAAGGGGCGATGCTGTGAATGAGCTTGCTGTGACAGCACAGCAGTGTTTTATAGGTCACTGGCATAGCATGAGACTAAAGGGAGAGGGCATGAGTATCTTTCAGCTGTCAATGCTGGTCTCAGTTTGCCCAGTGTAGGACCATGGCTAGTGGGCCTGACCCGACCCTGTTACGTGATGCATAGTGGGAAAGGAGAAATTCACTGGCTCTCTGCACTCCAAATCATGTATAAACCTATGACCTCAACAACAAATACCAGTAGCAGCAGAGCAGCCAATATTTTTATCATTAATTGCTATCAAAAATGTCAGCTCAAAGTCATCAGATTTGATAGGCGAGCATGCTCCAAACTGACGGCTGAAGTGAATTATTTGCCTATTGCGTGATGCAAAAACAATGTCTTGCAGGAGAGAACAGACATTGGCAAACAAACTGACAAGAAGATATACTTCTGGGGAAGGCTTCTGATTTGATCTGGAAGGAAACATTGAGCATAAATAGGGAGAAAGTTTACCTGCATGAAAGGCGGGGTTGAGCCATGGCTTGGACTTCCTTACTCTGCTGGAGAACAGTGTGAAACATACCTGCTATTTTACTCCCTTTGAGCTGTTGTCTTTACAAAAAGGTACCAGACACCTCAGAAAGTTCTTCAATAAAGCATTTCCCCCCCACCAATCCCTGGTGCATCCATTTATCAGTGACTAATGAGCACATAAATTCCAGCATGTGAAGAAAAAACCCTTCATCTTGGTGTTAAGCAGAATTTTCCATGCCCATGGATCTGCAGCACAAATCTTTCTGCTCTTTCTGTGCTGAGGGTCTAGGCATGGGCAGACACTACGTGGTGCAGCACTGGCACACTATTAATGTAACTACTAGGTACTACAAAGTGAATCAGGACCTGTTTAAATACTGGTATATCCATGAACAACATCATCCAGGACATGTTTCTGTGGGATTTGGTGACTGTCTTTATTTCACACAGTGGGAAAAACCCTGTTTGGAAGTAGGATTCCAGTGAAGGGAAAGTTAGCTATGCCTGCCAGGGATCTCTTTTGCCCCCAAAAATTCAGACATCACGGGACATAAGCAGAAAATGAAAGGGAACCAGTGAGGGGAAAACCAAGCAAGCTGGGGTCTTCTTGCCACTTCTTTTGAAGTCCCCAGTGTAACTCCTGGCATCTTCAGTGGGGTTTGGCTGGGCTCTGTGCAGAAGTGCCTTTGAAGATTTTGCTGAGGCTCAAGGCCTTGATCATGGTAACTTTTACGCCTGTGAGCAACTCTGTGCAGATGAACACTTCCAGGGTGCTCAGCAGGATGCTTTGGTTGAGACTTTGCAGGGCTGGTCTTAAGCAATGAGAGCCTAAGAGAAACATTCTGCTTGTCATGCTTTTATCCTTGGCCACATCAAATGAAAGGCCTTGGCAGTTCTGGAAGAACGAATTTGCATTGAAAACCCACAGCTCTTACAAGCAGTGCATTAATTATTTTATTAATTTGCTCTTTTTACATTATGGGAAACATTCATCTATTTACATTTTCCTGTCCACACACAAACCAGATAGATAATCCTATGGAAACCCAAATCATTAAGCCGTAAAAACACTCTCCTCTGTCTAAAGGCTTTCAAATTTGTGTATTTTGTTTCAAATCAAAATATTTTTAAAATTGCATTTGGGAACGCAGGTAGGCCAGTGATTTACATTCTACTTAAAATATGCATTTGACCATTTTCCTAAAAAAAAAAACCAAAAAACCAAAAAAACAAAACCCCCAATAAACTCACAAAGATACAGTTTAAATTAAAGTGATAGTGCACATCAAAGCATTAAGGGAACACCAATAAATAACCTGAAATATATTACAAATAAATTATTTCTATTTACCTTTTCAAATATTAAAAATCTTTAATCCATTTCTTCATCTTTCTTTACAAAAAGATTATGAGAATTTTATGGAAACATCTGCAAAAAATATAATAAATACCTCTTTTTTTTTTTTAACTTTTGAAGCAGGAGACAAAACCAACCTTTTCTAAAATTCCTCCCCCCCCCAAAAAAAAAGCAATAGTTTAGTCCCAAAGTGAAACAGAATATAGGCATTTTTAATACACACTGGGCAGTTCAGACTAAAAACAAATAGTTACAAATTATACTAAAACAGATGATGGAGCAACTATACTAGCATTAGTGTTGGTAAATGAGTCAAGTGGTTAACTAGTGGCATTCTATGGGCAGAATTATTTTATTTATTTTGTATTTTCTGGTATTGGCTGTATTTTTAATATTCTGCTAAAAAACTAGGCAAACATTATAATAACCTCTCCAGTGCCAAATGAACTAACAAGCATTCAGCTAAGAATAGATTCATTTAAAATAGATACAAAAAATATTCTATGATATACAAATACAATAATTTGTAATGTACAAGACTAGATAGTCTTCACTTTTCTGCTTTTTTTAGGGGGGAACTTGCTGGATATAAATTTCAGTAGCCACTTGTCAACCAAAGTCTTAACTCATCTTTCATAAAACGTTCACAAAACTAAGTAAGTCTGCAACACAGTTGTGAATGTGGACTCTCACCTAGGTACTGCTTGGAATACTTCAGTACAAATGAGTTCCAAATAATTAATACTTCCTATGACTATATATGCTCAAAAGTGGCAGTTGGCACTATTACATACTGCAAACACGGTGATGTTTTGTTGCTGCTAAAAGTTAAACGCAGTGTTTCAAAACTAGCAAATACACTGGTATTCAAACGCTTAGAGGGTCAAACCTTTTGAAGCTCCTGTAACACCAAGCACTCTAGAGTTACACTGGATTTCTGATTACTCTAGTTAAAAGTCTTTTATATATTAAATTATTAGCCCTTATCTTGTAAACCACAGCAGTAAATATTTGTGCCCTGTTTATAAAGACATAGCTCAGATATCGATGGCTTTGAGAGGTAGCAAATTCTCTAGTGGTTTTAGTATGCTCTCATGAAAATACTTGGTGCCAGAACCTATTACCTCTCCTATTTTCTCGAATAAAATTAAATTAGCACCTGGCTATGATGTCATAGGAAAAGAAGCTGTCTGGCATGGTCTTGATGAATAGTTTTAGCAAGAGCTTAACTTTTCGATGACGATTTTCAATGCTTTTTAAGTGCAAGCTGCAGAATTACGCCACATGTGCAGTGGAGTTTTTCACTGGTTGGACTGTCCATACAGGTTGAGCAGCCATGGGCACAGCCAGCCAGCACTGGAGTGCAGCAAAGGCTGCCACCTGTGCCCCTCCATGGTGGGGCTGTCCCTGTGCCTGTGCCCACTGGGAGCAGAAAGCAGCCTGCCTTCCTCTCCCGCTTACCCCTGCCCTGGCAGACAGGGTGGAGAGCATGTAGGGAGCAGCAGAGGAGTCTGGAAAACATCCCTGCAGGACTGCACACGGACTGAGGACTGCACAGCGCTCCTCTGCTCACACCACCCCTGTCACCCAGAGCAGCCCTGTCACCCAAAGCAGCTCAGGCTAATTCTGCTGGCAGCAGCACATGCCAGTTAGGCACGCGTGTGCGCACTCACACACGCTCACACGCACGCACACAACTCGCTTTCAGCAACATGCCTGACACAGCTTTCCTAATGTTGGCACAAGAGATTCCAGTAGCAGCGTGGTCAGCATCATTCCCCATCAGAGGACCTGGAGGACAAGCCCCTGGCCCAGCCAGAGGTGGCTGGAGGGGACAGACACACAGGACTTCTGACCTCTCAGGCTCCTCTCCAGCCCTATTATCTGCCATTTCCGCCCACTATTCATGAGCTACTTAGGATGCATATTTTTCGTGATTGCAAAACAATGGCAGAAGCCAGGGTAGGAAGGCTTGTCGTGAAAAAGATTAAGTTCATATTGATCCCATAACTTGTGAAAAATAGTCTATTGTTCTTGTTCAAGTGAGTACTTTATACTATTAAGAGGAGGCTGAATTAGAAATTTACTCCTAAATATGGATGGTTTGGTGATACGCAGTCCAACCTGTAGCATATAACCAGCTGTGGATAGAGCAAAGCAAGCCTGGCCTGGAAAAGCATCAGAGGCTCCATGTACGGTAATTGGTAATTCACCTACAGGTGTCTGTGTGTGGATGCGTGGACGTATGAGATTGGATGGTCCCACCGAGATTAAGACATCAACAAAACCAAGTTTTTTTTCTTTTTTTTCTTTTTTTTTTTTTTAAACCAATATAATCCATACAATACAATACAAGAGGAATTGACAATACAGTACAATTTTAAAAATTCTTAATACTTGGACAAGAAAACCCTTCTTTCATATTATCTCTTCAACTGTCATTGCTTCTTATCTCCTTCCTTTTTACTCTTTTATTGCCTTTCAAAATAGATTATTTCCCTGGAAGATCGAATTTACAATCTTCTGCTGATTGAAATGTTTAAGTAGTGATTGATGAAATAAAAATGAGGCAGTTTGTGCAGCTGTGAGTGTGCAGGCATCTTTCCACAGGATCTTTTATATCCCTCACCATCTCACCTGTCGGATATGCTTCCACTTTTTCACCTGCCAGAGCTGTGGGGTTTCTTTTTGTTGCCCCCTCCCCGCTCCCACCCAAGCTCCCTCCCGTTGTGTGACTCCTTAATTCAGGTGAAAATGTGATTTGGAGGTTTAGAATAAAGTGCGCCATCTGCTTTTAAAAAAACAGTAATAAAAAGAGGGGAATCCGAGCCATAGCTCCTTTCATCTTTTGTGAGGAAGACGGCAGAGTCCGAAAGGATCACCCTGCATGACTGAAAATACCAAAGTCCTCTACAGTTTGATATTGCTGTACACTGGGTAACAGACTAGCTTTAGGTCAACTAAAGATCATGAGTAAGTTAAATGGAGCATTTACTGTACAGGTGCATGGGTGTGTGGAGGTCTGAGTGCTGCATTTATTTGTTCCAAACAGAAAAGAAAAAAGGATCGTGCTCGTTTACATGAGGCAAAGTGGCAGCATCAGTACATGTGACAAAGCATCGTGATGACATGGGCGAACCTTCAGAAAGCAAGGGTGGTTAGAGGACATCTCTCGGAGGACCGACAACTACGCCACGGCAGTGGAGTTCACTGGGAGCATTGGGGCAGCTGCGTACAGAGAGAGGGGAGGGGGAGAGGAGGGAGAGAGAGCGAGAGAGAGAGGAGGAGGTACAAATACTTTGTGGTGACCTTGAGCAGGAGCCTAGAGGGGCAGATTATACATGAGGCTTGTCTTGCCATAGAGAGTCCTCCCAGTTGGATCCCTTCATAGCCTGGTCTGGGCTTCGGGGATGTATATCTCAATGCTTTCGGCGCTCTCGGTAGCTGAGTTCTGGCGGACCGATGCAGCGCGCTTGGCAGCCATCAGCCGTTTCCGGGCCTCTTGACGCTGCGAGCTTTCCAGAGAGCGTTCTCGTATGAGTGGCACCTGACCTTTCGATGGCTTCTTTGGCACTGGAGGAGGGACCCTTCTCTCCTGATCAAAGCAGAAGGTTAATGGCATTATACAGCTTCTCAGGGAAAGGTGGGAAAAACTAGGATATATCAGTAGTTAGAACACACATTTTACCTAAGGTTTGTTAGCTCTTATCTGCCTTTCTGTCTTCAGTCAACTGGCTTTTGTGCTCATGGGCTCATAAACATAGGGCAAGGGCAAAGGGGAGGGGAGGGCCGGCCGCCGTGCTACTTCTCCTCGGGGACGGTGCTGCCAGGGCCGAGGCCCCCACCGCTACCTGCTTAGTGCCAGGGACTAGGAAAGAGACCGACCTCCCGCCACCGGCGCAGCTGGGAGGGAACTCTGGAGAGCCCCAGCTCCTGGGCCACCCTCTTCTATCCGTGCATAGCGCTAGGTGCTCCTGCAACATGGAGGTGCCATGGCTTTGGCGCTCCCAAATGCAGATGGGAGCTAGCTGTCTGCAGCTGGTGCATCAGAATAAGCAGTTTTTCAAAAAAAATCACATATTTATATATCTATTTTGTAGCAGTTTAGTGGCTGCTCAAAAATCCCACACTCTGGGTCTCGCTGTGCAAGCTCATACACTCTGGCCTCGTGCTAAATAGGCATGAAGCTACATTCAGATAGAAATAGAAAATCTGGTAGGAAAAACTTAAAAACTGTTAAGAGAACATGCATTAATCATCATGGTGGCAGCTAGCTCCGGATACGTGACCAACAAGGAGGGCTTTCATATATATCCTGGTGCATGTACACACACATACGCAAAAAAAAAAAAAAAAAAAAAAAAAGAAAAAAAACCCACACCAACAAAGAAAAACCCTCAGAGAGGGATCTCTCCCACAAAAGAAAAGTGTATTCAGAGCTGAATTTCAGGCGTCCACAAAGACTTTGTCAAGTTAATTAGATTGTCTTTTAAGTTACATCCCCTTCCAACTGTGAACACGGTCTCTGAGCGAAGGGATTTTATCACACTACAAAGGTCCCATTCTGCCCTTTCGTTTTCTCTCATGCTGCTCACAACAGCTTCCATGGCTCAAAATATAAAGGTGCTTAGTTACACTTATTCATACTTTGCTTTTTCTCTCCATCCAAGGATTAATCTATGCTGCTTAAAAAGGGCCCAGTGGCAAAGGCCAAAGGCAAATATCAATTCCACAGAAAGTTTTTTCTTCCTTTTTTTTTTTAATCCTTTTTAAGAAAGGAGATGATCTGTTTCATCTAAAATCATAGACAAATGCTGTTGAAACAGGAACACAGTGTAATTCTTTAAAATCTTTACCTTCCTACTGTAGGTCCCTTTCTTCAGCACTACTTAACTTCTTTTAAACCGTTATAGTCTTCTTTTTGTTGGAAACTCTTTGAAATGTTTTTCAGAAGCAAAGGAAAGGCACATTCTTTTTCAAGGAAAGGTCTCATTTCTTACTGCTGCAATTGCAAACACTCAGCCTACCCACTTTACTGTAAAAGCTAATGAAAGACCATATACCAGCATTTCTGTGCATGCATGTTTGGCAGTTTAAACTCCCTTTTCTGATAGATACTGGAAAAGAAAAGAAGATAAGAAAATGACTTGCCTTCAGTACCTTGGACTAGGAAAACACATTCCCATTCATTCCCCTACAAAACACACTAGGTGTGCACAAATGGTGTGAACATGGCATTCCTAAGTCAGGAATGAGTGTTTAGTCTTGATTGGAGGAGGAGGAGGAATAGTGCTACCAGCACTGCCTGTACAAGCTTCCTGCTGCAAGATTAACGGGGTTTGATATTATTATGGTTATTTGTCCAAAAGAACACACCACTTTGGTCATCAGCAGCCAGCTGACCGTAAGTTGGCATAGCCAGGACTTCTGTCTGAGCCACTGCACCTGTAAGTCGTGTTCCCCCTCCTTCTGGTGACCCTACCTGTTGGCTGTATTCATTGCTACCAGACCAGTCACAGCAGAAATTCAACCACCAAATTACACACCTATAGGAGTGCAACATTAGACCGTTGGTTCCTCTAGGAATGGGTCTGTGCTTTAAGGATTTTCTGAAACTTTTGTGTGTTTTGGCTCACCCAAGTGTTGTTTGTCTTGAGGTGGATGGTGAGGAGAAAAAAAAAAGGCAATGGTGCCAAATGAGAATGTAAAGTGAAATGTGACTCACACTTGGAGATGTGATAGTTTTTCATGGTGACAGAAGAAGACTACATTTACAAAAAAAAAAAAAAAAAAGAGGGAAAAAAAGCCCACCAAAGCTCCAGATGATTTTTATGCTACCTCAGGTAAACAACAATACCAGGAAAGTGAATGTGTTTATGAAATCACCCATTTAAAAAAAGCCCAGAATAAATAAAAAACAAACAAATGGACAAAAAAATGTAATTTCTTCATGTAACATTTTGGAAGGCATATTTTTGATATTGCTGTTTGTAATCTGGCTACCAAAGTCAGCGATGGTTACAGTGCTTCCCTAGTTTTTTCAGTAACACAACCTAGAACTCTTGCTGTATGCAATAATATGAACCGTAAATGTGATTTATTTAATTTTAAGAATCAATATATAAGGCAGTTCCTTCCAACGATTGATCGTCTAATATGGTTAAATGTAAAGCTTAACAAAGTACCACATTCCCATTATCCGATTCACAAAGACAGTTTTGGTTTAAAAATATGCCTGAAACATATTACAGATAATATCCCAGATGATTATTATGTAAACATTGTTATTACAATGAAATTAATTTGATATGAGCTTCATTTCACATTTTTAATGTCAACGCTGTAACACAGAAGCCTATTTAATCTGTCCAGTATTTGTGCAGGGTTTTAAATGAAGCATACAAAATCTACAGTGTTCTACCTTCTTGTCATGAGGATCCATCTGTTTCCAATTATTGGCCTTTAACTGATGAAGTTCATCAAATTTCATACTAATATTTTCTATGGACAACTGCAGCATATCCCAAAACCCTGCTAAATCCTGGGAGGTCGGCCGTGGATGTGCATTAGGATTCTGTGCAACAGAAGAAAAAAACATGTTGGCTTTAGTACTTCTTAATGTAAAGCATTCGTGCAAATGGTTACAAATCTCACTAGCAAAGCAGTTTGAGCAGATCCAAGTGATGAGTGAGACCCAGAGAGAGGAGCAAAGCAAAGCGTTACTTACTGGCAGGTTTTATTGCGAGGAATCTGGCGTGGCGTTGAGCTGCTGTGCCCTGCAAACACCCACTCACCAAAAGCAGTGGGTACCTGTACCCCCACAGACCAAGGGTAAAGGGCCCCTGTGGCAGGATCTGCCTAGGGATGCCCCTGGGCACAACTGGTGGCAATCCTGTCTGCACTGAAATGAATTGCCAGCCTCCACTTTCATGAGGAAGGATTCCCCGCCATGTTCACACTTGTAAAAAAAGAGTGATACCTGTACAAATTTACATTTCCTGCATGTGCAATAGTGATATACCAATGTGTGAACACTTTTTCTGCACTCTGAGAATGCAAGGTTTACAAAAACACTAAGTAAAATTGTCTCCTGTACACCTCAGGCCGATTTTTCTTTATTTCTCTTTTTTTTTTTTTCTTTTTTCTGTCAAGAATAACCTGTGCAGGGTGGAAGGCTCAGAAGACTACATGCACAAGTACAGTAAACCCATTTTTACAGTCAGATTTTTGGGAAGAATGAAACTGGGACACAGGTGGGGAGCACTGCTTTGCGTGTGCAAACTCATCAGCCCAAGAGCATTGCTCAGAAGAGCACATCTGGACAGTCAGCATCTTCAGCACAGCTTGGGCCAGACCCAAGAAATCCTGTCCTTCCTTCTGTCCCTTCAGTGCATCCCAGCTCTGAACACTTTTTGCATGCAGTGGGCGTACACAAAACCATCCCTGCTCCACTGGCAAGGCTTGTATGAGGGGGAAGGCTTTCTACAGGATGTGTCTCTATGAGCTGCTTCCCAGCTGGAACTGTTTAATTAAAATGAGATGTTACATACACTCACTTCAAGCATGGTTTTTCATAGATGCTGAGGAATTCCTACACCAGTCAGCAAGGTTTCATGGGTGCTGTGGCCTTGTCAGACTACATTGATATATTCTTATTAATTTTGTTGTTAATAAATAAATTACTAGTAGCACCTTGCATGATGTTTTACATGGCTCAAGTTTTACCTTGCCTTTAGTTTTCTTCCTCTTCAGAAGCAATAAACCCAAAAGAGTCAGTTGGTTGCCTTATAAAATTTCTATTTGTGCTTTTCACAGTCACACTGACAAAGGATTTTGGTAGGATGATTATATCATGAAAGGTGCAATTACTGAAAACAATAAGGTATATATTTTTAGAATCATAAGGAGATGAGAGATTACACTTCAATTCCTAGTTTTTCAGTGCTTGACTAGCAATCGTAGGTTGTTATTTGCAAAGATGTGCAAAGAGAAGGCTTTTCAGTTTTTATATTAAGAATTGGAAGTCTTATTAAGACAGAGCCATTTTCTGTTGCATTTGCCCACTTAGGCAGATTTTAGTCTGGGGCTTGTTTCCCAGGAACACCTGGGAAAGCCCAGCTCAGGAGATTTCTGATCCACTCTCAGAGACCTTAAGGTGTTTTAGCCATCGGTGCTCCCAAGAACTCGAGGGTCAAGGGACAGATCCTTGCTCCTCTGAGGTCAGCAGCAGAGCCTCAGTGATAGTTCATCCAAAGCTTTTTGCCTTTATTTTAAAGCTCTCGAGCTGTTGTGAAACTCGTGCTGACTCTGACAAGTTTGAGTTACTCCCAAATTCATATCAAGGCCTTTACTGGAAAAACTGCCATGTTAGTCAGAAAATCAGTTTAGTTTATGCAGGATTATTCACAGGATTAGTAAAAGGTACATTACATTACTATGACATTAGTATCTAGCAGAAAAATTACATACCAGGTTTTCTTCACAAAGTTCTCTGAACTGGTAAAATTTCTGAGCCATGAGAAGCTGGGCACTGCCCACTGCAGTTCGAATTTTCCCTAAAACTGAGAGAAAAAAGAAGAGTAAGTCACAATGCTTTCTTTGCTGCAGGCAAATAAAAGCCTATAAAAAGAGAGGAGAAAGCTGCACAGCAGTCAGCTCTGGCTTTCAAAAGGTATGTTATCTTTCAGTCACAAGAAGAGCAAAGCTGATAAATCTAAGGTCAGATCTCCACAAGGCAAAAAATATGTAAAAGGTCGCTGCATCTTATTCTCATTCCTCCAGTGAGACCAGTTGTAACCAGTTGTAATGACAGTGTAAATGTGGCTAATCAAAAGCTTCTGCGGGCTATACTGAAAGCTCACCAGAAATGTCACCACTCATGACACTGCTATGACCCAGGCTCAAGCTTTGAATACAAACCCAGCTCCCTGCACAAAGACACGCAGCTCTCAAACCCTGCTTGCTCCTCACTTAGCAACTCAGCCCTTATTGTCAGGTGTAGCTGAGTGTTGCTCGTCACTGTTTTAGTTCATGCCAGTGAATCTCATCTGCACCTTCTGAGTACTTTCCATGAGTGCAATCCAAGGCTGCTTCTGCCTTCGAATTAAAATGCCCAGGAGTACTTCAGGGAGCAGTGGCACCCTGGCCTCTCCCCCTTGCTGGTGACTTGGAGGGAGGTGTCAGAGAGTCCTGGTGCAGCTGACTGTGGTCTCCTTTGTACGGACAGCTGGGTACTTATTGCCCCTTTGGACTGACTGAGTGCTGTGAAGGGCTGCAGTGAACCAGAAGACAGCCCATAGTAAATGCCTCTGAATAAAGCAGGGGCTCACACTGTTTTGGTTGCATTCAACCTCACTCAGACACTGGGATTTTACAGGGCTACTTGGGAATACACTGCCCAAAACCGAGGCATAGACTGACTGGTGCATTCAGAGACTCTCTGGGGAGTTCTGGTCCAGGGGGAGACTCTGTGTGTGAACACATGTGTATGTGTGTACCTTTGTGTGTGTGAAAAAAGAAACAAGAATGCAGAAACACAGTGAAAAGGCAGACATGGCCTCAGCTGGCAGCAAGACAGTGAATCCAGAAAAGAGTGTGAATTTAGGGACTGCTGAGTGGAAGAATTGATGCTGTGAGCAAGAAAGCAGCTACTGATTTGTTTGAGATTTCACATGCTCAGAAAAAAACCCAAAATTGTCTTTAAAAAAACAGGTTGGCATCACAGATTTATCTGGCTCCTTCATTAATTCTCCCTCTCTGCTGAAACAACTTATTATCCCCAATTCTCTTGTTAACAAGTGATTAAAAATAATTTAAATTAATTTTTTAAATATTACCACTTCCTTAATGAAAAACATGAATGGCAGCCACTGTGTCACAGTTCTCACTATCATTTCTACTCAGAGATATTTGTATTGCCTCAGCTCTTAAATAGACACAGCAAACTTTTCCATGACAAATTTACAGCCTGGATATATGAGACAGGTGAAGGAGGAACAGGAAAAACAAACAGATGAAGTGGCCAACTCAAGGTGAGTGAATTGTTGGCAGAGCTTAGAAGAGGCTAAGCTGCCATCCTCTGCACCATCCCTTGGGCACAGTCACAGCTAAGACAGCACAAACAGAGCTCCCCTGGGAAAATATTGCTAAGTATTTTGATTTACCGCAATGAAAAATAAATAAATAAACACATACATACATAAATACATGCAACTTTGCTATATATAACCGCTTCCAACAAGATTTTTAGCATTTCATCTGTGCTGTGACTGGCTGCAGTGCTGGCTACCAGAATGCCACCATGCAGTGCTTGGTAAGAGAAGGGCCTCTCCAAGGGATTGAGTAGCCACATGCTAAGCAGACTGGCACAAATACTTATGATAAACTGAAACTCGATACACAGTAATATGAAATCTGTGTTCTCCTCCTTCAAGGCAAATAGTTCTTCCTCCACCAGCCTCAAAGCTCACTTCTTAAGGCTGTTGAAGGAAAAGTGGGATGTGGAGTTCATTTATACTTCAGACATACAAAGGAGGGGGTGGGAAGGGGGAGGGAGGAGAGAGTCTTTTCACATTTTTTTCAGAACCTATAGGAGAGAGCTCTGTGAACACACACAGAGCCCAGACTTTCATTTTGTTCCCAGAACTCAGCTCAGCACTGCCAGGAAATAGCCATGAGCTGGAAGATTCACTAAGCAGAATATTTTCAACATGTTGCGCAGGGAGTTTTGCACACAACTCTCATTATTGTTAGCAAGGCTTGCGTGTCTAATTCTATGCGCACAGTGCTGAAAATGGACCCCTTGGTGTGTCTAGTCATTTATGCAACCCAATATGCAAACCACTCAACTGAAAGGACTTTTCAATAGTAGGAGGAGCTACTCCGAGAGCTTTCATGTGGTTCCCATTGTTATGAAAACTCTTCCCACTGAGTATATTTGGGAACAGCTGCCTCATCTGGAGCTCGGCCACTCTGACGCTTCCCAAGACTTGAGAAGGGGAGAAAAAAGTCTCTCAACTTCTTGGGATTAAAAAAAAAACAAAACAAAACGATGAGGTGGGCTTTTCCAGGAAACCTGCACCAAATGAGTTGGAAATCACATCCCAAGCATGAAGAGATGTATATACAACTTGGTGATGGATAGGAATGTGCCTCTTTCTTTTGGGGAAGAAGAGCTTAATATTCAGGGATCTCAGCAGAGGGAAAAGGAAGTCCTTGTCCTTGGCTGCCTAGTGACTGGCTATTTGCCTAAAAACCATCATCCCAGCTGACTGTGGGATGCATGCTGATGCTGCTCTCTATTGTTGCCACTTCTGCTGTAGCTGTGACTGTATCTAGTCAAGTGTCACTGATTCCTCGCCCTTCAAAGGCAAGGGGTCTGTTAATGTGCAACTCCTCAACAGCCAACTCTGTCACGGAAGTTAGGGGGGAAAGAAAGACAAAACACAAAGCATGCAGAAAACTGAAAGGAATGTCTCTAGAAGACACAAAGCCTTATCAATAGCCCAAGTTTTGTTTCCAAATCCACCTAGTGTTTCAAAGCACAGTGCTCATTTTGCTTATGCAGTCAAAATATCTGGTGCCCAACAGAAAGGCCAAGGTGTAGTGAAAAATCAAAAGCAAAATTACGCCAATAGATTTTCTTAGAAGAAAAGCCTGCAAGGCTTGAAGCCAAATACCAAAAAATAAATGGAATTGCAAAGATAATACTCAAAACAAATCAGAAAAGAATCAGAGGAATCTTTAACAGCAAGGGAGAGGGGGTACAGGAGGAAAAACACATAAACATTCAAATTGATGTGTTCAGTTAATAGGATACAAAGAAAACATATAAAACCAACGAACAAAAAAATCCCAATCCATCAAGATGCAGTCATAACAGATTTAAACACCTATATAATGTTATTCGTATCTGCTTTCTGTTCCATATAGGGCTATACAGCACACTCAGCACTGTTGGACTGAATGCCTTCCAGTAATGCATTAAGCAACATTATTAACATCCATCATCTGCCTTGCTGTCACCCCTTCCCCAGAGGGAGAAGTGTGTGTACTGCAATGTTTTGTTTTTGTAGTTTGAGTTTTACCCTTTTTTTCCTTTTCTCTCTTCTCTCTTTGACCTGTCTTCCTTGTAAATCCAGTTCTCTCCTGTGACATTTTTTAAGATATGGACAATTTCTTGAAGAACTTAAAGCTATTTTGATGGAATTCAGCTACTGTGGAATGCCTCCTCACTACTACTGTTCTTATCTAGGAGTCACAGAATATTATTCTAGGACAGACACATGACCGTGAATATCCTTCTGTCTTTAACCCTTCAACATATTCGTCTTTTAAAACATTCTTGAAAATAGTCTTGGACTATGTGCTGTTCAAGCAGTAAGTTCTTGATTCTCTTGCTTCTAAGAATTGCATAGGACCTGTTTTGAAGTTGTAGAGCTTTATGTATTTCCCTGCTCCGTGTCTTCATCGGAAAATAAATAGGAAAACAACAAAAAAAAAGAACTGTGAACACAAGTAAAAAAAATAGTTATTGTCTTCTGCTCTAACTAGGAAGGTGACTGTGTGTGTAACAAGGATAACAAAATATAAGAAAATAACAAAACCCACCTGAAGTGATGTGAAAAGTAATCACATAGAAGCCAGGGGATTTTTGAGAAGGGCCAGCATTATTTGACCTTAAAATCTGATGTATTTGCATTTGAACTTTGACAGGCCCCAGGGTCTAACAAGTGACAAAGGAGGCACTTTAGGACTCCGACTATCAAATGCCCTTAATGTGAAAACACCTGGTTGATAGGCAGGGCCCAAGATAGGGAACAGAATACCAGGGACTTGCTCATTGCCCCAGGAGCAAGTGGCAGGAACAATAGCTGAAATTACAGGGACACAGCCTGACATTTGCGTTGCAGATGTTGGCTGGGCACTATGCATATGAAGAAATCCTGACACAGAGCTGTCACAATCCATTTCCAAACCAGGATGGACCAGCATTTTAGCCTATTCATGTTGACAGACCCACATTTAAATAACACCAAGCATGACAAAAGCCAGGAAATTCAAAGTTAAAGCTACTGCTCAGGTCTTAAGCTCAGCTGTTAAGGAGAAAATAGCCAAATGGAACAAACTAGGGAAGGAGCAGTCCTTTCTTTGAGTCATATACACTTACAGGAGTGATCTCATTGAAATTAATAGGGCTGTCTGAATGAGCAAATGCTGTTCATTTGGATTAAAGCAGTTTCTCCGACTTACTTGGCTTTTATTAGCACGTTTAATGTTTTTTTTTTCCCCCTAACTAGATCGTTTCCTTACTTGTGGATTTCACTTTTAGCCTTGCTAGCCTCTGGGCGCTGGTAGGGCTTTCCTTGCTGGCTTTCCTTTGAGAAACCCTCGTGTATGGAGAAGTCCCTTCTAGGGACAAAAGAAAACCACAACAAGAAAAGGATGAGTTGGGCATATGGCCAGCGGCATGTAGCCAGGGGGATTCCAGCAGGACTTGGCCACATGTCAGGCTGGTGGCCATCCCTCTGCACGGCTGCCCCAGCCCGCGGCAGGATGAGGCTGTCTCACTCCTTGGAATGGCAGAGTCCAGGATGGTTTGGAGAAGCCCTGCAGAGGAATGGCAAATGGTTTTTCGTGCTTATGGCTGAGAGTGAACACACGGGTCTCTTTTTCTTCTGTCATGCACAACTACTATGAAAAATGTACATTTTCCTAAACTTTATTCTCTCATGTCTAACCTTTACTTTTTATGTTTTCTTTTGAGACAATCGAAACAAACCAAAACAGCAGACAGTGTGTAGGCATTGCATAATTTGCCAGAACTGGATGAGTCTGTGCTCCTGAGCAGTGAGATTCCTGCAGATTTGAGGTCAACTTTTATTCACAGACTAGCCCAGAGGGCTACCATATACACGCAGGAGAGTTATAATGATATGTATTATGAGAGCCTTGGTTTCTCGTTTTAGTTTTTACTTGATTGGCCTGTCTTGTCTCGCCACTAAACCCACATTACACCTGACTTGTGGTGAATCAGGCCTGCTGTTTGCTTCCGATGATTATCTTTACACCAAAGCCACAGTACAACCCCATGTGAAAGAGAAACTTCTGGGGGAGGTGGCAGGGGGAGGCAAAATGGAGCTTTCTGGTTCTTCCAAGGCAGTCAATGCTCCATGTGAAATACAAACAGCAAAAAAATACCCCTCCAAAGACAGGCCAAGGCCATAGGAGTATTTTCCTGTGCCCAAGGCTGCTGGGGGGAAACAAGCGGTCAGAGCTGTGCAGGGAGCCAGGTCTGATGCTGCTAATTTTGTATGTAAATGGTGACAATAAAGGCCTGAGCCAAAAGTCACCAACAACTGTGGTGAGGCTCTGACTATTTGAAATTTTGCAGGGGAGAGGTAGGAGCAGCAAGCAGATGGTTGAGGAAAAAACAAAAAAAAGTCAACAGTTGATTTCACTTGAGGCCTAATCCAAAGCGTCAATCAATTCTCACAAGGTGTTTAGCCTCAGATGTGTAACATCTTTTCTTTTTTTTTTATGAGAGTCCTAGAGTTTGTAGCCAACTTCCCTGTAACTGCAAAATACACTGAAATCATATCAAGTATGTTAGCTTAAAGTGTGAGTGATGTTCATCCGCCTGTCACACATGCTGCAGCTTTATCAGAAAATGATTTCAGATAAAACCAGAATATACTATACAATAAATAATTCATGGTGGAAGGGAAGCCACATTTCTCTCTATATTGGCATTTCATCATGCAGCCGCTGAACCACAGCTTGTTTTTATACAGGGCAGCAGACTCCATTTCCCAGCTAGAAACATTCAATCCCATCTGGTAGATTCATTCCCAGCTAGATAATACCCCACGTATCCATGTAACATACAAGCCACTGTCAAACAGCAGCGAGCCGTCTCCCCGAGACAGCTGTTCCGCACAAGGGCCGCATTGTCTGAAGGAAGCGCGGATCGTTTTACGTGGAGCGCCGGGGGGATGAGCCCTCTGTCAGCTGCCATGGCATCGAGAAAACCTCGCTCATCACACGTTCTCCTTATTTTGTTATCTGGCCAAACACATGCTGGGGATGTCAGGTTGGAAACAAAGGATGCATTCCCTGCTCTGGTTGTGTTTCATTAGGGAAAGCAAAGCAAATGCACCTCTTCTCCTCCTTTCCTCTCTTTCTTTAAAGTTTATAGATGTACAAAAAAGGCATTTTTCGGGGCAGGGTTTGTAACAACCAGGCTTTTGTTTCCGGCACTGCTGAGCGGGCAGGGTGGCCCCAGCCATATGCTTTTCCTTGGCACCAGGTAGAGTGGGACGTGCTGAGCCGCAGCAGGAAGCGCTGCGCAGCCTCTGTGGGAGGCAGCTGCCACGTGCCACAGCAGCTGGCAGCATCACACTGAAAGAAGTACTGCAACAGTGGCTACCAGACCCAGGTGACCCTTTTCCTCCTACCATTTCCAGTGATCATGGGCAGTGCTGGGACACATGCCGGGTGTGCTGTGAGGAGGCATTGGGAATGGCCAGCCTAACCATTCCTTTATCTTCCCCATAACTGACTCCTCCCACTAACTCCTCAAAGAGCCCTATAAAACGGTCTCATATCAAAGATACCAAGACACTGAGAGAAAATTTGGTACAGATATGCATTTTCTGCATCTACCAGCCTCGTAAAATTCACTTCATATTCTTTTCCTACTACTTTATTGATGCACCAACTATACCTTGGTGCACAAATAAAATATTTATAGGTTTTTCCAGTATTATCAATTCATAGAATGATAGTTTGGGTTAGAGGGGACCTTTAAAAATCATCTAGTTTCAGCCCCACTGCCATAGGCAAGGACACCTTCTACTAGACCAGGCTGCCCAAAGCTCATCCACCTGGCCTTGAACCCTTCCAGGGATGGGGCATCCACAACTTCCCGTGGCAACACCGTTCCAGTGCCTCACCACCCTCATCACAGAATATGTTTTCCTTATATAGTCTAAGTTGTTATGACTTATAAAAGTTGTGTGTTTCCTGTTTGTTATGTGTTCACACCTCTTCTTCAATCTAAAATGTCATTGTTCATGAGGCATATTTCCTCATACTACATAAACAACAGAAACCCTTTTATTCTGATACATGTTCAATCAGATTTTTGAATGCATGGATGGTGTGAGTTAAAAATGAGATTCAAGAATTCTAGAACCTGGAAAATCTGGATCTGCTTTTAAGGTCAAACCTTCCATATATTTTCTTCAGAAGAAATTGTTAGCCTATAATATAACATAAATTTCATAGAAATATAAAACCTTTACATATCTTAAAATTCAGGTTATCTTATACTTGCCATTAAAATAAATTTCCAGTTGCTTCCAATTTTGTCAAACTTTGACTATCTAGATCATACCTTTTCATTCGCTGGGTTCAATGGAAAGTTCCAGCAGAAACAGCTTTTGCATTTCTAAGAATTTTTTTCCAGTGTTAATTTCTTTCCTTTCATAAATCAAAACCTTTACATTTCAAAATAATTCAAACATCTCTGTCCTTGAGAAAAAAGATTAAAAATTTTTAAGAAGCAATTCTGGAGCTGAAGTAGTCCTTGCTTTGGTAGAACCTAATTTGGAAGTTGGAAAAATATTACTTGTATATCCAGGAAAATATGCTTAGGCGTGCCTAAATTATAAAACTGAATTCTCCATAAGCAGCTGCTCCTTAGTGTTTCCCAGAAACTCACTTCTAAAATTTGAAACAGCTTTATTTGCAAGGAGCACGTTCATAAGCTCACAGGTTTACCTCTGTCTAAAGTTGACAGCTAGCAATAGTACTGTTCCTTGTAAGAGAAATAAATGGAAAAAACCCTTCCATTTTTACTGGGAGAAAAAACTGTGGTCTGGGAAACACATGCTCAGCCCTTCTGCCCTAATCAGAGTGAATGAGTATGATGTGAGCTACTCAACCCTTCTGAGTAACAAAGGTTTATTAGACAGTCCTATTACCTTACAGGTAGGCTAATATTGCTGATAATGGTGACAACTGAGATGCAGTTTGCATGAATGTGATTTTTTAGCACACAATATTAAGAGCTTGTTTTATTGGGACAGTCAAAGCAAATAAGAACTGCAAGGGAGATGTAGGGAGGCTGGAGAGGGGAAGAGAGAGAGAAGACAATTTGGAAGCATAACTGAAATCTCTTTCAGTAGGGAGAAACATCTAAATACTCTTATGCCAATCACCATCTGAAAAGGCAACTGAAATATGAATTTAATTAAAAGGAACGACAATCTGTTAAACTATATTCTAGGGTTATGAGAAGTGATTTCAAATAGAAGAGTTAAGAAACATTAATGCTACAAGATCCCTAACCACACTCTCCTAATTATCCGTTGAACTATGCAATCCCAAAAGCTAATACCGCTGGAGTTTCAGAAGTGCCGAGCATTTGCATTCCCTGTCAGCTTTAATAAGGATTATTATACACATACATACAGTCCTTTTGAGAATCATGACCATAGCTTCATTAGCTAAGTAAGAAAGGGCACAATACAGAATTCACTGGAGTAAATTCGGCCTATATTAAATACTCTGCAGTTGCAGTATTATTGTGTGTGGTCACTTACTGTCCTCAGGTAAGTTGTTTTCACGTTCTTCTCTCTCCATCTGTTGGCACCAACCCTCCATACGGTCTCTCTCTGCCTGAAGTAGCTTCAGAAACCAGTGGCCATCTCGTGGGCACACTGACCTTTGAACAGCTTCCAAAGGATCTTCAGTAATAGAGTCAATCCATGGGTCAGGAGGAGGTAAAATTGACGGATCAAAATCTGTCTCAAAGTCATCATCCACTGCACATGCATGGTAATGGTTTCCTGACCCTTGTATGCTAACAGTAGAGGTGCTTGCATCTCGGGAAAACTGTCTTGAAATTTGTCCAGAACATGTATTGTCCTCTTGAGGGTCGATTATTTCAAAGTTCTCATGGAAATCCAGATCTGCTTGCACAGCTGTTGTTACACTATTAGATCGTGTAAACCTGCGAAAGCTTTGGAGAGCACAAGCAGAAAACATTTAGAAAGTTTTTTCTAGGTAACTCGGTATGGAAGGACTTCCTAAGATTCTGTTACTCTTCCTAAGACTGGCAGTCACACATAAGCTTTTTTCCTCATTGCAAGCAAGTAAACAAGCATCTCTCTTTTTCCATATAAGCTCACTGTTTATTGAGACAAGGACCTATAATTGTTTTGTGGTTTAACAAAGCCAGAGGCCAGCCGAAGAGAGAGCTAACAGTGCCAGTAGCTCAGGATTTTAGGTTACTGATTAATAAAAAGTTAAAGGGGACTAATTTTCAAAAGTGGTGTCTTTTTCAAATTTTAAAACTCACACCCCTTTGAAGTTACACATCCAAACCCACAAGCCACATTTAAAATTCATACATGTAAAATCAGTTAGATACCAATACCAATGAGTCTACTACGCATGCAATATTGTGCATTCCATTTATACAAAGAAAGTACATTTAACTCAGATAAGTATTTTTATTGCTTCTCCATAATTACTCTTCATAATTATAGATCTGCTATCTCTCACAGTTTTACCACCTGTTGCCAGTGTCCAGACACTCTATTTTTCACATTCAAACTTCATTTCAAAATGGATCTCCTTTTCACCAAAGCTGGCACTTTGCCTCTCTGTGTTACCCTCATTGTGATGGCTGCTCTCCTGTGAGTAGCTTCCTCTCACCTTGCAGTGTTCCCCTGTGTTGAGGCATCTGAGGGCTGAGAACAACCCTGAGGGTGAAGGCAAGAGCAGGGGAGAGAGGAGGTTTGGGGGTTTGGGGTGGGGCAGCTTTTCTTTACATAAACAGCACCTCAAATTCTGCAGTCTGAGGCATCTGAGTGAAAAGGCTGACAGAGGAGGAACACAGAGAAGTATAAGGAGAGAAAGATGACCAATGCTGTTGCAAGGGGTGGTAATGAGAGCCCATTTGATCAGCAGTGAATTGTGGAGGGCATAAGTGGAAAACAGGTGAGGCAGACTGCTGTCTTGTCCCATGATGAAAAAGAAGGTAGAACCACAAAATAATTAATGTAGAAGTTTCTTAAATCAGTAATATTTAGGGTTCAGAATTAACAGTTTTGAACTCAATAGGGACAGATTCCCATCTCCTCTTCTTACAAATCCAGGATGCCTATGCACTCATGCAGCCAAGTAGGTAGTCTCCAATTTGTTCACAATCTCATGTCTACACTTGAAACTAGTGTTAGGACCCATTTCCCTGTGATATTTTGTCTGTTTTGCCCTTGCCAGTTCTGTTTTTAGTTTGTGCTCAAGCAGCAGTGAAAATGCTGAAGAGATGGTGGAATGGATGCTGGGCACCAGTTCACTTCCTTTCATTTATATTCCACCTTCCACTGAAGAGCAATAGCCAGTTAGACAAGTACTGCTCAGAGCAAAATTTCATCAAGTGTATTTAGTCTGCAGCTGGTGAGGGAGCAGATGGAAGGATGCTGAGGGAGAATTCAATGTCCTATATACCTGGTGCATCCAGATAGCTCAGGAGGACTGCAGCAGACTTCAAGAAGGATTCTAATAGGTCCTGCTGATAGAGGAAATTAATGGCTATTGATCTGGGGCTTTGAGTGGAGTAGAGCAAAGCAAAACAGAAGTTGAGAAAGGTCCTCCAATAAAAAAAAAAGCCAAATTCCTCTGCAGAAGAAGACTCAAATTAACATCTAAGCCATACTAGTCCCAGGAAAACTTTAATAATAGATTCTGTATATATTTTTTAAAAAATCACAAACATTTAACATAGTGACTGCTGCTTGCAGTTCTTTTGAAACAGACATTGTTAAATTATACAAAAGTCATGGTTGTGCCACTGTAGTTGTGAATGATATGCACCAGCAAACTGAAAAATAAAGAGTGTGCAGAATTCTTCAGCTTGGTAGTATTTATCCTTTGGAAAGCAGAGGAAAGCATTTTGTTATGGAAGTTATGAAAGCATTTTGTTATGGCAGAAGAAGTTAGGAAGCAAGGACAAGGGTCACTGAGGTAATAGATCCCTTTCATAGGAGAAAAGGTTTAGAAAACACAAGGCTGAGGAAGACTATGAGAGATCTATGAAATCCTGACCGGGGGATATTTCACCATTTTTCTGAGTGCAGTAACTGGGGAGGAAGGCAGCCAGTTGAAAGGTTTAGAAGTCTAAAGGTCTACATCTGATGAAAGGAAGTACTCCTTCACACAATGTGTAGTTAAATTGCCACAGAATCCTGGAAAAAGCAAAGGTAAAAATAGGTTCAAAGAGAACTTGATCAAATTCACAGGAAGAGCCATTACACATCCCATATTTGGCTTAGGAAGTCCCTGAACAACAGAATACTAAATTGGGAATGTCTTCTGGGACAAGTAGTACTTAGTTCAGACTCTTTACACACAGTCCTTTATACTTTTCCTAAGTATCTGCTATGGGGCCCTTAGCAGATACTTAGGAAAAATATAAAGGACTTTTTATAGTGTCTTTCTAAAGTTATGACAGAGAAAAAGCTGTCATAACTTTAGAAAGACACTAGCATTAGGCTGACATTACAGTGAAAGTCTGTTGGTCCAATATATATTAGTTTTTTTAGAAATTGCTTTAATTTGACCACCAACCTGACTAATCCCTTATCTGCACTGAAATACACAGACACACACACAAAAACATGTGTGCCCACATAGGCACATGCTGACTGAAGGATTTCTTTTTAGCCATTTAGTCAGGTTCACTGAGAGCCAAGGCATTAGTCCATAGTGTACTTTTCCACACCTTCCACAGCACTGGTGAGAAACGCAAATGCCTTAGTCCAGGTTTGCTTTTCTCCATGTCCCTACCTCCATGTCACAGCCACCTCGTGCTTTCTTCAGTGCCCTAGGCTCTGACACTCTTCTGTTTCAGATGACCACTTGTGTTTTCAGCTAACAACCTGGCTTTTCAGTGCACGCCAAAACCCAAATGTGAAAGCATCAAAGCCTGCTTGACAGGAGGACGTACTGCTGGAGACTCTACATTTCAAGTCTTTCAGGAGTGTACTCTTACTGGGTTCAGTATGAGCTAGTACCACCAAACCCAGATTCTGCTTAACAAATAGAATGACCTACTTTTTTTTGTCTTTGTTTTATCTATGTAATAGTATGCTACAGGTTTGCATGACAGTTTCTTGGCACTGGATTATGTAACTTATCTGTCTTCAAAAGAAAAACAACTTGGCAATAGAATATAGCATCAGTTCAAAATTAAAAAAATACTTCCAAGGAAACGTATTTTGAATAAAATGGAAATGCAGGAAGACACTATCTGCCTGCCTCCAACTCATCTATATAAAATGCCTAATAGTTGGTAATTTTAGTCTCTGACAGAGCTTCCTCACTCATTTCCAGGATGTTTTACAAAATAACATTTGTGTCCCACATTAACCTTTTTCGTTTTGCTCTCAGTTATAACTCCATACTAGAGGAGAGCTGTTGAAGCTGATGATAAAGTTTTTGCTAATTCTGCGATATAAAACATTCACAAGTCTAACTAAAAAAAAAAGGAAAAAGTCCAAAATAGAGGTTTGCTCCTTCTTTTGCTTTCAGGCTTGGCACTTTTGCACTCAGTTGTGCCCTGCAGGCACGAGGTGTAATAATTACAGCTTCAGAGAACTGCAGCAGATATCTGTCCTAGGGTGCAGAAAGCCATGAAACCTCAGACTGGATAAACCAGTATGGAGAACAACAGAATGATGTGTTTTAAACAACAGCACAGTCACTTGTTGGCATTCAACTCTCAACTTCTAAGTCTTTGGCTTTCTTTTGCAAAACATGTTTGCAATTCAACTCGGATAACTTAACCTAGGTAACTCAATTCGTTCCTAAAAAGACCCCCAAAACTGAAACCCCAGAAAATATCTGGATTTCAAACCAATTGATGCATGATCAATCTTACAGGTGTTTAGGTTAAACTCAGCCTTACTTTACTCACTGGCTCTCCTCCTTCTTGGTGGAGTATGTCTCTGCTAAGGCTGCAGCTGCTGTCAGCAGAACAAACAAACTGCAGGGAGGCTATTGCCAACCAGCAGGGTGTGATCAGAAATGTATAGCCAATTCTGCCAAGGCCAGGCTTGCAGCAGCCCACCAGCTGGCTGGGAGCCACCAGGGCTGTAAGCGTTCCCTCAGGTCACAGGCAGCTGTGGCCAGGGAAGGAGATTGGTCCTGTCAGAGCCAGGGCATGCTTTGCCTTTTGCTCCAGCAGCTCCTCCTCTGAGCATGCGTGGGGTAGGAGGGGATGTGGGGAACGAGTCCCACCAGGGTGGGACTGGCCAGAGGAACTGGTGTGGGTTGCAAGAGACACTTAAAGATCATCTAGTCCAACCTCCCTACAATGAGCAGGGACATCTTCAACTAGATCAGGTTGCTCTAAAGACTGCAGCGTTGAGAAGTGTGAGTTAGACTGTAGGACTGGCCTATTGTATAGGGAAGATGCTAAAACCTGAGTATTTTTTGTTGGACAGTAAGTAACCAAACCCAAAGACCTACAGGAAAAAAACAGAAAAATATGAGTTTATATAGCAACAAAATACAAAGATGTGAGAGGTATTTTTTTCCTGGAGGAGACAGCACAGGGTTTTTGCTCGATTGTTTGCTTTATGTTACCATATTGTTATTTCAAATTATTCCACTTTATACCATATCAGAAGTTGTGCTGTGGTAGGATGTACTTTGTGCATCAAGATCTTGTGGTAAGACACACTTTTGTGTATTAAGATATGGGGACACCTTCCTTGGTGCCCCAGAAACCAGAGAAGAGGGAGAAGGACCATCTGTCTACTGCAGTCTCCTAGGAGAGTGTTCTTACTCCATAAACTACCATTGTTTCAGTATTCAAAAATTCTTGTGATGGCAAATCAGGCACAATTACCAGCTGACAGTACATCTAGAACAATGAGAGACAATTTTGGAGGTGAGAATGTAATAGGAGGAGATCTTGGGGCAGGCAAGATAAATTGCAAGAGAGACTAAAACTGATTACAGAGCTATGGGACTGAAAACCCCTTGTTCAAGAAGAAGGCATTCTAATTGCTTTTGGCAGAATAAATTATTTCTTTTTTTCTGCTTCAGTAGAACTGGTTGACTTCTAACAACTCGATTATCTTCTGTAAGTGAGGAGGGTGGTCCCTTGAGGTCAAGAAGAAGTTACAGGTAGAAAGAAAGGACAAACAAAAATGGACAGAAATTGAAGTGCCCTGAGATTACATGGATGAGTTTCATTAGGTACACTTTTCAAAACCAGCCTGGAAGGAAAAAGGGAAGAACATTTTGGCTAGGATTTTGTCAGCATCATGATGAAGGTCAGGTGAGAGATAAAAGATTAACAACAGTAAGATCATGAGGTTGTAAGAAATGTGTCCCAATTTCTCTCCAAGAGAAGGACTGGCCAGAGTTAATCTATAAATGCTAGAAATCACAGAGATGCAGGTAGGCAATAGGTATGAAAAATACTGTCGAGAACCAGCAGCATAAAGAACTGAGGATAAGATAAATAGCAGCAATGGGTCCAGTTGTAATGTGGTCAGGTAGCAGGAAGCACATTTATCCTTTGAGCAGCACAAGAGGAGGAGGCAGACTGAGGCATTTGTCTTGGCAGGAGGCCCATAATACAGATACAGAAAGTGAAGGGCCAATGAAAAGTCTGAGGCAAGATGGAAGATTGAAGAGAGAGAGCTGTCCTGTGAAGATGCTCTGTTTTTCTATTACTTAGATCAAGAAATGGAGGCAAAATGTTTTGCTTACGTGGTCCAAACACAGAAGAAGGAATATTTAAAAGGACATGAGGAGGTAAGGCTCCCTAGTGTGAGAATGACAATCATATGAGGTGAGGGATAGGGGAAGGAAAGAGCAGGAAGCCAAGAAGAAGACTGAAAGTTGTGGTAGGCTTTCGGTGCATTAGGCAAAGAGCTTTCTTGTTTTGTAAAAGTGTAATATTGTAATAGCTTAGACTGTCAAGGAAACATGATCAATTTACTGTATTTATCCTTCTTGCTGCGTCATTCTTCTCATTTTACATTTATTTAGTATTTCTGAAGCCTGGGATATTTTTAAAAACATTAATTTCTCAAAGATGCAGCTAAAAAGGCCTTTCTTAGGCTTTGCAGATATTATGGTGCAGGGACAGTGAAGAATGTGCTGTATTTACAATTCTATTCCTGTAACAGATAATCAATACATTGTGCTCTGCTGTGTTATGGGAAAAAAAAAAGAGTATGACTGCCCAACTGTGATGATAAACCCTTTGTGTCTTGAGTGCACTCATTTTCTAAGGATTAGGGGCTGTCCTTTATCAGCCAGTTCACTTCTGAAAGTCCATGATAGATTGCTGCTTGCCCGCCTGCTCCAAACAGCAGCAACCTCAACTTTATCAGCAAGGAAACCCCCAAACACAGCTGTCAGTAAATAATGCAGAAATATTGCTTTCTCAGGGCAGACTCTCACAGGCAAATCTTACCTTTTTCTCTGGAGCAATAAAAACTGCAGCAGAAAGAGGACTTTGGAAGGTATTTACAAACAGCTATTTCTTTCTTTCTTTGTGGGGAGGGGGAGGGCTGGGCTTTTGGGGTAGTTATTTCCTTTGTGACCAGGCTGAAGTGAAATGGTCCTTCAGCATCCATTCTAATGTGCTCATTTATCTGGTGGAGTTGTGGGTAAATGGGGTTAAGATCTAACACATAAAGAACTGTCTGCCAGCAAGAGATGTTTTAGCAGGTTAATGAGGAACTTGGTAACAGCCTAGCAGGGTCATTGCAAAATCACATTTCTTTTTGCTGAAATCACTTTAGCCTTTTAAAACCACAGGAAAATGGTCTGCTACTTTACAAGGAAATTTGGTTGAATTGAAAATGGTGTAGATAACCTGCTATTTTTGAGTATTTTTGGCAGATGTAGGAAAAAAACAGCGTGAAAATGGACATCTCCACTGGCTCCTGCAGTCAGCAGGCCAGAGAAGGGGAGAGGGCCTGAATTTTCTCAGCTCAGATTTGCTGCACCCAGGTTTTCTCTGGAGAAATTGCAAGGATAACTTTCCCCACTGACAAGTCATACTGCACCAAGGCTTCACCTATGACACAGGAGGGTACTGAGAATTATCAAGAAAGTGGCTCCAGCATCCAAAAGTCACACTGTGCCCAAGCTGCCTGAGAAAAGAGAAGCAAGACTTGTGTGGGTGCTTGGAGCAACACTGGGCAGGCCTGTACACACAGGCAAGGGGAGAGTCTGGCTTTTCTTCAGCCACTGAGTCCACTTTTGGGAAGGAAATAAGATCTGCAGTTGCGGTCAAGCACTCAAAAATTTTACGTGTCTCCCAAGTGCTACACACGGTTATGCTGCCCTGCAATGTAACTGCAAATTCATCATCAGGAAGAAACATAATCCTTAAAGACAGCTGCTCTAGTTTATTTTTTCTTTTACATTTTTTTTGTTGGAGGATATTTGTTTACTAACTCAGGATATATTGCAGATTGTAGGGAGAACAAAGTTCTACAGGCTTGCTTTGTAATCTCAATTTTTTTTTGTAAGGGAGCAATTGTAATGCAGAGATGTCTGGGTGAGATACCTGAGTAAAAGCATTCAGTTTGGCTCTGCCACTGCACTGCTACGTGTGGCTGAAATAATTCTCCTGAAAAACAAGGTAAACTTTTGCATCAGTTCTATGCTGCTGCATCCATCCCAAGACAAACACTCCAGCTGCAACACTGTTCACTTTTTAGGTAGATTTTCTGGGGGAAAAGAGATTATTAAAAGTGTATGAGCACTCAAAATGTATGGTGCTTCTCTTCCATTTCTCTCACTGATCCTGAAAAATCCTCTCTGAAAAACAAGAGCTACAACATTTATAAGACTCAGCTTTTCAGCTGGGTGATCTAACAATTCATCCAGGAAACAAGTTTATGTGGTCATGTGTGCAGGAACTAGGGCTCTTAAAAATTAGTTGTGGCATAATTATTTACTTTAGAAAAACAGAATTAACTTTTACTCACCACTTCTCCTCCTCTACTTGAACTCCTATGGACTGGAACTTACTGGTTGCTTTATTGTCACCTGGTATGGTGGATTCTTCAGCACCATCAACCTTAAAAAAAACAAAACATGACAGGTATTAAGAATGTATTTTAGCAGAGATATCACCTGGCTACTTGCAGTTTCTACACACCTTAACTACTAAGTGTCTGTACATAGAGCTTGTACCATGAGTTCCTTCATCTAGTCTGTTTCTCTGCGCTATGCTCATTTCTGATGTTATTAGTGAATATTCATTATTTTTAATCTATAAAGCATTTCTGGTAAGACAATATTCAGCCTGCAACATGCAGGTGGATTTTATCCAGTATTTTATGGAGGCTGGATGCTCACATTTGTCAGAGGACATCTCTGAGCAGCTGTAGCTCCAGATATTGTACCTCACCATTTGTTTGATTTTGCCTTCTATCTATATGTGCATGCATACGTGAACTCATATCAAAATTGTGTGTTTATTTCGTTTAAATGTTAGTGCCTCAAATCAGAGCACTGCAGAAAAAAAGATTTAAAGAAAGCAGATATGAGTCTTAGATGCATTTTCTTTACTGTTTCATCTTGCAAACAGGTGGTGCCCAGGAGCACGGGCTGGAACTTAATCTCCGTCTCCAGCTCCATGAGGAGGTTTGTGCCAAAGGTATAAAGTTAAAATTTAACCACAGATGTGTTTTTGAACAAAATCACAATATTCTGCATCCAAGCAGTGTAGCTGTTAATTCCCAGTGCTATATATAATATAGTTAGTCATACAAGAAAAACATTTTCCAGCAGACAGAATTTTTGGGCCATAGCAGTGTCATGAGGTGATCTGTAGCCTCAAACTGACCATGGGTGTGCAAAGTATTCAGCTGTAGTTGCTGTTCCACCAGCAACTTCAACTTCCAGCTTCTTGTTGAGAGCCACTTGACCAGCCTGCACAGGAGAAGTGCTCAGTGAGGGATGGGAGTTACAGAAGCTGTGAGGTGAGGTGAGGTACTTCCTTCATACTGGGGGTTCTGGGGAGATAAATACACCTGAAATCGCATAACTAACAGAGTAAAGCAACCATTTGATGGAAGGGCTTTTCTTTGTTTAATTTTGCTTGTTTGCTCAGCAGATTTACAGCAAAGGCTTGCAGTGTCCTAGGAGTGGCTGAGGGGTGTAGAGGACACACATGGAGGTTCATCAGAAGTGCACACTAGGTTTATTTGGCAGAGGAGGAAGAAAACCAAGAAGATACCTGTGGCTGATGCAGCTTGCCCTGCTCTACAGAGATGGGTTGAGCTATCATTAAGGTGTATACTTGGTCTGAGTGCAGACTGAGCCTGAACTAGGTTCCCTTTACTCAGTGGGGAGAGACTCTGTACTGCCAGTCAGAGGACTGACAGTGTACCTATGGTCTTTGGGGCAGTTGTTTGTAAGAGAAGTAATTTCTGGCATCAACACCTATCTTAAGGTATTTCTACTCCCACACTACCCCTTCAGCTGTACCAGCATGACTGTTTGTGCAACGATGCTGCAAAATGGATCAGTCAGCAGACTAGTGAAGTTTCTTTATCTGACTCTAAAAATCTCATTGATGTGCACAGCTGTGAGGGTGGCACCATGCAGAGGCAGGAATCCTGTAAGGCCGTGTCACTGCTGAAGGTTTTGCTTCATGTCATCCCAGCTTCAGGTGGTTTGTACCACATCTTCATTGGATTGTACACAAATCCTGCCTTGGCAGAGTCTCATGTACCTTCCCCAGATTTCATGATTATTTCATGTGATTATACTGGTCATCTGTAAACTTTGAAGTTTAAGAGGGAGATTGTCAAAGGCTCATTTGGAACTCTGTTTTCCTCAAATCTCAGGAAATTGAGGCCTCTATACCTTACAAAAAGCAGCATTTGTTACTTGCAACACTACCTTAAGAAGAGATACAGGGAGATGGTCTCTCCCTGTATCCATGATTCACATTACCATTGTTCATTTTGACTTCTGCAAACATGGAAATTATTTCCTCGTGCCCATTATTTTGCAGAGTCTTTGCTAAGGAGTCTTGGTTTCTTGGATTGGTGAAGTAAGGGATTACAATAATATAATGGCATTTTAGTCTTGGCTGGGAATGGGAACACATAACAGAGGAGTTTTCCTCTATCCCTGTCCCACCTGGATCTTTCAGTGTTTAACACTGAACATCAGCCCTTCTTTCAGAATATACCCAAAACAAAGAGCTGTGAAGCAGTAAGAGTCTACAACAAAGGCAGTGAACTGAACCCACAGGCAATAGTTATTGTTGCCCTTCCAAAAAGAAGTGAGAGAAAAGTCACAGCTTCTCTAGCAGCTACTCCTGGGATGGCATACTTCAGCACAGCACCTCTCATCTATCTCATCAGTCTGATATAGAGATTTCATGGTAAATTCTTAGACTTTACTAATCAGATAAGCCTGTCCAGGCACATAGTGCTGTGCTTACAACCACCTTCTGCAAGAAAAAAAATTCTGCCTTCTTGTGAAGGCCGATAAGCTGTGGATTGCTATTCTATTTGCTCAAGATTCATCTGTCAAAACCTGTGTTGATTCTCAGTTGATTTTAAGTTCAAGTACTTTGTTACAAAAGCTAATCTGGCAAGCAGATAGTCAGGAGTCCTATGCACATCATTTTTTGGGGGAGTAGAGGGATGGGAAAGATTTAATTAAGAAATCTAGTTTAGTCTAGTTTAAAGCCTAGTTTTATTTACTCTTGTCCTTTCTGTAAACAGGAATGAACTTTGGCAGGGTTAGTTTTCTTGTTTCACTCCACTAGAGGTAACAAAATGTAATTTTCTTTAACAAGGGCAAATCAGAAGGAACTTATCTTCTGCTCTTGAGGCTGAGATAGGAACAATGCTGCCTCATTCAAGTGGCTACCAGTCATTATGAAATGCATGAATAAGCAGTGACAATTAATTCAGTGAGGCTGGATGAAAATATTTTTTTGGTGATAGTGTAATGTAAATCATTGTTTTACACATTCCCTTTCAGTGATTTAATTCATGCCTTTCTGACCCCCACTGTGTTATGATTCATAGATTAGTGCTCATGTGTGTAATTTAACAGAGCTGAATAACAAGCAGCACAGAGACTCAAACAAATCCTTGCATCTAATGTATTTATGATAAATTAGGAAAACATCATTAGTACCATGCAGAATGATTATGCTGATGCAAGTTCTACATAGTTACCTGTCAGGACAAGAAGAAAAATACACAAAACATTGTATAATGAGCAGTAAAACAGATGTAGAAATCCAAAACAATGGCAAGCATATAATCCATGTCATGTACTGTACCTGTATTCCAATAGATAAACATCTGTTTTTCTTGAAGTGGTCCTTCTTCCTGTCTTCTACTGCAACAGTGGCAATGGTTGTGGTGGTGGTGACAGTGGCAGTATTGTTCCCTACGTGTTGGCTTGCAGGGCCATGGATCTGGGCATTGGCAGCTTCAATAGCAGCTGTCAGTGCCTTCATACTGTCCAGGCTTTCTGTGGAGTTGCTAAGTCCAGACTGGCTGATGATATCACCCCTCTGTCCATGCCCATCCATGTAGGCATCTTGGGCAGACTCTGTGCTGCTCTGGGCTGTGATGGAAATAAAGGGTTTGGTGGTAGTTCTCGGTGGCACTGGAGGCGGCGTCTTCTTGTAGGTGGTAATGCAGGATGACACTGGAAAAAACACAGCAGAGTTCTTGTTTTATTGATGTTTTATGGATGCAGGTGGGGTATCAAAGCATCAGTAAGCGTGGACAGAGCAGAGGTGAAGATGAGGCTGTTAGCCGAAAAGCCCCCCAAAGTCAATCTACGTGCCATAGTAATGCCTCGCTTATCAGTGTCTTCTATTCCTCCTATGTGAGTGGCAAAATTACTAGTAGGGCAAATAGGGAGAGAAGGTATCTATTTGCCAAGTTCCTCCTTAGCCTTCCTAGGATTGTTTTCTGCAATATATTTTCTACTAACTGTTCTAAGTCCTTCCACTAAAACGTTTGTTCTGCTTATGGCTCCTAAACAAGATTCACAAGGATGGTAAGTCTCCAACCACTTATCCCAGCCAAACTGTACTTCAAGCAGTTTTAGTGCAATTGTTTTCTGTCTCCCCACCCTGTCCTAATATATGCAGAATTTCAAACCAGATTTTTCTGATGAGAGAGAGATTCTCAAATCATTCTTCATCAAAGTTTGTTAACACTCACCATGTTTGGACTTGGGTATTTTTTTCTATAAAATGTCTCACTTGTTGCACAGACTTCTCAAATACTTTGAAATGTTTTGTAAGTTGTTGAGGACATATTTAAAAGAACATTTTTACCATGCCTAATTTCTCACCATAAATATAACATCAGTTCTGGAAAAAAAAAAATCACTTGATTTTACACAGAAAGTTAGTGTAATGAAGTCAATGGCTAAAACCTGTCAGTCACTGGTAAGGTGTAAGTATAAATGTTTGCAATAACAAAGACTTTAATAAAAGTTCATATTTTGAAGGCCATGCTCTCTTTTTAAGTGCTGTTATATGGAGTTATAAGCTTAGCTTGAGGTTCCCAGGTTAGAACTATTGTTCTGTATACACAGAATTACATACAGAAAGCACTACACGGAGATTAAAACATCTTCCTTTAAGGGTTACTTGGCAGCTCTGCATTACTGAAGTCCTGGAATGCTTTCAAGGGAGGAAAGAAAGTCCATTAAGAACAAAAAACAACCATGATATGCTCTATTTTTTAACAAAATAAATGCAGGCATGAACCTGTGCAAAGTTCAGACACAAACTTGTTAACATAAATTCTTATTAGCAGTAATCATATGGCAAGAAATGATTCATCAGATCATTTTAATTGGCAGACGTCTATGCCACCCACATAAAAGGTACCTCTACTACAGCTGTTCTGCTCTCTGTTTGCACTGTATCTGCTTGTCGAGCCAGAAGCCATTATGGTATTAATTTGACTAGCTCACATCCATATGTCTCCTATCTCCCCATAGCTGTAGGAATAGTTACAGTGTAAAAGGTGTTTCCAGGGCATGAAATCACACGGGATTTTTTTTTAAGGACTCTAGTATAAGTTTCTGATAACATGTCTGAACCCATGTTAACATGTTGAATGCTAATGGAAAAAAAGAGTGTTTCAGGTAGTGAGTGTTTTGAAACTATGATTCACTTCTGAAGAATCAAACTGAAACCACGGCATCTCTGAGAGAAGAGATGGCTAAAAATGGACTTGTCAAATTTTAACTCTGGGGAAGTGAATAGTTAATAGGGCTAAAGGTGTTTTATAAACACCTTTAGCCCTATTAACTTTATAAAGTGCTCATGACAAGGTCAATACCTGGAACTAACAGAAAGGATGACAGTTTTACAAAGAGGATTATAGATGTTGCGCTACTTTTCATTGGTTTTGACGCTGTCAAAAAAGCATTTGTTGTGACAGCACATGCAGGTAAATCAGCTGCTGTTGCTGCAGCATGGTCATGTACTCTGGGACTCATGGAGAATTGTGGAGGCTGCTGCTTGAATCAGGATACCCTAGAAACACTCCTGGTGGTTCATGGTCAGGAGAACGTTCTCTGAGTTGTGGGAATGCAAACTGAAATTCAGAACAGAAGAATTCAAAGCGCAAACACACACACATATCCAGGTAACGTTTTGGGAAGCTGGTGCCAAACTTGTCTAATAGAGGTTCATGAGCAACTTTGCAACTCAGCAAAGTATAAATCGTACCATTTAAAATATGCTAGGAAAGGTCACTGGGGAGCTTCTGGGGACATGCCAGCACCGTCAGTACATCCCAGCACGGCACATAGGTATCATTTTTCTTACATAGTAGAGAGGGAAATGATAATGAAACATACTTGAAAAGGCATCTTGGGTAGGAGAGAGAGCATCAGAACCAAAAAGCAAGCCTTAACAAGACGGGTCCCCACATCACTGGGCATCCTGCACTAGAAAGAAAGTCAATAGCAACTGTCTATTGACAGGTACTGTGCTCTCTGGACACAGCAGTACAAATACAGAATCGCCTGATTAAGTTGTCTTTCATTCTGTTGGCAAATGTACTCAATGAGGAGTATAATCCACACCGCATTGAAAGATGTTTGCACTCAGCTAATTAAATCTGAAGTTATTCTTAAGAGGGGGAGAGAATTGACAAGTCATACGGTGAAATTGTAAAGAGAAATAGCAAAACGTTCTTTCAGCAAGTCAAAACAAGTCCTCGGTTTCCTGGAGTCATGCAGCACATACTGTACAACTCCAGAGAAGCAGAGTGTGCAAGTCATAAAAGAACCCCAGGCACTTCATTACTGGAAGTGATGTAAGCTCCTGCCACTCCTCTGCAGAATCGACACCAAAACAATGCCGGGTCCGCCGCCGCTGTCAGAGGCTGCTGCCTTCAGTGCCGGAGCTGGCCGAGCCCTCCGAACGGCCCAGGCACAGCAGTGAAAGACTTTCGGTCCCACAGCTCTCCTTGGTGTGCGCTCCGGCACCTGGCAACCTGCGCCGGGGCAACCTGAAGGGTCTGCGGCTCTCCAAGTGCCCACGGTGTTTCGAATGCTAAGCTGCTCGAAGAAAGAAATGAGTCCTCCCCAGGAAAACTGTGAAAACGCTGGAGCTCTCCTTGTCCAGCCAGGAGAGCCTGAGCATCCAGTGGGTTCAGGGAGAGCGCATCCATGAGGAGTTTTGGCCTTGGGCAAAGGAGGAAACTCATCTCTCCAGCTCTCCTGCGGCAGGAGGATCAGAGGGAGAACACTACAGGATCACAGGACTCGTGAAAAACTTGGAGAAATCCTCACTTCCCACAAGGAACCTTCAAACTATGAAAGTTAGTTTAATTCACATAAGGAAGTGAATTTGAAGGGCTGTATAAATTCCCTGATAAATATGTTCTTGGACATAGATCAAGGAGTGAAGTTCTGTACGGAAACTGATCAGACTGGAGAGTCAAGTCAAAGTAGTTAGTCTCGTGAATCATTAAAATTGTTTAGATATGGAGTTAATCAGAAATCACTTGTTCTGAATAGTAGAAGAACCCTCAGTTTGACACAACCCTCAGTTTGACAAGCTGTGGAAACCCTCAATTTCCACAGTTTTTTCCAGAGAGCACATGCTGCTGAAGCAGGTACACATTCCTCTCCTAGGGCATATGCAAGTTTTAATGCAGAAACTAGTTAAGTCATGCACAAGAACCCTCAGACAGCCAAAACACTTCCAATCAGGCTCACTGTTTCCAGTGCATCAGTACTCCAAGTTATGCTCTACTTTTCCTTTTGATCTTTACCCTATTTCTGTGGACTGCCATCAGGTTACAGTTTAATCTCAAATACCTAGAGAAAAAAAATACTTTCTCCAGATAAATAAAAAAGAAAAAAAGAAGAAAAAAGAACCAAAAAGCCACGGTTTTTGTCTTCCTAGCCAGTATTTCCAAACAACTAGCTCACGGGACAGGAATTTGAAACAGGGAGTGTCAACCACCCAGTTCAGAAGGAAGTCTAATGATAAAAAAAAATAATCCCAGATTGCATAATAATAAAGTCTTGAATTTGAATGTTTCACTGTAAGAGTACTTCAGTTGTTTAAACATGCTCGCTAGGGGAGATGAGCCCCCAGGAGCAAACATCAGCATGCAAACACAAATTTTTAACTGAGTGAATGGGTGCTCAGGAGAACCCCAAGGCAGATTAATATTTTGAAGGGATCAAATTCATGCAGTGCTTTGAACAGTTCAAGCGATGAGACACATCAGTAATATCTTTCTAACTTGGCTGTCTTATATAAACTTGATTAACAAGAATAAATGAACGTGCAAATTTAAAATTAAGTAACATAACAGTGTTTCTTCTGAGAAAAAGCATGAACTCCACAGTTTGAAAGGAGCAACAAGGGACAGAAGTTTCTCAGCACAAGAAAGATGTAGACCTGTTGGAGTGGGTCCAGAGGAGGGTCATGAAGATGATCAGTTGGTTGAAGCACCTCTCCTGTGAAGACAGGCTCTGAGAGCTGGAGATGTTTAGCCTGGAGAAGGCTCCATGAAGGCCTCACTGTGGCCTTCCAATATCTTAAGGAGAGAGGGATTTTTTATACGATAGTGACAGGACAAGGGCAGTGGTTTTAAACTGAAAGAGGGGAGGGTTAAATTAGATGCTAAGCAGAAATTTACTCAGAGGGTGGTGAGGCACTGGAGATTGCCCAGAGAATTTATGGTTGTGCCACCTGTGGAAGTGCTCAAGGCCAGGTTGGATGGGACCTTGAGTGACCTGGTCTAGTGGGTGGTGTCCCTGCCCATGGCATGGGGATTGGAACAAGATGATCTTAGATCGCTTTCAACTCAAACCATCTTCTGAGTTAATGATTCTAACTTGTACACAACTAACTATGAGGATAAAAAGCAGGAGCTGTACCATGCTGCACAGATGGACCTCAGTCTTCTGATTTACTATCTGTTAAATGGGTGTGCTAACTGTGGTGCCCTTGCACCTCACACAACTGCCACACAAAACACAGGTATAGGCAGATCTCAGCAGACCTAAGCTTCAGCACTGCAGCCACTGGGTTTAGAGGTGCAGTGCTTGATTTGGCTTGTTAGACTTAAACTATACACTTTATTTTTTTTTATTTTTTTTTATTTTGAGATTCGGGGGAATGCTTGAAAGTAGGGTTTCAGATCCTGTATTGTTATTTTTACATGCAAAAAATTGATATGAAAACAGAGCATGCATTATCTTAACAAAAAACTNAAAAAGCAGGAGCTGTACCATGCTGCACAGATGGACCTCAGTCTTCTGATTTACTATCTGTTAAATGGGTGTGCTAACTGTGGTGCCCTTGCACCTCATACAACTGCCACACAAAACACAGGTATAGGCAGATCTCAGCAGACCTAAGCTTCAGCACTGCAGCCACTGGGTTTAGAGGTGCAGAGGTGCAGTGCTTGATTTGGCTTGTTAGACTTAAACTATACACTTTTCTTTTTTTTTTTTTTTATTTTTTTATTTTGAGATTCGGGGGAATGCTTGAAAGTAGGGTTTCAGATCCTGTATTGTTATTTTTACATGCAAAAAATTGATATGAAAACAGAGCATGCATTATCTTAACAAAAAACTGAGCAGACGCTTTCTGAGGATGTAGAGATTTACTATTACAAAACTGAAGCAAAGATTTTTATAAGAAGTTTTAAACTGCCCAAGGGAATAATACCACAGTGAGTTATGGATGTCATTATCCCAAATGAGAACTACTGAAATCTAGATACCACACCATCAGGAATTCTGCCAAGGCCATGCTTTTTCCAGACCTCCCTCACCACCAAGCTGATACCTTATTTGATGAAAGCTTAAGCTTCACTGGCTTAGGAAACAGGCAAAACATATACCTAAAATCCTGCAGAAATTTATACAAAGCATTTAAACTATTTTTACAACACACAATAGCACCACAGACTTAATATCCCATGTACTCAGAGGTTTAAAGCCATTGCTGGTGACCTTTTGTAAGTCGGGACATTTTTGTTTGCAAGTAGGGTGCCTCCATCTTCCCAGCTGGATACAGTGAAGGATCTCCTGAAGGTGAGACTAAATATGGCTCATCCTGCATCTTAAATGAATTGAGTTGGAAAATCTGCATGTGCAGACCCAGTGGATGACAGGTGAATATTTCTCCAGCAGATTTTTTTCTCCTTTTAATTTCTTCTGCTGGAAGCTGCTGATGCCAGTCAGAAGCTTAATTGCTATCCCAGGGAAGCTAAATTATTTTGCAGAGAACAGGTGAGACAGCCAAAGGTGTCTGCTAAATGCAGTTTATCACTGGGATATTATCACAAATTATGGTTGCACAGACAAAATCCAGGGCATGTAGGCTTCCCAGGAGACCCACTTTACTCCTTGTACTACACAGCCGCTGCTGAACTTCTCTCTCTATAAAAGTGACCAGTACATTAACAGCACACAACTTAAGCAATTCAGCTCTTATGACCCAGAAGTCAGGAGTCTATAAACAACTGAATCTCTGGAAAAAGATTTCACATTAACTGAAATTTATTACCTGGAGTGGATCACTGACGGCTTGTAATATTTAACTCCCAAAACTTGTGAACTTTACTGGTGTCGAGCAATTAGCACTTGGCTCTATTTATAGCTATATGCACACAGGTATCATATATACCTGCTGAAATTCAGTCAGGCTGAGAGAAATCAGAAGAGAAACAGTTTTGGCCTTGCCCCTAATGTTTGGCTAAAAACAAAGCATCTGGAAAAACACCACCAAGGACTTCAAGGATAAGGATGTGAGTCTGTTAGGACAGAGTCTCTCCTATAGATTTGAAGATTCAAATGCTTTAGTACAGTCATGGTAGAAGGTCTTTAATACAGAATATCAACCTCTACATGCAATGAAACATGATGAAGAAAAAGAAAAAAGAAAAACAGTACAGCAGAGTGGTCTTTTTTAGTCAGTATGTGAATTATTTACTATCTTTTCACATGTACTGCACTTTTTTTCTGAGAAAATTGGGGAAACACTGCTTGATCTATTGCTTAAACTAAGTCTCACAAACCATTCAAATGCTTTCTGCACTTTACCAAAATGTTATTTCCCCCCATATTGGAGCAGTAATGGAAAACATGAAACCTTATAATTTTAGAGAAAAATAGAGGGCTTAAAAGTATTTTATATTTCAGAATTTATATGTCATAAAATCATCCTGGTAAGAAATTAATAAGCTTTCTGAATATCAGTACTTTAATTTTGTAAAAGGCATTTATGGAAAACAAAGAAAACCTTGTGAAATACGGTAGTTTATACCACTTAGATCAAGAATATGTAACAGTAAATAAAAGTAATAATATTCAGCTTAATGAAATCAGATTCTTTTCCTATAAATTTTCTAGGGAACAACTTCACTGGCACTTTGATATAACTCTTTGTTATGTGTTACTGCAGCACTCTCGAGTTCCAGAATTTGCATATTTTCCCCTTGGCAATAATGTTAATAAAACAAAATGGGCAATTTTTTAAAATGTGGAGTTGTGCTAACCAAATACAGACACATCTATGTAAACAGATCTTTAAGTAAAAACACAGTACAAGACCCAAACCCAAGATTTTCAGAAACACAGGGGGTTGAACTGTCTGCAAGTACGTAGTCACTGTAGTTAGAAGATGTATTTAGAAGTTTTCGAATCTGAGCATGCTCTGAAAAACTCATCACTTATTTTTTTGCTTACTGAGTAATGGTTGAACATAAAGACTTTGTCTACTAGTGCACATTGCAAGTTCCTGATGCTAATAACTTGAAAAACCTGCCTCTTTACATTTCTACATTGGATTTGGATTCTTGAAAACCTCACTCAAACTGAGAATATAAAATTACCTAATTTCTGGACTGTATCAGTAGCTCTTTCAATATGCCAGTGTGCCATAGCAGAGCCTACACGTCCCGCTGTGTTTGGGCATGTTGCTGCAGGTGCTATTTCCTGAGATCACCATGTAATAGCAGTAACTACTGGTGCTGGCCATGTTAGTACACTCTGGTATATATGCTGTCCCTTCAGTTACAGAAGGAATTAATATCTGAGCATCCAGGAGGCTTAAACCCTATCAAACCTGGAGATACATCAAGGCAGATGTTTGGTCAGAACCAAGCCCACATAAAAGTAATGATCTCCTGATCTTTACTGGAGCAGTTTGCTCAGATCTTCCTTCACAGTTTGTTAAGAAGAACTGTAATGATAAAGCAAGATAACAGGCAGTCATTTCAGGAGGAGCTTGTCAGAAATTTGATTGAGAAATTGCAAGTTGAAATGGTATAGTTCTTGTCACAGGAGGTCAGATTAAAGAATAATTAAGATCCTCCCCTTCTCAATCCCTGAATCCCAGAGACCAGCTTGTTTCCCAGAACCTAGAGGAGACTTAAGCAAGCCAATTATCTCTGAGTAATCTGATCATGCAGCATTGAAGTTAGCTAGGTATTAATGTTGCATCACTCTTTTCAACATTATGGCAAGGATTTTCAAGCTCTTCACTGCAGCTAACTTTCAAAAGGAAACACTTGACATTCCAAAGTGTGATTTCTATATATGAAAAAATGTCTGTAAAAGTTGTTCCCTCTTCCTCAGTCTGGAAATGCACCTTCTTTGTTTGCTGCTGATGTTAGCATGAAAACAAGTTTCTACTGGTTTTTACTCCCGGTGGTTTTCTGAATACTTAATAAACTTAAGGTAGAGTAAGCAGAATTCTGTATTATTGCACACATTGGTACCAAGCTGGTCTCACAGAATTTGATTAGTGATGCATCTAAATTGGCTTAGAAATTAATTAGTTTAAATTGCTGCAAACCCACCCCTGATGTGGACATATTTAGAAGTGAACATAACTGTTAATGTCTTTTTTAAAACTTAAATGAAAATGAAGGAAATAAAAGTGATTCTTTCAAATAATTTACTGCAAATAACTGCATCAGTTTGACAATTTTAAAGTGATTTCCTTTTATGCCATGGTGTGCAAACAAGCTGTACATTGTTATCAGTTCTATCCATTTGAATCCAGTAAAAACTGTATAAGTATCATTTAACCCAGGAAGGATTTGTGAAATTTAATTTTCTGGGTCATAATCAGTTTTAAAGGTTGCTGTATTTAAGTTCAGTTGTGCCTGCATGGTTTGCTTACTTTTATATCTGGGATTTTTTTTTAAAACTACAGTAAACCAGAGAACACAATGAACATGCATTGTTCTAATGTATTGTTACTAATGAAATTTTCAAAACTGTCCCACAATGGGAAAGTTCTGCACTGAGACAGCTGTGTATGTATACATATATATATATATACACACACACACACACACACAGATACATATATATATATATAATACATATACATGCATATATAGGGCAGTTATATTCACCCAGTCATTAGGGGACTAGTATACACAGCAAATACAGAAATGTAGGTCCACCAGTTTTGCATGCTATTCAACCCTAAGGCTCTTCAGAAGACTTTAAGAAATCAAGGAAGTCATTGCTCTGACATAGACTATTCAAATGTATTTAATGCAGCCTATATGAGGTAGGATTTACTGGTTTTGGTACAGTAGCCATCTACTTTATTAATCAAACTACTTTGTGATGCTGCTGAGTATAGGTTGTGATTCCTCAGAGCACAAAGCACTTTGTCACCTGATCCAGCAATTAACTCAAATCTCTTTAAACTCTTAAAAACAAAATATATGTTTTTTTCCTCAGTACTTGGTGCCACCAAAGCATCACTTCTTTGACATTGTCTCAAAAGTCAACATTTGAGATTTAAAAATCTTGTTTTATGCTACTTGATATATAAGATTTTATTAAATAGTTTGTCTAAGAGTTAAAAGTTATTCAAATGACAGTGATGATGAAAGGCTGCTATATTTTAATCAGATAGATGTTGGGAAGAAACTCTATGAGCGCCAAAGACAAGAAAATAAAAGCCAATGTCGACTAAAAGAATAATGTGATTGATAAAAACAATAGGAACAACTTTTTAGTTACTGTGAAGTACCATAAAGCACCACAAAAATTGATTTAAACTATTTACTGTGAATTTCAGTGTAACACAACAGGGTCAAAAACCCTATTCAGGTATAACAGCATACTATGTTATTCTCATAGATAAAATCCTTATAAGCACAACTGTAGAAAATCAGGTTTCAGGAAGAAAAGTACCACGTGCCTATTGAGCAAGAACATCTGTTCAGACAGGGAAGTACTGCCTTGTTTTTAAGTGGCCAGCACTGCATTTTTCAGCGCACTTACCACTTTTGGGGCATTCCTATCTAAGCAGGAATGCCTAAAACAAGCAAGTTATGCTTGTGCTTTTCCTAAAAAATCCAAACCAAAACGAAAAGCAAGATCTGCTTGCTGCAGGAAGAAGGGAGGGAAGAAGGAAAATTCCAGCTAAATCTGTGCTCCAGGCTGAACATTGACTTGTCACCCACAAGAGAGAATTATGCCCCAGCTCAAAAGTTCTGCCTCTGCTGATAAGGTTATCAGATGACCTGCAAAAAGTCACCTGTCAGGGCAGATCCTCTAGCACTGTGGGGGAAAATCCAATTCCATCTCAAATGAGGAGGAAATGTAGACAAAATGTTTACACAAGAAATTATACTTATCTCTGGCCTAATTTCAGGTAAAATAGCAAAACAGAGACTTGAGAATGTCAGCACTTTTCTTGAATTAACTTGAAAAAATTGAATTGTTTGGTGAACAATGCATATGAAAAATATGTTCAAAATGCACGTTTGGTGTTGAGAGGAATTAAAATCTACACCAAACCCTGATTTCTATCCTCTCATTTTGCATTCAAACGAACAAGTTACATCCGTGCTCAGTGACAGGTCTGAGGTCACCATGAGTGACCTCATCTTTTCAGCTATTTGGTTGTTTTTACGACAAGGGTCCTACTTAATAATGCAACAAGTCAGCTGAAAATACTCTTAATGTGAAAAATTCCTAATGATCAGCCCAAATGCCCTGAGCACAAAAAATACTGACATCTCATTTACAGTCATTATAGTGTACAGATAAGAGCATTTCAATAAATCTGAGCACAAAAATCACTTATTGCTGGGAGTCCTGAACTAGCACCCAGAAGACATTCAGATACAGAAAGATTGTAGCCCTGGCATGCGTGAAAGAGGACAGACCAGTCTTGTGTGACTTTTAAGCAAGGTTTCAGTGAAAGATGTTGCAATTTCTTTCCACATATTTCTCAATTTATTAAAAAAATGCCTGTAATACAGATTCACAGTTTGAAGGAGATGTCAGAAACAAACCCCCATTATCTTCCTTGGAGACACTAACTGCATGCCTGATAATAGTCTAACAGCTTTTTTGCTTATTTTTTTTCATTTTATTAAAAAAAAAATCAGTCCAGTAGAGGTGGAAAATTTAAAACTTGACACCGTGATCCTGAAACCCTGATTTTGTGCCATATCATTCCAGTGGCAAAAATAACGGGTTTATTTTACGTAATTTCCACAAGGACAAGAAGCATTGTCACAGTATAGAACCATGAGAATAAACTCTTCTTTCTCCAAATCACTCATTTTATTTTCCACTAACAGTTCACTTCAGTGAGACATTTTGGAATTAGTGCTCACTCATCATTAGCATCTCCCTTTTCTCTAACCCCTAGACAGCAAAATAATTTTAGCATTTCTCACCTTTACTTAAATGTAAAAAAAATGAATAATGTTTTGTAGTGACTTAGCTAAAAGATAAACCCAGACATTCTGGGTTGGCTAAGTCAAAAGGTAGACCCAGAACACCTATTTGAGACACAAGAAGAGAAAGCAAACAAGCCCAAACAAATTTTGACGCTTCAAATTATTTAGACCTTTTGAATCTTTAGACTACATGAATGCTTTCTGTAGATCACAAGGCCAATAGAAAAATCTTTGCCATGCCAACAAAATGAATCCTACAAATCCATACATTTTCACATGCACATAGCTAACACTCCAGACTTCTCAGTGCATGAAATGCAGCAAAGATCAAATTTATGACCGAGGCTCCAATTTTTGAGTTTTCTCCCTACAGTTTCCTGCCCCGGCCTGAAACTTCCTCTTCTTACTCATCCCTCTAATAAGACCCTTTTATCACACCCCCATATTACCCATATAGACTTGGTGTTTATTTTGGATTGGAAATCCATTTCTGAGACTTTACTGGGTAAACCCAAATCTCTGACTGAGGATGCTACTACAGGCTTACAGAATGTGAAAGAAAGGGGAAGAAATCAAAAAATCTTGTACAAATTGGTAAGTTAAAAATAAATAAATAAATAGATAGATAGAGAAACAAACAAATACACTAATACAAATAGCTGCAAATGGTGGTCAAAACCAAGGATGCTGAGCAGAACAACTCTCAGCCTGGTTCAACTCAGGCTGTTTGTTCATTTCTGCTTTGCTTGAAAACCTTTCTATGACCTCAGTTTCTGCTTGCACGGATGTTTGAAGAATGTCTGTCTTAACACCAGCACCTTTATCTGCCTGGTTAACATGTGGTTGTTCATTATTTGTTATTCTCATCAAATTACGGAGTCTGAGCAGCATCACTGTCAAATGCCAATCACTGAGCACAAAAAGCAAATAATTAAAATGGACAGATGATGAATAATCCACAGGCCAGGGTCTGCTTTTCCTAAACTGCCTGTTAACAAATGAAAAACAAATACATCTGTAATAATGACGACTGTTCACAAACAACTTGTGAACTGCGAAAAAAATCTAAAATTCAAGATTAAAATCAGTCAGCTCTTGTTACTAATGATATTAATATAGTTTACTTTTTATCACAGGAGATGTAAGAGGATACACAGAGTGTGCCTAGCTCTAGGTCACAGCAGCATCATCCAGGGCTGCACTGCACCCAGCTGAGAGGATGGGCTGAGGCTAGTTGGATGCTTTCCAGAAGAGCTATTACTCTGGAGTAATTATGCATTTTGGAAGTGGTTTAAACTGAATCACTACACCCGTTTTTTATTTGAGATTAAGGGTATCCAGATGAAGAGCTATTGTGGAATAACCACAGTACTTTTGGAGAATTTCCAGAGTTAGAGAGACTTTACTGCAGACAAGTACAGCACATTGAGCCAGCAGTCTTCTCCCACAACCTTTGTTTTCTTCAGAGTCTGTCAAAGGTCGGGAAGGTCTGACTCCCTTCAGCTTTTAAAGACTAAAAAGGGCAATATTCAAGATACTTTGGCTGAGTGACTTGGGTGAAGAAAGCAGCAACAAAGTGTGTGCATGAACTAGTTTCTGTCTAAGGTTTCTCAGGGCACAGACTCCCCTACCTGCACAATGATTAGAAAAAGCATGAACAAATACATTTTAATGATTTCAAAGCAGCTTATTACACATACAATGCCACTCTTTTGTGTCTAAGACTGCTGTTTAATTCACATGTACCAGGAGTGAAATGTACTCAAAAGATGAACTTTCTTAGCAGTTTTCCTGAATTTAGCGCTTAGTCCTGTGGGTGAGTCATATTTTTCTTGTTATCCCATTCAGTTGACTTTTCTATACATGTGTTGAATGTGCTATGTATTAACAGCTAAGTAGGCCACCACAGCAGTTTTCTTTGAGATTTGGAACCTGCTGATTTGACCTGCTTATCAAGAGAAAAATGTCATCTCAACAGGACAAGATTGTTTCGTATTTCTCCTTATTTTCTTCTTGTGAGCAATTTTTTTAACCCCCTAGAGCCAAGTCTAGGGATTTTTTTTTCTTTTTTCTTATTTTCTAATACTTTTACAAAATTAAAAAAAAGTATAGGAATACTTTTCTTACATAAAATTTTAAAATGTGAAGTTGCAAAAGCATAGCCTTAATGTTCTTTATACATGCCTGTGTGAAATCCATTTGTGTCTGTTTTTAAGCACACCACAGAATCATGAAGGGTGGAGAAGATCAAGTCCAACCTTCAACAGAATACCACCCATTAAAACCGTATCATGAAGTGCCATGTCTGCTTGGATTTTGAACACTTCCAGGCATGGTGACTGCATCACTCCCCTAAGGAGCTTGTTCCATTGCTTAGCATGTTAAGAGTCCTTCAGGATGGAAAGCACTATTCACTCTAATTTAACTTAGCATTGCAGTTTGTGTCCTAAGCTGCTCTGAAATGTTCCAGAGCCTTCTTTTCCTCACTTCCACTTCTACAAGTTAAAAGTAAGACCTCCTAGATTATGGTATTAGCCTCACTAAGAAGACCTGAGCACACATTACTTCCCTCTCCCTTATAAATGACATGTTGCAAAAAAAAAAAAAAGGGGTTTAAAAGGCTTTATTTCACATTTTTTAGACTGCTGTGTGCCACTTGGTCAAGAACTGAGCTTCCCATGACCTTCCACAGCCTGCCATGTGTGAAATGCATCCTACGTGACAATTTTAACATCAGTTGCATCATTAACACATGTTCCTGGCTTCACAGTGTTTTTTTGCACTTTGCCAGATGAGGCAGAGGCTAGATGAATTGTTACTGTGCACATGCAGTTTTCTAATAAAAACAACATGGCATTATTTTTCTTGGAAGTGAGTTTGGAAAATCTTACCCCACGTTGTATAACACGCATCAGGGTGACAGGTGGGCGAGGCACCGTGTGTGGGGCAAGGAAGAGGAGCCCACAAGGACGGTAAATACCTGTCTGCTTGCACCTGCCTGAACACATAAATACAGCCACTCATGCATACACATACTAAGCTACATTCATCTGCAACTCTGCCTTTGAGTTTTGCTTTTCTTCTCATGTTGCATGCTGCAACAAATTTCAAGGTGTACTTTTCTCCCGAGCTTCGATTTGTATCTTTGGGATTTTTTTATGGGATACTTCTTTTGGGTAGCATTCTCAGCTTCCTCAGCATATAACACTGGGAGGGATTATTTGGTCTATCCACAGCTTTCATGTTAAGTCCCAAAGTATCTTGTAACACTGACTATGCAGACTCAAATCACAACACTAAATAAAACCACATAGAACTTTCAGTAATAAAAAAGCTAAAACCTCGAAACTAAAAAGTTATGGGAAGTGAGCAGAAGAGCTTCAAAGGCTTGGCCAGTGTTCTGGGCCTTTCTAGATGAGGATGAATCTGCCCAGGTGATCCTTTCCTACAGGTAAACTAGGTAAACACACAAGTTAAAGAGGTGAGGATGCCCACCATGAACTGGTTTGGATCCAAATGCAACTTAGTTCCCGCCAGTTCTTCACTCCACAGAACAGCATATGGAGATATACTCAGAAATGCTTTTTCTTGAAAAAGTTTTCTTCAGCTTTAAGGTAAGTGTACATGCATGTGCATCTATTTTTGTAAAGGTGTTACTGGGACAAGGAGGGAATTATAGTTAATAGCACCAGATGTCCTACAGCTTTTTGTCAAAGACAAAACCCCTGCAGCTCAGTTGCTCACCATGGTCTGAAAAAAAATATAATTCTGCTTATGAGCAAAATAATGTACATTATTTCACTGCTCAGTGTAACACCAGCCCTATAATTACTCGATTCTCAACTATCTTCCACATTCCCCTTGAGCTATGAATTACAAGTTTTCAGCATATTGGATACCAATACCGTGGCACAATTAGATTACCATTTCCACAGGTTGCCAAAGCAGAAGAATAGCTCATCTAAGTATGAATAGATTCATTTACTTGAAGAGAATTTTTTTTATCTTTCAGACTAATCATCTGTGTCTAACACAGGGTAAAAAGAACACAGATTATTTTCAGGCTAGTTTCACTTAGAAAATAAAATGACCTCCCTAGTTTTTATATCCCAGAGTTTGAAGGCATGCAGATTTGGGGGTTTTGTCTGACTGCTTGGAGGAAAGCTGTTTGCAGAATGCAGATACAGACCTGTTTTCTTTTGTGGATGGAATCCATTAGTCACTAAGGAAGCTACAGCATAATGGAAAGTAGCTATTTTGTGTTCATTTTAGTGCACAGCCTTGGAGGGGAGAAACACACAAATCCATGTAATTTTTGATGTGCTATTGAATAGACTATAAAGACTATAAATATTTTATTAGTCAGTTATGGGTTAAAAAGGTATTTTGTACAGAGTAGGTATTTCCCTTTGGAATTCATGAAAACATAACATCCTTGAACTTGAAATAAGGACCAACATTTGAGGATATTTGTTATTTGTAGACTATTTGTTAAGTAAATATTTAACTGTATGTTCAGAAACACTCAGATCACCAGTATGCCAGGAACTCCTGTTCCAGTGCCACCAAGCAGCTGTAACCCAGCCTAAAGGGCAGCACCTGTCACAGCTCTCTCGTGCTGCCAGAACTGCAGGTGAAACTGGCAGGTGAGTCCACTCTACTGTTCAATCAAATCAGTAAGGAATAGATCACATGCAACACGCTTGTTTTTTTTTGTGGAAGCTGACACAGCAAGTGGCAGCTTTGGTGACTCACCAGCTCCACTCTCCCACTGTTGATGGGACCCTGGTTTTGCTAAAATTCATTCACATCCTTGCCCTCCACCATGGGATAAAGCACACAGACACACATGTTGCCTTCCCAGCTGCTCATATCTTACAAAAGGTTTTTGGTAGATGCAAAACACCAGAGAAATCAGTGAAAATTCATAGGAACTTCCATCAGTGAGCAGCCTTTGTGGGACATCCCTTGTGTTTGCAAATGAAATTCCTGCCATACATTTGTGGCCTGCTTGGCACTTTTCTTGCCTATGTTTTAACTCATTAAATGATTTTATTATTTTTAATATGGTCTCCAGACCATCTGCAAACCACCACTACGTTATGATATTTCTCTTCAGTGATTACATTAAAAACTTATTAAAAAGGCAGATCTAAACAGCTTTGGAGATGCTCAAGGAGAACCAGAGAGTTCTTCTTGACATGCATCATTATGTAGTTAAAGAACATTCCATGGAACATAAGCATATTTATTATTCAACAGATTATACACTGTTACAGCTTAAGCTAGTCTGGAAATAAAAGGATAGCATTATTTAATTAATGATGGTTTTCAAATTACATTCAGGGAGAGAATAGCTGCCTTTTCAGTTTTTCTTAGCCCATATGTGGCCATGTGAGCACTGCTCACAGAAATACTATTCCCATCTCCCTTGCTCACACACGGACACACACATTGTTCTCCCGGCTTTGTCCTGACTGTTCCTAGACAGTTTTCCATTCTAACAAGCATTCAGGCAAACAAAAACATGCTTCCTGTACGAAAAAGAAGCTCTTTACCTCAGGGAGACCACATCTCTCTCTGTCTAGGACAAATACTCACTGTATTTTCTACTGTGGCCTCTCTTCAAGCTTTCTGCCCCTTCCCCAGCCCAGCCTCACATTACAGCCTTGCAGATGCTCTTGCTGAGCCTCACTGCTCTCCCCAAACAGGTGTGATTACAGCTGAATTCCTCCTTTCCTACAGACTCTCAGGGCACCATATTTCTGAGTCGGAGTTCAATGCATCGTTTGATCATCTGCTGTTTTCCTTTCTATAACAACACAATAAATGTCACCCTTTTTGTCCAGAGGGATAAAGTCCCTGTCTAGGTGCCTACTCACTGCACAGAGTATGCACAAAATGCCTGAAGTTTTCCAACACACTGTTTATGTCCTGTTGCAGTACGGTCTGCCTGAAAATCCCAGTTATTACTTGGCTTCTGTGTGCTGAGCAGTTTCAGTCTGGATAATTTCAGTTCTTGCTGCAAAAGGAAATCTGAAACAAATACAAAGCACACTCATACTCCACTTAGCAAATATATCCAGAAAACAAAAAGAAGAAAATCTGAGAGAACCTGTATAAATGGCTATAAATACCTGGAAACCACAGGCGCACTGTCAAGTAACTTATCCTACCCTCCTTACAAGAGCTATATTTGAAGTGGATGAACTACCCTTTGGCAATGTCTGCCTTCCTCCCTTTACTGAAGATCAGGCCCAGATGACAAATTTTGGATGGCCAATTAGGCAAGAGGAATCCTAGTACTAAACAACTTCAGCATGTTGCTGCACAAAGTTGGCCCTGTTTATATTTAGTCTCTTTTCTCCATTTTTGTGGAGCTCTGAGATGAAAATCTGGAGACAAAAATATACTATTCTACTCTCAGAGTTTATCTGTCCCAGATTCACTGCTTAGCTATACATAGAAGATCTCTTCTTTTCTTTTTGTGCAGTGCAAATCAGCAGTTTGTAGACAGCTCTTTCTAAGATCAGGAGAACAAATACTTGTTCCTTTTCTCTCTGATTCCTCCGAGTCAACAACAGGTATTGACCTTATGGAATTGCTGTAGCACATTGTGAATTATGTATGAAATGCAATTTCCCTGTCTGCTGTGGACATGTTTGACTATGTTGTTTGCAGCACTCACCATCAGAGGGCTTGCAGTGTTCTCAGCGACACAGCTAGGGCAACTGAACTCACCATAAAGAAACTGTCAATATTCAATTAAAAATAAATTATTTTTCATTCCTTAAACTCCAAATTCTTAAAAGCAATCAGCTTCTCATAACTCCCATCCCACCTTTTAACACAGTTTAAAACCTTTTCATAGAATCATGGAACTGTTAAGGTTAGAAAAGATCTCTGAGATCATCACTTCCAACCATTAACCCAGCACTGCCAAGTCCATCACTAAATCATATACCCAAATGCCACATCCAACATGTCTTCTGAACACTTTCAGGGATGGTCATTCCACTGCTTCCTTGGGCAGCTTATTCCAATGCCTGACTACTGTTTAAGTGGAGAAATTTTTCCTAATGTCTAATATAAACTTTCTCTGGCACAACTTGTGGCCACCACCTCTTGTCCTTCCCCTTATTACCTGGGAGATGAGTCTCATAACCTCCTTTCAGGCACTTGTAGAGAGCAATAAGGTCTCCCCTGAGCCTCCTTTTCCCCAGGCTCTGCTGTTGAAAGAGTTGTGCTCAAAAATAGGTTTTATTCACCTAAGGGTTCAACATGACCTTATAGTGAAGTGCAATATTAAGTAGGCAGAATGCCAAACAGTAGAATAGAATAGAATAGAATAGAATAGAATAGAATAGAATAGAATATTTTGGTTGGAAAGGTCCTATAACAATCATCTAGTCTATCTGCCTTAGCACTTCAGGGCTGAGAAGAATTTAAAGCAAACTATTAAGGTCTTTGCCCAAATGCCTGTTAAATGCTGACAGGGATGGGGCATCAACCACCTTCCTAGGATGCCTGGTAAAAAAACCAAACCTCAGTCGAAGGAGATTCAAAAGCATGGGCAGATGCCTCACTAGCAAGCCTAGAGTCAAGCAGTCAGCAATGGTTATAGGCTACCTATTATTTTTCCCAGCAAAACTCACTTCAGTAAAAGTCTCCTAGATTACATAAAATGAGTGATCTCAGATGAGAGGTCCCATACCGACAAAATCTAACTTTCATGGGTAGTCTGGCTTGTGCCAGTCAGCATGTTTCTTGTGCCCTCCAATTTGATCATCAGAGATCGTCTGTGAGGTTTATGCATGTGACTATTCTCAGAGACTAAGGCAAATAAGAAGGAATCAGCTGATTTCTCAATGGGAACACGTATTTCTAAAAAATCTAATCAGAATATTTCTCCATAGTTGGGTTATTAAGAAGGTGAAACAGATGCAGGTTTTTACAGCAGTAATAATTTTTCCTTCCTTTTGTTGCATCCACTTTTAAAGTGTGAAATCAGTGTTTCTTCCCCTCATCCTACTTCTATTATCATCCTAGGAAAAAAATGCCAGTCTAACAATGTAGAATAAATGGAACCACTTATCAACAATATACAAAAGCTACAGAAAAGGGCTGAATTACTGAAGCTGTTGTGAGGAAATTTCAGCCAGGTGTTTTTTTTCTCTCCTCTTGTGCAAACCTCATTAACAATGTCCACTGTGTACACCAGGAATGCAGGCTTTGGTCCTGGATGTGTAAAGGGGTAGGAGTCTAGAAGGAGCCCCTGGCAACATGGGAACTGCATCCAGTTCCACTGCTGCTTTTCTGACACTGAAATTTTTTTAGGGGAGCACCATCTACACTCATGCTTGAGCTAGTGGCATAAGTAGAAGCAGAAAATGTACACAAGCCACCTTTAGCTGATGAGCATGTGAGTAAATCAGGAGGCACTCAAGTACAGCAAGCAGGTTTGCGTCAGTGGTTCATTCTGCTGATGCAAGGGTTGTCCTGTAAATTGCACCCAAAAGCAAGCACAGTTGGCTTGGAATGTTTACTTCTGAAAATGAATCATAAAATGGATTATTAAAATGCACCAAATCCTGAGTTCCTTGTGGGCATGTGTAATTTGTAATCACAGAAACTGCAGGAGCCTTCTTTTTTCCTGCTCTGAAGTAATTAAGAGTGAAATTGTTCAGCCTTTTGCATGCAATGAATTCACTCTTCCCTCACACTGCTATGTCCTGTTATACATTACACATCCAAGGATTACATATTTTATACACTTTTGATCTTGTGGTGGAAATAAATTCTACAAGCCAGCCAAACTTCTCTTAACCATGTATACATCTGCTGTCTCCCTGAAGCTTGCTGACAGTTAATTCCCTTCACATCTCCTGTAGCTGCACAAGAGGTACTGTTCCCAGTGCCCTTGCAAGGTTACAGCCAGCTCCCACCCCACATGACTAAATCAAAGCATTCCAAAAAACCAAAGGGACAGTCAAGTCTCTGGAATTTCAAAGCAAACATTTTCTGTATGTCTGGTGCTTCAACTCCTGCCAAGTCATTTCTCCTAGTAATCATGTTGTGTTTAGCACACCAGCCCAGCTCCTGACTCCCTTTTCGCTGGCAGAGCAGAGGCTTTGATTCTGGCCTGACATACACATGGATAAATCCACCAAAGTCAACAGAACTACACAGGTATAAATTGAAGAGAAATAGATCCAGATATGTGACACATATATCGTGTAGTAAGAATGCACCACGATTTTTCCAGCACATCCATGGCCCCACCGACCAGCCATGGGCAGGTGCTTTTCTGGGAATGGGGGGGTCACTGTGGCAGGACACTCAGCAATTAGTGATGCATGACACACTGTTGTCCCTCTGAGGAGCACTCAGTGTTGCCCTGTGCTTAGGGTGATCTCGTATGGCATTGTGCAACACCACAAAGCAGAGCTGCCAGCTTTGTGCCACTTGACAGACTCAGGGCCAGGTGGCTGCCATCAGAAGTCAAATCTGGCACTGCAAGAGTTAAACTAGCAGGTCCCAGCCCAACACTGGGCTTCACTCACCATAATACCTAAGGACAGGTATCATTTCCCAGCTTAACTCCTACAAGAAAGAGCAGCTCTCCCTCTCTTACACATGCTGGTCCCTCACACTCTCTGCATTCTGTCTTTACTCATTCATGCCCCCTCCAAGTTTCTTTAAGCTGCACTTGGTTAATGTCCCCAGGTCTGAGGGAACTCCTTGTCAGGGTGAATACCTCTCCTATGTGATGAAACAGAAGGTAGCTAAATTGCCAAAGAACTGAGTAGAGATATGGTTCTTTCATTATAGCAGAGTCCCCTTTTACCAGCAACTATATTTAAGGACAATACACAATACACATGCTTAACACAATACATATGCTTACACACTCATGTTTCTGTATTTTATTTCCTGCCAAATAACGTCCTGTATTTCTGAATATTTTGATCCCTCTCTGTGTCTTATTGGAACTTTGGACCTTAGCCTGCGCACTTGCTACCCTCGACCTTGGAGATCCCAAATGTGTAGGCACCATTTGAATTAATTTGCCCCAAATTTCATTTTTTTACTTTCTCTTCATGTACACATGGCTCTTATTCACATGCAAAAGCCCTGTGCCTAACAACACACAGACGACTCTGCAGTAAATGTCAAGAGGACTGCTTAGTTCCTTAAGGTTTCCAGTGTTCTCTCCCTGCCTTGAGCAATGTCCCACAATCTAATTTGCTTTAAAGAATAGCCCTCAAAATACTTTTCAGGAACTTGGTTAATCTGGTATTACTCATGCTTCTAATATTACAAGGAAGACCTTGAATGACATTTAGCTAACAGGCAGTGTGTAGCTATGGACATAATTACTTCTGAGGTAAAGACCTTGAGCTGAAGGTGCATATGGTTTGCATTTGTTTTTTAAGAGAAGCCCCTAATGAAGCACATTCTCTATCCCACAAGGCATAATAGTCTGCAGAAATGGTGGAGATGAAGTCTTACCATTAATAATTAAATTTTTGTTGCTACCACAGTGGCAATCATTAGGCAATTACCTTTTGTCTTTGGAGCTATTTGTTCAGAAAGGTTTGTAAATAGATGCTTTTTGTGAGTCTGATACATTAAAAATAAAAAAAGAAAAAATAGCAAGATATCTTCTGTTCCAGAAGATGTCAAGGACTTCTTCAAATATAATGGTTTCTGCCTCAAGCAACATCTTGTCTGGATTTTGTTCACAGTCTTCAATGTATATATCAACAAGCAAAAAGAAATATCCATTACTTCTACTACTTTCAAAATTAGTAAGAGGATTTCTGAGGATGTATATAAACTCTGAATTGATGCAAGGCCACCACTGTCAAATACATGAAGCTACTGGGATTGCTTCTGTGCTTAAGGAGTGGTAGTTGGTGAGTCTTGCTCAGGGTGTGTGTCCTAAGAACCATCTGCACAGCTCAGGGCTGTCACCTCATGCACAAGTGACCCAGACAAGGGAGGCAGAGCTCAGGCACAGGTGTTTTTGGGATATTCTTCATACTGTCACCAAAGGGGAAACTATGGATGGCCTTAGTGACTGCTGCTGGTCAGGTGTCCTCAACAAAAGCAGCTGTTGACCTGCTGATGCTGTGTCTTCCTTCAATGGAAACATCCCCAGAAAATCTTGTTTCCTAGGATCCCAGGCAAGCCAGGGCTCACCAGTTTCTGTGCAAATGCTTGGAGCACATATAGTTTAGACCCTGACCTTGTCTCAACTCCATCCCACCATATCCATACCAAAATCCAACTATGAGAACTGGAAGTCTGAAGGTGTTATATTTGTCTTTTTGCCATAGGTTTTCTGACATCAGTGATATGTTTCAGGTGCTACTGCTTTATGCTTTCTTTTTGCTTGCTTCTAAAACCATTTTTTTTTTTTTTTTTTTTTAAAACCTTTTTTTTTTTTTTTTTTTTTTTTTTTTTTTTTTTTTTTTTTTTGGTGGAAAGGAAGAAGGATAGTTCTGCACTTTGGATCATAAAAGGCTGTGAGTGTGTCACTGAAAATGCATTAAGAAGCAGCTTGGGTTAAAAGTGTTTGTAACCAATAATGAACATAGTCATCTCTTTTACTATTCACAAAGCTTGGAAAAAGATTTTTGGTATTTTTTGTTATGTGCAGCATCATTCTATAACACCTCTTATGGAACTAGGTCAGATTTTAGCACTTGTTAAGCAACTCACTTCAACTGTGTCTTAGCATATTCAGTGTTGATGGTTTGGGGTGGAGTAATTTTCATCACACCTGACTTTTACTGTTTATTTGTTAATGGAAACCTTCGTAAAGCACGTGCAAAAACAGCATGAGTGAGTATCTGAAAAATGAAAAGTTCTCTTTGAACTTCCCATGAAAAATACCTGTAAAGAGTGAAGGATACTATTCATACTATTCAAAGAGACTTTACATTACTTTTCAGACAAAAATATATGGGGGGCAGTTGGGGTTACAAGTCCTATTGCCAGGGGAGAATTTTAAAAAATGGAATGCTGTAGCACTTATTCCTAAACCAAACATTGTACAAGGTGGAATTCAACAGCAAAGTTAAATATAAAATAAATCCAACAGGATCACAGAAGGGCACGGTAACCCTGTCCCTGCAATGACCCATGTAATAGCTCGATGCTGGTGCTTGTGATGACATGTCAGCAATCCCACGTTAAATGTACTTTGAAGGCACATTAGCTTCTCCTCTTTGTGCATCTGGAGGTTTCCTTCTCTCCTTTATGAACACATTTCAGTGTCTCCTACCCTCTTCCCCTTATCCCACATTATCTGAGAACAGCATTACATTGTTCCCTCCTGACCTTCCTCCTCAGCTGACTGCTGCAATGAGGAAAGTATTTTGAGATAGCAGCTCTTTTTTTTCTCTTCTGTTTTTAGCAGGAATTCCTTCACAGCAGCTTGTTCGAAATAGCTTCTGTGTGGAAGGGATTTTGCAGCCGTATTTGCTTTGATGCTGGCAAACAGCTAGTGCTGTTTTCCTGAGACACGGGGGTAGAAGAGACAGACACAGCCCTAGAGCAGAGATGAGTAAGGGCACAAGGAGCAGGTCTGCATGCCAGGTAAATACTGTCTGGGGTGAGGGAATCAAATATCCTTGGTGAACTGGGGGATGGATGGGGGGGGGATTTTTATCATCATATTTAACACTTGTGAATTAGATATTGAAGAGCATTTTATACAGCCCTTGTCACTTTGTTTCAAGTAGCTCTTCCAGAAAATTAGTTGTAAAATTCTAGGTTTGGGAAAGCTTAGAACACCATAATTGCTCCACAGATGTTGTGGGTAGGCAGAGGGAGCCCATTTGAATGAGAAAACCACAGGTTTCATGTTTTGAGTCCACAATTAAAATCTCCAAGTTTCAAGGCTGGCAGGGTGAGGACAATTTTTCCATGAGAAACACAGCAGATGAAGCCTGTTTTCCCCTGGATTACTTCTTTCTCACTTCAGCCAGTGCTCTCTCCATAACCTCCACCTTCCCTGTTGTTTCACCTCTTTTCAGTTTCTCCAGGTTTCTCACAGCCCACGGGAAGTGAGACTAATTACATAATTAGGATGAAGGATCTTTATTAAAATCTATCAGTTCATGCTATGTGCAAATAATAATAAAAAAAAGGTACATTTCTTTTGCATACATAGCTACATTCTCTGTGCATACACTTTTCATTTACACAAAACTCTTTCAACACCTGCTTTTGTTTTTCTTGCTGAAAATTAACACAAAGTTATTCCTTGTGCCTCTTACACTATTCCCTTTCACAATGTGCTAATATCTATGATGAGAAAACGGTCACGGCTGTGGAGAAAGCAATAATAGAAATTATCCATTAATCCTCACAGTCCCATTTGTATTGCCAATCTTAACATTTTATTAGGAAGCTCTCAAAGCTTGGTCCTTGAATTAAATTAATATTCCTGTAATAAATCAATTACAACTGAGCTGTTTGAAACTCAAACTATAAATAGAGAGAGATTCCTTTTTAATACCTCATTATTGTTACTCCAGATGTGGAGTTGATGCTCCACAAATGACAGTGAATAGTCTGTGATATTTTAGACCAGAGAAAACATCATAACTGATGAATGCAAGTTAAAGTGTATCCTTCCTGAAGTCATGTATGCAATCCCAGATTTTCTGGGGGCCTCTGATGTGCAGGGAGAAATTCCTCCTTTTTGCTTTTTTTTCTCCCCCCTTTCTCTTAATATTTTAAAATCTGAGCCTTCCAATCCACACCTCTGTTCTAAGCTACTGAAATCAACCAGAGCAATTAATGGGGGAAAAAAATAAAGGTTATATTCCATTTTAATAATTCAAAAGAGAAAAGCTCTCACACTGTGGTACTATTTTGAATTTTGTGACAGGTATCACAGGAACAAAATACATAACAGCAAAGTTGAATGAGAAATGAACATTCTGAAATAGTCCTGAACAATTCACTTAGTATTTCAGAAAAATGAAGTTTTCAAGCCCTCACACTGTCAAGCAGGGGCCTGTACCACCCTGGTATTACAGCCTCTCTTTTTTTAGGTCTGGAAAGCATAAAAGAGGAGTAATATTACTTTTGGGAGATTCTGTCTAGCATAGTTTGTGTGGGAGTTTTCTGAAAGTTTGCCCTGATAAATGATTTACCGGGACAGTAAAAAGATCAAGAAAGCTCTGAACTGTCCTCTCAAGACAAATTACTTTCTTTATCCACTCCTTGAAATCCTTTAGAAACTTACTGTAATGATTAATTTTCCAGAATTCTAAAAACTGTTGAAGTCCAGGGTCTATGACTGTCTCATATCTCTCCTGGGATAAAGACACATCATGGTCTTGAATTGAATCCTGCCTGGTGTATCCACATGTTTACTCTGGGTATCCATTTGTTTTGCTTGTTACCTGAATTTTCCTACAGAGTCATTGGGGTTTTGGTATTTTATAATGCTGCATGTTTCAGTACTAAACAAAACACAAGAGAATGTTTTGCCGTCCTTCTTTATATTTGTTTCATCAAAATTATTTGTTTCAGTCATACTAAAGACGAAACTAGACTCACAGGGAGGAAAAAGGAAGCAAGTGGGAAGATGTCAATAAAGGCAGAGAAGACAGAAAATGGAGATGGAAAGAAAAGTCTGCACATACTCAGAGGGCTTCACTGCTTTTCTGTGATACTGGTGCGTCACTGGACCCATGAGGAGTTTTGCAAGACACATGGAGAAGAGCAATTAAGGACAACAATGAGAAAAAAATTTACAGGAATAATTGTGCCTCATTAGAGGTATGATAATAAATAATGACATGCATTTCTGGTGATAATGATCCTGCAGTTCACTCTCTCCACTTATTCCAACTCCCCCCACAGTGCCACTAGTGTCTAATATGGCATATTTATGCAAAAGATGAGTTAGCAAATTAGATTCCATTATGAAAGCATCAGGTATAATAAGGAAAGCTATAGAAAATAACCTAATATGCTTCTGCACCTGTCATTTCCAATGGTTTCCACCACCCACCGATAAACATTTGACAAGCATTACTAAGTCTCATATTCTATTGATTTTACTGAAGGAGAAACTGAGGCAAAGAAAAAATCGTCTACCAAGCATCTGGGCTAGGCACTGGGCCAGCCTGCAGTCACATGCATTAACTGTTTCTGATGTTCTATATTGAATATTATTAATTACTTGCAATTTATAGTAGGCAAAGATGTATGAAGGTGATATGAGCAGTGTATGAATACAGGGAGACGAGTTCCCTAGAGGAGCTCCCAAACACTCACAGTTTTAATAGCCGTTAGAAACTCACATTGGGAACAAAGATCTTTTAAAACATTGCTCCCATACTAGTCTTGATGACAGCAGATAATTAGTCAGCAAACCTAAGCTCGGGGGCTGCTTACTGAGCAAGGAAAACCTCGCATCCACAGTGCAGCCGTGGCTGCAGGCTGGAGTGCCTCGCAGTGCTCACAAGAGCAACTACAAAAATATTTTCAAGACCTTTAGCAGACTCGTGCAGGACAGCTTATCCACCTACCACTACTGGGCTGATCAGCTCTCAAAACCGGGGAGGAGAAAAGGTGCTGGTGATGCAGACACTGCCAGCGGGGCACTCAGGGGTCAGGCTTTCATCCCCTATTTAGCAGTAATTTGGTTTGTAAGGGCTGCATGAGCCTTTGAAGCTCAGTGCTGCTGTTTTTAAAGGCTCCTGTCAACCAGCCCATGGTGTAACTGAAGCAGAAACAGCAGTGTAATAGCAGACACAGTATTCTTGCAGACACAGTATTCTTCTTGCAGAGTCTGCAGTTCTCTGACATGTCTGCTTGACTCTCCTCTCATGGCTGACAAACTTCCCGTCAGGAACCAGTTAACAGGGACAACGAGGAACAGCACTGACAAGCAACAGCTTAGGAGGAAGGCAGTCATGTATTTAAAAAGGAAAAACCACCACGAAGAAGCCCGCAAAAAAGCCACATTATTTATTTTCCTGGGAGGTGAGTGGGAAGAGTTTCAAAGCATGGCTGTTATGCTATTTTGGCACAGAAAGTACTTTTCCAAATTCAAATCTTCCATCAGGCTGGCTTGGAAAACGGCATGTGGTTTATAACCATGGCTTGTTTCTTTCAGCTTTGCCTCATCTTCCAGGTTAAAGTCGCAGCTGGGAGCGTATCTGGGAGAAGGGAGGAGCATGTAAGAACCAGAGTATTCCCAGTGCATTTCCACTGACTGGCCCTGGGATCTGCAGGTAGTAAACACAAGCACTTTCCATAAAAGGACCTTGCTTGGCAGGATACCGAGGGCGAAAAAAAGGGACTATTGCTGAGGTGGGGAGCAAAAAGAAGTTATTTGCTGGCAAAGGAGAAAGGAACGATGGATGCTGAAAGGGTACTGGGCAGCTGCTTTTCCGGCTGCTATGGGAGCCAAGGGAAGAGCCTTTGATCTGCTGAGCAGGCCTGGGCTTGCCGCCAGGACCTACATCCTTTCTCCAGCACTGACAGCAGGCTTCCTTGCTAGCTCCTCTCTGATTGCCGAGTCAAAAAACAAGTGACGTAACTCATACAGGGACCTCACTGAAGCCTTTCGATTATCACCAGCTCTGCAGAAAACATATGCTACAGATGCCTCAATCTGAAATTATCTTCTTGTCCAAGGCAGAACAAAAATGAGAAAAAACCCATGAGGTCCTCTGGATTACATCTTGAAAAGCCTCATAAAAACCCTTCTGGCATACTAGGAGATGAAGCAAACCCATTGGTTCTACAGGGAAACTACCCTGTCTGCATAGCACCTTGGCCAAGCAAGCCCTCCTACCAATGTTTATGTGCTATTACCTCTTGTGACTAGGAGATTTGAATAGGAATACAGATTCCAGACCTAATATAGTTTCTAGACCACTACCGCAAATAATGTCATCAAGATGGCATTTACTGAAGAACGAGCTGTTTCAAAGAAATTGCCAATAATGTTTAGTTTAGAGTGATGTGGAGATCAGCCCGCTTGATATGTGATGTTGCCCAAGAAAGGGAAACATGAAGGCAGCCATGATCCTCAGCCCTCAGACCAAAACAGAGTATAGACAATTTCCTCCAGCACCAGCATGTCTTTAGTCCTTGCTGGCGTAACATGCTATTGTCATCACTGCAGGTGAATTCTGCTTGGACATGACCCAGGCTTACACCATACCCCAGAACCAACCAGAATGTGAAAGTCTCATCACTTCAAGCACAGAAACATGTTACGTTCTGTGAAGCAGAATCATATGCTTTTGCATGACGCAACTAAAAAGTCACTTTGCCTTCTTTGCAACACAACAGCTTTTGCACTGTTGTCTTCCCTTCCTTTTGATGCTCACCATCACTACTGAGAATACAGCCTTGCAAGACACTAGAAGTACTGACTCAGGAACTTGGATGGTGACATAAAATTAATGCAACCAAGCAGTTCTGTTGTGTCAATAATGCTTCCATCTTGCTATCAGGTATTTGTTGATTTGTGTTAATGTTACTTGCATGGCAGTGGCATCTTCTCTCAGACAGGGTCTCCCCTAAGCCTTCTTTTCTCAAGGCCAAACATACCCAGTTCTTTTCCTCATGTGGCAGACTTTCAAGACCTTTGATCGTCCTTGTTTCCCTTCTCTGTATGCTTTCCAGCCTGTTTGCATGTTTTTAATCCATGGAAGGTGCCAGAGGACACTACTGCCCTCCCTTTTCACCTACTCTGCCTGCCACCTGAGCTTTGAGTGAGCTGAAGTTTGCTCTTCTTAAGTGTAAAACCTTTGGTTTAGTACTAACCTTCAGCCTGCCCAGCTGAATCCCAAACTCCACAATACTGTGATCACTATAGCCAAGGCTATCACTGAGCGGGATATTTCAAAACAGGTTTTCTTGGTTGATGAGTCCAGCAGTGCCTCTTTCCTGCTTGGCACATCTCTAATATTTGTATGAGGAAGTAGTCCTCCTAAGCACTCCAGGAACTTGATGGATAACATGAGCTGCTGTACTGTTCTTCCAAAAAATGTCTGGACAGCTGAAGTCGCACACATGAACCAGGTTCTGTTAACCTTCCAAAGCTTGCTTAAGTGACATGAATATAGCTTTGTTGGTCTTATTGTCTTGGTTTGGAGGCCAGTAGAAGTTGCCTACTGAAATATCCCCCTTGAAGATGACTTCTCTGATCTTGACCCAAAGGCATTCTCTAGGGCTTCCACAGTTGCTGTGGTTGACTTCTATGCATTAGAAGTTCCCCTTAACGAAGAGTGAGACTCCTCCAGTTTTGCCCTGCCTGTCTTTTTGAAGCAGCTTGTTTCCATCCATCACAATCCTCCAGTCATGTGAGTTGTCCCACCATTTTTCAGTTATTCCTATGCTCTTGATGGAACCTGTAGTCCCTGGTGCCACTTGGAGCACCAGTTTCAATCTAAGTTGCTGTCTGCTGCTGTTTGTGTAGACAGAACCTGCAAGGACTTTCTGCTTTTTTCTCCTCCCAGCTGCTAAGTTTTACTGAACCTTTCAGACATTGAGAAGGCATTTTAAACAGAAACATATTTATGAAGTTGGATGTATTGAGAAAAAAATAAATGACAGAATATCAGCAATGAATTTTGAAATCACTGGCTAAATTTTGTCTTCTAGCACACACAATCAATATTTATGGAGGGTTTTTTGAATCTATGTACCTGAAACCCATTTTTTTCACTCTTGAGTCTCAGTTGTGTGCAATTACTTACTAGTCTGATGTGATATCATTTACAATTCCTTTGTAGATTTTATTTTAATTTTTAAAAAAACTATTTTGATTTATTTGCATCATTGCTTCTTGAACCCATAGAGTAAAAACAAAACATCTAAATAATTTTGCACATTTCATGAAAACAAGACATTTTCTTCCCTAGCCTTCTGCAATTCAATATCAGCATTTTTGGCACACTTATATCAAACTCACACTTTTAAATAAAATGTTTGTCAAATAGAAAAGAACAGCACCGATCAGGAAAGAAATTACATTATCCATCTTCCAACTACACATTGCAAAAGTTGCAGTTCCTAAAAAGCACAACTTTGAAAAAGTAGTTGACAGCTTAATTTTTAAGAGAACTGAATTGTGAGATTTTCTGCTATATTTATATTTGAAGCTTTATTTTTAATTTGTCAGTAATAAACAGAGGAGTGCAGAGATGTCAGTAGCTGGGTTTACTGGAACTTAACACATAACTAGAGATAGTGCTGCAGAACAACTGGAAACACACCTCAGCAAGGCCCTCCTCACTCTGCCCACAGCTGCATAGAGGGTTAGGTTGAACAAGTCAGCTGAAGGATTTGTTAGAATTATCACATGGCAAGGTATTAAAAAGCTGAAATTTGGCCCAAAGAGGTGACACCAAAAAATCATTTTGTCATGACAGATTTTGCCTGCCATTGGCTTTTTGAAGGTGAAGGCACATGATGACTTGTTTTTTCTTATGGCTTGGAAGCAGGTGTCCGTGTCCTCCAACAGCCCTTGCCACTCACCTTCTTGATGCTGTGTCAGCAAGAACTATTTGGACCTTCCTTCTGGAACTGAGGGCCAAACAGCCCAAATTTGAAGATCAGGAGGAAGACCTAATGCCAGTAGTTCTTCATCTAGTAGCTCTTCTTTCTATCCTGTTCCCATGCCTGTGACTCTTGCAAATGACTCATTCACTTAAAGGGCATCACAGAAGAGCTTTCTAAATTGGTACCATCCAGATCCTACTTAGCAAAGCAGGCTCCTGGGACATAGAGATGGGATTTAGCCTGCTTGAAAACCAGCTCAGGCTATATGCTTTTGCAATCTGGTGTTAATAAAAACCAGAAGTATACCTCCTAGGCCTTTTCTTCAGCCTGTTGACAGTTCTATGTGTTCAGTATGTAATTGGCATCAGACAAAGGGAGGAAAGCCTACAGAGTCAGAAATAGAAAACACTCACTAAACCAGATGCATTGCAGCTATCATAGTTTCTACTTACTTTTGCACATCTTTAATAATTGCCAATCTGAAATGGGACCAGCTGACATGCTGCAATATATAACAAATATGTTCATGTTTATATATGTCCTAGCTTCCTTCCCCAAATGTACACGTTTGAAAAGCCTTGTGTTTTGCAGCCTCACCCAAACATCTGCAGTCATTTATGGACTAAAACAGCTTGCCATCTCAGCCTAGGTTTTCAGTGCACACTACAACTGATGTCATTTTGGTATTTTGTATTTTCAAAAGAAACAAATATGTTTCCAGGCAAACCACATCACAGAACATGCCACGGTTATCAGTTCAAAGAGCCTCACTGGCTCAGCAGCTAGTGCTGTGTTTCATCTAGTCTTCCTGAGGTCAGGCAGGGAAATGTTAGCCCAGGAATACACATCTGTGTGTATACAAACAGCTTCAATCTTCAGCTGTTCTCTCCTCGACTGCCCCCTGAATTAATCCTCTGCAAAGCACAAGAGCTGTCAAGTACAGGCTTGGGTACACTTTCATATGAATCACATTCTGGAGTGGGTGTGTTTTGTGTGCCATTTTAGGGATGAAGGAAAACTGATGGAAATGGAGATTGTTACTGCCATCACAGTGCCATCACATTATTATAAAGAGGTCCCATAAACGTATATACAAAAGTGTGTTCTGCTTACATTTTGTTTTTTCTGTAGCCAACACCAGAACTAGGATGAGAAATATACTCCTAAAGGATGCAAATCCCAAGCTGAGGCCTATGAAACTTTCCTGACACAAATTCAGCTGCATAAATGAAACTAAGGTGTTGTAGTAAAGGGGATGAGTGGATGCTAACAGCTCAGCATTGGCAGGCATTGATTAAACACTTTGATGGCTTTGATGACAGCCTAACAGTGACAAAGTTCCATCAAGTTCTGAAGGCACACAGTAAACTTTCTAAAGACATATCCTTCACTGAAATTAGAGGAATAAAATGTTCAGGGAATTCAAAGGAGTGATGAGTTTTTTAATATGTAAATCCTTTGGATTTACCTTGGTAAATGGGTTTGAACATAGCTGACATAGGGAAAATATGCTGTAGCAGAAATACAGACATTGTATTTCAGATTAGGAAGAAGGCCTTCAGTTTCAGAAGACCACAAACATCAAACGAAGTGTCTTAATAGCTTGATGTAATAACTTCAGATAGAAATGACAAAATCATAAAAGATGGCTGTAAGAGTGATTTGGAGTTCTTCTCTTGGAAATCAGTCTCTGTGTTGCCAGTGGGACTACTATCCAGTGCTTCTCTTCCCTGTTTGGGGTCTGACATATGGACACACACACTGACGTGACTAAAATATATTTTTATCATAGATTATATGTCCTCATGAAATGGCTTCAAAGGGTGGGTGTTCTTTAGAGTAGGCATTCAAAAGCACAGGTATCTAAAAATGTGTTATTAAAAGAGATCTATATGAGCTTTACAAGACGTATTTTCCCAAGGGCAAGCTGATCTTTTTTTCCTTGTTCTCACTTTTGAAAATTGCTTTTCACAGACCAAGATCCTGAAAGATCTCAGTGAGAAATGACTCATCATGCTACAAATGCCTTCTCTGCTGTCCCTGCAACCTGCCTGGCAAAGCCTTTTGAGCTTTAAGGTGATATAACAGTGATTGGTTTTGAATGTAAGTCATGCTTTTCAGCTTTTAACTGTTTATACTGCTCTTGGGTTTACACAAATACGGCAACTCCAATGTTTGCTGTTGCACTTTTGTCTTAAGAGGTATTCACCATGGTTTTATGTTTTGGGTAATGACAATATTTTGTTTCAGGTGTATAAAACAGTTTGTTTTGGATATCTGTACTTAGTGGAGGACAGTTGCTACAGCCAAAATCTCCTGTGCAGCTTCTACCTATTCCCCAGCAAGCCAATGTTCTTCAGGCCAAACATCAGGATTCATCATAAAAAGTGCTATAGAAAAAATGTTATTTCCCATCACTTCAGTGCTACAATGCTGTTGCAGAAGAAACTCTTGCACTACTCAGGAGCTCTGAGCAAGTCACAGAGAAATGTGTTCAAAAGTCTGTAACGGAAATGTCTCCAGGGAATGGGCTGTTCACAAAGGATCACTTCAGCTCCTTCCAGAGCATGCATTAAGGACAAGATTTGATGGTAGTTGTCCTCAGTGGTAGCAGCTTCCTGTCCCCGCCTCCCCCCTTATTATTTAGTTTTTTTAAATTTTAAGTCCATAATCACAGCATGGATCTAGAAAACAGTTGTATTAGGAGAGCTGGAGGGAGAATGAAACAGGACCAGGGATACTGCATGACAATATCACTTCTGAAGACAGCATGCTATCACTAAAGTCTAGCTTTAGGTGTGCAGAGAGCCTCTGACTTTACACTGACTATGAGAGCAGCCCAGGGAGTTTTATTTTCCTAACCTGAAGTTGGTTTTATAAGTACTTTTACTTCATATTGTAGGAAGTATCAAATTTATACTGATTTATATTGATTTTTACCTTCAAAATGAGGATCAATAAATTACTTCGCAACCAAGGAATCATACCTGACCACACATAGCTACTGATATTTAAGCAGATTTGTAAAACCAAAACTACTTTAACATCTGGTCTGCATAGAGATTTCTGAGAATTTCACCTATCTACATCATCAAATACCTAAATACAGTTCTCCTCCTCTACATTCAGATTGGTGTAGTTGAGGCAAGAGTGGGATTCCAGTTCTCTGAGAGTTCTTTTTTACTTCCACCAGGAGAAAGGTTTACTGCCTGGATAATTCATGTATGGCTCTGTTTTAATTAATCAACAATTAAACACCCACCTCTAATAACGCCCAGATCTTTTAAAAGATCTTGACAATGCAAGTCATCCACCCGGATGTATGAAGCGTCTTCTATGTTCGCCAGTGTAACAATGCCAAGATCCTCTTTTTGTGCTGGTGAGCTCTGTAAAGCTGACACACCTAAGAAGAGAATACGCTCATCTCCATTAGATCTTACACACCTGCAATAAAACTGTTAGGAAAAAATAGTTTTGTTGCAGAATCCTTCACCTTGGCAGCATTGTGAAAGCCAGGGGTATACAATTTAACATCAGGCTCAGCCGGGATTTACTTTGATATTCATCAAAGAAAGGGTGATTTTTACAGAATACCCTTTTGAGAATGGAGAAGAACTTTGAAGTTTTCTGCTGAAAAGACAGGTGAGCTGATCTTTGCTTCATATTCCACAGGTGACACTCAGTGTAACGCTGTGGAAAGTTAAGCACCGTTTCAATAACAGAAACTAAAAGCAGTCAGAGCAGAAGCATTCATTACATGCACAGAAAAAGCAGACAGTGACTCTCCACTTTAGTCCTTTGTCTTGGAAGTTCAGCAGTGAATTGGAGAAGCTTTCCACCTGCCCCAGCATTGTGAGAAGTGTAATGGAATTGGGTCAGTTTGTTCACTGAAATGTTCTTCTAAAAGATACTGGCATAGACGTACCTTGGGACTGACTGTATGTTTTCTTTCAATCAGTTACTGCAAATTGAGCAGTTGCAAGAGCCTCTCTATGGAGAGCCCAGGGGATGCACTTTTCCTGCTCGTGGCCAGCTGAAACTTCACAAGCAGAAGGTGGCCAGACTTTTAGCAGGCATAAAATGCAGGTATAGCTGCTGAAAGGGCAGCCTATTTCCAATATGTAGATACCTCACTCACTTCTTTCCTATCTGTGTATCCAGATTTGCTTCCATGGAAGACTAAGTCAGCTGGGGAGATGGTTGCAGCCTGGCCATTTTCCACGTGCAGGTCTGTGAGGAACCAGGACTCTGAGGGTATGTGGACTTAACCAGTCAAGACACAGGCACTCTAACCGAGTATGGGCCTGTGTGGATGGAGCAGGAGAAAAGACTCCTTTAACAAACAAGTGAAAAAGGTCACTTCTTATTGCCTGCTCATCTGGATCTTGACACTGAACTGCAAGCCTCTAGTATTGTGAAGAGATGCAAAAAATTTACTGGAGGGTGAGTGGGTGTTATGCAGCAACTGCTTGGTACAAAGAAGCAGTGCATTGGAATCAGCACTGAAAACTAGTGAAGAACACCAGCTCTTTCAAACATCATTAGAATTAACGGTTTCACCATTTACTTTTTGTAGAGTCATGTCACCTGAACATTTTTCCTTGGGTAGAAACCTCACACTATTTACAAACGCTGTGTCCTGAGGCACTCCTTTCTCCAGTAGAACAATAACTCCCTCTGGTGTTTGCCTGCTATTGTTACTGCCTCAGCCACAGCCCTGGGAAGCCCTGCCAGAGGAAAGAAACCCTGTCAGATGATGTATGAGCTATAAACCTTCTTTCCTTAACCGATGGCATTTTACACTTTGGGCAGAAAGGCCATTGCATCCACCGGGCCGGCCCCAGGGGCACTCAGGTCTGCAGGGAACATCACTGCATCGGGAAAAGTGGAATGCCAAACTCCGCTGCTGCCCAGGGCTCATGCTGCCAAAGACTCATTTACATGCTCCCTGAATTTATTTAATTACATGAACAGTAGGCTTATTGCAATGTGTCTGGATGCTTTATTTGATGAATGCTGGAACTTACCAATCCAGTCCCGAGAGGGTTGGGATACACATAGGGATATGTCAAATGGCTGGATGATAGTTCAGAGTTAATGAATTGCTGTGCTCAGCTCTTGGGACAGACAATATGGAACTGTCATTCAGCTGCAAACATATTTACAGGAATGCTGTCACAGCTTTGAGGCTCAAATCTGACCTACAAGTAAGTTACAAGCTACATCTGCAGGCAGAGGAAGAAAAATGAGATGCAAGAGAATTAAGCTCCTGCCCTTTGGGCTAAACCGTATCGATCAGCCATAACAATGCTGATTTAAATTTTCTTAATCTGAAATTTATGAGAAAATCTAAACTTTTAGTCTTAAATAGATATTGCACAATAATTTTTAAGTACAGACTCAAAAATTTATTTTTCAGATTTCAGCTGCGATCAGATGATGAAAACAAATCTCAAGACAAGATGAAAGACACTAAATGAGTTATGCATTTTGCCAAAGAGAAGAGGCTATTTTGATGGGCCGTTTAATAGAAATTTCTTCCTGTGATCATTCAACTGGATGCTCACTCCAAACAGCCCAGAGGCTTTTTATATTTGACCTAAATGTCTGGATTTTTTCTCTTTTCTTCAGCATATCACAGAACAGAAATCTGTAAGCTGATTAGTGTTGCTTAATTCACTTCTGAATGCAAACATCTTTGCACATTTCAGGCACTGCTATATAGAGCTGAAATCAGAAAAGCTAAAAGAGCTTGAGAGCTCAACCCGAATCCCAACTGTCTGGCTCCCTGGCCAATGCCTTGTATTATACAAAGTGTATAACCATCCTACACCTTTGATGTAAAACAACTCTCTTTTAATGTGCTCTAATCTCTTATTCCCTTTGTCTCTCAAATAATAATCCTCTTGCTCATGGTAATCCTCAAAATCACATATGCTCTTTAAAGCTTTTCTTTTGGAAAGTATTCACACCCATTTTTTCTGGGCACTCGCAACTAAATATTACAGAAAACCTGATTCTTCTGACTTTGACCAAGACAATCTGAATTTTTTGTACTCCACATTTACTGCTTGGCTGTAACTAGGTCAACAAAATGAGCAAACAGTTTCTAGTTGTCCAACAGAACCACAGTGTGCGGACTGTTTGTTTGGCCAAGGCAGAGGCACAAGATGTTTGGGAGAGTTAACAGGAAACAAGTAAAATGACAATTTTATTTGGGTTATAAAACAGAAAATGAAGTTTAGTTGTCTAGAATGATTTAAGAACATGTTCTCCTGGACTATTTAAACAAGCTAGTAAAAGAAAAATTCTCACCTCCTCAGCAGTAATAATCAAGCCCCCTAGCACTGGCTCCTGGACACTTACAAACATGCTACTGGCTACTCAAGGTTTCATTACTGTAAGGTTAAATATTTTTAGACATTGCCACCTTAAATCAGAGGTAGAGGTTGAGACTAGAATTACTTAATCAGATCAGCATGTTGAATTTAAATGATCTAATAATGACAAAAGGTGATGATTAGAATGGAAGCCTCATCACATCAGATGTAAGATCCTAAATGACATAAACTGCATTAATTGCAGGACATGATGAATATGAGCCAAAGAGTTCAAAAAGAGAGATCTTTTAAAAGGTCTTAGAAGATCTTTTTATTTGTTGGTAAATGTGTACATTGCCATAAGGAATTTGTTGCAAGCTAGGAGGAGTGCTGAAGCCCAGCTTCCAATGATGCCACAGCACAACCTGCTGATCAGACCACCTCATCTTGTCTGCCCAAGCCCAGCCAGTTTGCCTCACTCACTCCCCAAAAGACCAAGCACAGAAATTTCTCCAGGTTTGCTTTTTACAGAGAGTAGGGTCTGCTGTTCTGTCAGCAGGACTGATCCTGACTCTTCTCCTGATGTCTAGGGGGGTTTTACTTTTTTGCCCTTGTTGGAAGGTGCTTCCTCCTGTCCTTGGGCATGGGAATTACCCGCCCATGACCCCTCTGTGTTGATCTGTCCTACGCAGACATGTTATCCTCCCTCTCCTGTGCCATCAGAGCAGGCAGAGGGAGGGATCAGTCCTGGGCTCTGGGTCAGCTGCTGACTCACAGCAGCTGCCCCGGGGATGATGGATACACAGACCCAGCTGAACAGCACAGCTCTCTGGCGTCACGAGTTAGGGTTTCACTGGGCTTGTTATCTGATCTTGTCACTACCAGAGGCTTAAAGGTGCTCCTGAAGTTCTGTGAAACTAATTTTTGTACAAAATCAAGGTAATTTTGCACTTCCTTCCTACAGATCATAACCCACACCTCACGAGTCACAAACCAGAACACAAACTTCCCAGTTTCGAGAGTCTGAGGAAAGGGATCTGGATAGTTTCTCAACCTAAGCAGCTTTGAACTTTCCATGTACAGGGATGCCTCACAGACCTGCAGGTCCCTCTTTGCTCTTTGAGCTGTGGTAGCTCAAAGAATGCCACCCAGGCTTAACAAGAACAATAAATAGTACCAATAAACCCTCCAAGCTGAAGTGGGCTGCATGTGGGAATCAGGCAGTACTATTTCTAAAAGAAAGGCAGGAAATTAGGCTCTTTTATGCCATTTCAAATGTTTACTGTAAATCAGCAAAATTAATGGTTGTAGCAGATAGAAACTCTGCTCTGACTGAGAAATTCAATGTACTCCATGCAAACTAGCCAAATATTAATTTCCTTACAGCTGTTTTTGCCATTTATTTCCTTGATTTCCCAAAATGATGTCAGCTGAATTTTCTCATGAGTGCAAACATTTGTGTTGCAAAAAATAAGAAACTCAAGAATTTAATCCATTTTTAGGAAATAAAGTTAACTTATCAACTATAAGTGCTAATCTTCCCATCTCACATGAAATCCAGAAACTTCAGATAGATGTAAAACACCTAGGTAACTTGACTCTTTGCACAAAGATTTAGATTCTAAACATTGATGGCAAGCACTTGTCAAAAGGAATCAGATTTAATTTGGTGAGCAGAAAAAAAAGAAGTGAGGTATAACACTAAGGCTACAAGCAAGATCCCAAGGAAGATGCTGAACAAATTTTTTTATGCAGATGTACCAATGGATATAAAAAAGTGACATAATCTCTTCCATTTCTCTCTCTAAGGAGGATCAAAATTCCAGCTATCACAGGGAGCATCCTCGCTTTCTTTAGTCCTTATCGAGGTGGTGACAAACAACTCTAGTCTGCCAAAGCTTAACTAAGTAATCACTTTCCCAACCTTTGTTAGCAGTGTTTTGATTAGACAAGCATCACTATTAAATTTTGAAATATGCTGCTTTGTTCAGTTTCTGAACTTTTAAAATCCATGTGTTTGCTCCTAAATCACTGCTTTAATGTTGATTGAAAAACAATTTATTGAGGTAACTATATATTAAAAAAAAATTTAAAAATCCTTATTGAAATGAGGTTAAATGAACAGAAATTGAAATAGAGGCAAATTTAAAAACATGGCATATATGCTAATACTATGAGAAGAAGAAAACTTTAGTATTCAGATGGGAAGCTTAATGTTATCAACACTCACAAGACTAGAATCGGAAGGTCTAGAGTAAAAATTCAAGCTCCAATTCCCTTTTGATTTCAGTTTTTTTCATCAGTGATACAGGGCAAATAATCCTTACTTTTCTCATTTGTGGATTATTGGAGGGATGAAAAATATAATGTCAGTGTTGAGTACTATCATAATTAGTTTTATAAGTGGGAATGGAATCATGAAGATGTATCATAAAAGTAAAGAAATTGGGTATTTGAAGCAATAAATGCACAACGCTGAACACATTAGGAAATAAGTCTGGTGAGGAAAAGAAATTAATCTTTTTTTTCTTCAGTGGCAATGAACAAAAATTTCAGAAATCACTATATGAATTTTTTCCCCACATATTTCCAACTAAGAAGGTCAATTCTGAAAATATTTATGGAACAATTTTTGAAAGTTAATACTATCACAGCTGCAAGTATCTTTTGATGAATGTATGGGTAGAGTCTGAGATTCTCACTTTACGGAAGAGTGGTAGCATAGACAAAGAACAGGATTATGTAACTAGTAAAATCTTGTAGTTAAGTGAATTCTAAAACAGTTAGTGATACATGAGAAAGGAAACTACAAAAGTCTTTTAAAATTATCTGTATTAAAAAAAAATAACTCTTCCCACCTGGAGAATTCACAGAGGACACAAATAGCATAATACTAGAACTAACCACAGAAGAAGAAAAATTCTCCTTAAAATATTAAAATTAGTGTCAGCAGAATTCATCATAGTTTAAGGTAACACATGACAAGAATAATTGGCTTGTTATTTTTCCAGGCAGTCAGCAGAACAAGATGAATGACAAACCTTACAAGTTACAGCAATTTATCAGTTGCTTATAGAATAGTTTAGCCATATTGCCCTATAAAAATGTATGTCTATATATCAGTCAAAGGTCTGACTCCTTTTTTGAATCATAGGCATCAGCTGTTTACCTCTTCTCAGCAGTGGATTTTTAGGATTCACTCCACTGACAAATGGAGTGAAATGCTTTGGAAACTTCATCCCTTTAACATTTTCACTCCTGATCTCAACAAAACTTCACAGCAGCAAGCACCTGCTTAACATTCAAAACAGTGTTACTTAGTGGCCTTTGGCAGGTCTCCTTTCAGTCAAAAGTAATCCTACATTTACATTTATGGCTGAAACACAGAAATTCCAACTCAACTCATGTTCTAGGTATTTCTAAATCAATATGAAGGCTTAAACTCCCATATGATTTTCTGCTTAATTTTGTTTGTTTAGGTTGCAGAAACAGGCACTGATGCAGTTATTCTTTCAAAAATAAAGTCAAGGTCATCCTAAATTTCATCCTAAAAAAAAACTTTAGAAGCAATAAAGTGAACCTGGAATACAGCATGGATAACCTGCAGCAAGGTGTATGAACCTTGCTATTTGTTATGGACGTGTCAATGCTTTTTGTGACCTGAGGATCTCTCTGTACACTATGTAAGAGGATAAGACCAAAATGACAGAATTTTAAAACTGATTCTAAAAACTATTAGATTTTGCATGCTGACACGCTTACCTGCATGGTGCTACACCTTTCTGTCCTGATTAAAATGTGGAAGAATGCTGAAGTGAACCAACAGGACATCAAAAGTAGAACACCATGATACTGTAAGTGCTTGTGTACTGGACAGGACTGCTGATAAAAGATGGAAAGTGGTTCAGTGAGCACTTCCACCAGCTCCCTCAGTACCCTTGGGTGATCCCAGCCAGCCCCACGGACCTGTGTGTGTCTAAGTGGTGCAGTAGGTCACTGACCATTTCCCCTTGGATTATGGGAGCTTCATTCTGCTCCCTGTTCCCATCTTCCAGCTCAGGGGCTGGGTACCCAGAGAACAACTGATCCTACAAAGATTGAGACAAAGAAGGTATTAGATACCTTGGACTTTTCCTCATCCATGAGTATGTTTTCCTTTCCATTTCTCAGTAGCATTAAAACCTTCAGTTAAGATATGCAGGTCTATCACTATATAAAATCCTAAGCTTTTAACACCAAACACATGATTAGTGTTGTCAGATCTGTCAAAATTCAACAACTTCAGGAGATACTAAATGCAGTAGCACCGACAGTTGTCAGCAGCTGGTTGGCTCTAGCGGGGCTTGCCACAGGACTGAGCCCCTCTGTGAAGGTTCCAAGCCTCCCTGTCTCCTTCTGCTCCCTGAAATCCCTTGGGGGGACCTTCTGGGCTTTTCATCTTCTCTCAAACACCCTGGGAGAGCTTGAGCACAGGGCAAGTTTCTCGATGATGGAGGGACAGTGGAGGGGCTTAACAGGTGGCTGGTGGCTTGACTTTCTGTTTAATTGACCATCCTAATGCTGTAGAGATCAAATTATATTGTTTACAGTGTGTTATGAAACACTACTTTAGACAGGCTATTTTTCATTACTGCTGAAATCAAGTAACTGAATGCAAAGGACAGCTGTGCAAGAAACGTATTTTGTAGCCAACACTGTATTGTATTACACTATACTATCAAAAGGCACTCAGTGAATGGATGTCAGGGTGTGTAAGTTTTTGCTGGCTCAAGTCTTCTGAAACTGCATCTTTCCTGAATGAAGACATATTACAAGAAAAACAAAACAAAAAAAATTGAATTTCAGTTTTCAAAGAATTTCTTGTACAGTTGCTACATGCTTAACTCTCTATGGATCAAGCTTTGAAATCATAAAACCAAATATATATATATATATAAAAGACTTATGAAAGCTTTTCATGGCAGAAATTGATAATTTCAACTTTGATACATCAGGCCCTTACAGGATTTGAAATAAGCAGCTGCACAGAACAATTAGGCAGCTGGAGATCAACCTTCTGCAGCAACACAAAGCTCCAGTTTCTGAGCCTGCAGGGATATGCGATATCAGATTTTAAGCAGTGACGTCTTAACATGCAGAAGAGCTGTCACTGCTGTTTTCAGTTTCAAGAAGGAAATTATTTCTGGGGGTAGAGCCAAATTTAAAGAGGAAACATTTTGGGAGGGTATTAAGGCTAAAGCTGGAAGCTCTTTGAAATGGCAAACATGTTTGAAACAGCAAAGTTTAAGCGATTCTTTTAAACAATACTTATCACTACTTCTACCTTTCCCAAAATACTTGATTTTTAATCTTGTTTGCACTCTGTTCTAGTGAACTTGTGTGATAAGGCTTGCAACGTAATGCAAAAATGGTAACAGCTTATGGGATCAACTTGATTCCAGCCTTTTTCAGTCTCTGCATTTTAAAAAAATAATAGCTTTTTTATATTTGAGATTTTATTAGGATGATTGGTTAAATCTGTAGATGATTAAATACTGCACAGAGAGCATACAAAAGTGCTCTGCATGTACCATCACTGGATATTGGAAAAACTGGGGGACCTCTCTGAGAGCAAGTCAGGTACCATAGGATTCCCAAAAGTGCATAGCTGTATTTGCATCTTCTGCCTATAAATAAACTCCATATGATGGTGGAAACGACTTGGAGTCTTACTATTAACACAAATTGTTACAAATCCAAACATTGGAGATCCCAGAGAAAACCACACACGCAGAGGCATAAGCTACAATTTAAACTAAATTGAAGCTGGGGAGAAATCAGAGGATAGAAGATTAGTTACAAAGTCTATGTTATATATTTTTCTGTATAATCAATATAGCCATCTATCTGCACATAATACATAAGTTTTCCTTGAGGATGCTCTCAATATATGCCCTGTACTCAAATTATAAAAAACCCCACAGTCTTATAAGCCTTAACTCAGCCCAATTGGCTATTTCTTCACAAAATGGCTACTAATTCAGTAGAGATTTGGTGTAGGAGGTGATCACCTCCTACATGCGAAGGAGAGCTCTCTGTGACTTCAGTTCTACCTCAGCAATTAACCAACAAAATAAGCATCTCCAGCCAGAGACCTATGAATTAAGTTCAAAGCAGGCAGTCATGCTCCTGCCCGTGGCAGGGGCTTGGAACTAGCAGAACTTTAAAGGTCTCTTCCAACCCAACCTGTGATTCTGTGTCACTCTGATACCTGCAGGAAACTGCTTGTTTAACACCACACAGGAGCTTTCTGTCAAATGCAGGGAACAATCCAGCTCCACAGGGCAGCTTTCGTCTGTCTTCCTGAGCAATTTTCACTCACAGCTTCTTCATCAAAATGTTCTCCAGTCATATGAATTTCTATCCCATCTTGTTGAGTCACTTTGAATTTCCTGTATTTTAAAAAACAGCTGTTTCAGGTAAAAGTCTAGTAGAATTTATCTTTTCAAGTTTAAAAGCTCTTCTGGGTCTTTTTAGGAAATTCTCCATAAGGAATAGGATGAAAATGATCTACCTCAAAACATAACAGACTGGAGGTTCTCTGCCAGCTGGTCCCAGCTCAATTTCCCTGTGATCATGGTGGGTCCTCTTAGAGATCACAGTTTAACACTCTTCCTGCTGTGGCTTGCCACCTAAATCTTGCCTTTTCTGTCACTACCGTCCTAATTTTTAGTCCCAGGCTTACAAAAATGCCATTCTGTCTCCTTGTCTATCTCAAGAGTCAACAAGCAGTTTATAGGTGTCCTATGGGGTGACTACTTTGTCTTCCTGATATTTGCTCTTGTAGCTCCTCAAAAGAGTTTGCTTAGGCAAACACTTGGCCCTGGAGTTAAGCATCTGGTTTCCAATTTTTCTTTTTTAAACAAAGTGCATCACCATGGTCTGGGACTTGAGAGTCTTTTTTTCCCCCTCAGCAAGTGAGAAAGCTTTTGTTTTGGGAAGAAAAATATCTTGTTGGACATGTTATGCATTATCTTTCTTTTTTAAAGATGACCATGAAAGACAGCAAGTGCTTACATTTTCCTGTAGTCTCTTTACTAGGAAGCAATGCTTGCTACAAACAGTACTTTAAGGGAATCAGGCATCCATACATTAAGTGAAGGTCTCTGGAAGAAATTATTAGCTAGTTGCTTTAAGTGATTCCCTTTGTTCCAACATGATCATATATGCATAAGTAAAACCAGCTGTTCTCAGGCCTCACAAAAGTGATCTCTCTTGGTGTGAATTTAAAAGGCCTGAGAGCTGCAGCACTGCTTAGCAGGGCTTATTGCTGATAGTAATGCAGAACAACTGGGTCAGAGGAGGAAGCAGCCACATCTCATTTTCATCACTGGTCTGCTGGAAAGCTGTGACCCACATTTGCAGTTACTTCCAAAAAAGCTCTCATTTATCCATTTCCAGCTTTTTCCTGCTCAAGCAGGTATCCTTCAGGGAAATGTGGATTCATACTGCAACTTTCTGCCTGGGACCAATTTGTGCACTAAATTAGGGGGGTAGGTAATGCAAGTTCTTGATGCAAGGAATGCAGACAGGAAAATCTGTTTAGAGATCCTTCAAGACTGAATTAAGTTGACAAGTTAAAAATTCACAAAACTGAGTCACAACAGCTTTCAAAAAAATAAGCATTATTAATCACAAATTTGCAAACATCTGCACTAGCACAAGCACATTTCAAGTAGAGCACCTGTTGAAGCATTTTAATAGCCTTCCAAATCAAAAATGTCATTTCACATTCCTTGTTTCCAGGATCAGATGGCAGTCTCCTTTGAAGCAGGAGGCATGGCCGATAACGTCAGCTGTTTCAATTTCAACAGTGCTGGCTCATTGTGACTTTCCAAGCTTTCCACTATTCCTGTTTTTCTAAACATTGTGAGAACAGTTTTCATTTTCGTACATGAGGGGGATGATGGTACCAAGGCAGTTGCATGGCTTCCAGAAAAGTGAAAGACAAAGGGCACCCTGGCACAGCTCACGCTGTGCTGCAGTTCACACTCAGCTGAACTTCACTCCTTGGAAATGTCTGTTCTCAGCAATGTCTGCAGCTGTGAAATCCAGAGCTGTGCCTTGGCTGCTGTGAGCTCCAGCATGGCATGGTCACACATGGCAGCCTGTCAGCACTCAGCCATGGAGGAACTAGCACTAAGCACACCTGCACGATTTTGTTGTGATTACACAGATACCCTCAGCTGCTCAGCTTCAAAATGCATGAGATTAATGGGCTTACTTCTGATATACGGAGAGCACTATCTAGGATATTTTATTTTAGGGCAAAATTAATTTTGGCTATGGAAACAGTTTTGCCTTCAGCATGCAGTAAGAGTTTTTAACATTTCAGTTACGGTACATTGAAAAAAAAAAGACATTAACTCATAACTTTTCAGATATCAGAACTGCACTTAGTTCAAGCTACTGCTGTTATTATCAACCTAATTCTTGTAAAAGGAACTGTATTTATTTCAAACCTAGCTAACAGTTTTGTGTCTTGTGCTGGAGCAGATCCTTATGACCAGTTCTGACCCATTAGTAAGAGGAGGATTCCCTGAAAGCATCAAATGAGATAAATCAACATGTGCAAATGCAGTTATTAAAAAACTTGACCCTGTGCCACGCAGTTCATGCATCTGAATGAACCACAGGCCTTGCTTTTGCCATAAATGCTACGTTTTAAAATCTGTAAGTTGGAAGGACACAATATACTGTAATTGTACTGTATTCGTAACAACTTGTTCAAGAAGAGGTTTTTGTAAAAGAACTATCATGAAGTGGAATTGAGCCAGCCAGATTACTGGAAAAGCTTCCTGCTGAATATGATTAGATAGAAGGGAGAATGGAGACTGGAGAAAATTGATCCTCTCAGCAGAATTTGCCATAATTATATGCAGGATGGGGAATTAGTTATTATTCTGCTGTTAAATTCCTCAAGTGGCCAGAAGAAACATTCTTGCATAATCTGCTTTTCAATCTAGTCCATGCAAAACAAAGATCCTGTGAAGAAAAATGGAGATGCAGCTGACCAAGTTCTATAAAAGTGTAATTTTTTCCCTTAAAGGTTAGACAGTGGAAAGGGGTACTGGGATTGCCTTACCAGCACCTCTCCAGTAGCCAGCTAACTTTTGCCTAACAGAAATTTTCATTTTAAGAAGTAAAATCACTGAATTTCACACATGCAATGCAGAATAGCCTCACCTCAAATGCTATTCTGGTAAGGCAACATCATTGTAAGGGTTCATTGCCAGCCTGACCTGAACTCTGCCTCCTCACATTGTTGTGACTCAAATTCTCGTGTTCTTACTAACACAACAGGACTTATGTGATTGCAAACTTCTGTTTATGCAAGGAACACATGGCTTAGAGCTTTCTCATTGCTGCCTTATACAAGTGGAAATGGTGCTAATAAGACAAAATAAGAATTCAGAAAAGATACAGAAGATTCATTAGCACAACAGGGAATAGGATATATAGCTCAGCAAGAAGAGGGGGATTGCCCTGGATGCTACTGAGTGCAGTGAAAGAGCAACAACGAAATGGTAAGAGGTGGGCACTGCTGGCCCATGAGCCAACAGCTGAGTTTGGTGACAGAGGGACTGTGAGCCCAGCTACACAAGTGGAATCCATCTCAGTGCTTCTCCTTTCCAAAAATCAGAAACAGTTACATAATTATTCAAACTAGCAACATGAAACAGAATCCGAGGAAAAGGAAACAAAAGAAAGAAGCTGTGAAAAAGGACAGCTTGTCTGAAAGATAATTATGTACAGTTGAAAAGAACTAGGAAAAAAGCACTGGTATTGTATGCTTACAGATTAACAATGATCTTTCTTTAAATGCAGTCTGTGCTAGTTATCCCCATTTCTTCCATTTCAGAAGCTACAAACATGATGGTTTCATAGTTCATCACTGGGTGGGTGACCTTAGCTGATGTATTTCTACAAGCCAACATATCCAGCCTGCTGAGATGGCCTCACTATAATTCTACTGATTAAAACACAAAAAAGAAAAAAAAAGGAAAAATAAAATTTTATTTCCTTGTAGGGACCCAGAGAGATCTCTCAAGTTGCCAGAGCTGAAACACTGTCATCTCCTCTTCACTTCCTACTTGGAACCCATTCCCTTTCTTCAGACAGGAATGACACTTGTCTGCTGGAGCTGCCCTGTTTGTCCAACAACACATTGGACTGGGAATTGAGAGCTCTTCTTCGGGCTAAGCAGAAGAGTGCAACTGGGGGAAACAAAAAAATTAAAATATAGGCAAAATTTAGAGGAAATGACTGTTACAGCCATGGGTGGTTCATATGCATATGCACAGTGGGAAATGTTGCACACTGGTAACATTATGTAACAATGCTTTTAGCAGATATAAAATATGACTATATAAAGGATGTACATCTGAATGCTGTCTGAAGAGTCTTCAGTCTGACTTCTGGAGGGGTGTTATTGGCTGAAAAACTGAAAGATATCTACATTCTTCATAGGCAGCAAAAGATGAAAGATAAAAATCTATGAGATTAGATCAATTATAGACACATCATTAGTTTTCTCTAGAACAACATTAAAGAATGGTTGGAGAGCCATTATCTGTAAAAATCAGAATAAATGTCCTAGGAAAAATGGTGACTGACCGGAGTGTCATGAGGTCATCAGATACAGTTTACTAAACAGCAGTTTTTATTGAGGAAATGAGCCATGCCATTAGCTTCAGCCTGTCCCCAAACAAATCTTCATTAATTAACCACTTCTGTGAAGCATAGCAAACATCTCAGTCTTGATTATTGTGGGAAGTCATCAGGGACTGCACCAGAGAAATCAGTGTAAACACAACTCCAGAAGACATGCCAGTTGCCTTCAACTTCAAGAAGAATTAAAATATTAATTCAACGGAGTTAAATAGGAAATCTGCAGTGGCAGTAAAGATGAATCAAAGTGTATCAAATAAAAAGTCTTCTATAAAAACTGCATTTTAAGCAGACAAACTGATAAGAATCAGCAAAGCAGCTAAAGTATAAGTGGAAAGATGACTGGCAGATGACGTGCATCAGCAGCACACAAGGCATTAGTAGGCCTTGCTCTATAAAATTATTTAACGACATTACCACTTTTGCAATGTGAACTTATTTTCACTTAATCTAATTTGAGAAATGCAACACTTTCCTTTTTTTTTGATGAAAAGCCATCATTTTGTAAGTTACTGGAACTTTAGGAAGATATATGCTAATTTGATTTTACAAAATTTCTACAAACTGCCCCAGTAGAAAGATACCCACTTGTTCCTGATACTTTATCAAAAAGCAAACATGCACTAGTTTCATTTTACAAGTGAAATGTTTTTCATAACAATATGAATGAGCTAGATATTGCTGACAACTTGAATTAATAATTTCCCTGGGCTTTTTTCTCTCTCCTAAGAAGCATATTGTCATGCTCCAATTATAATAGTAATAGACTTTTCAGGAGAATAAAATTAGATGTAAAAGATGATACCAGATGATGCTGATACATCCAGTACACTTCAGTGTCAGAAGCTGACAATGCCTCAGGCCCCAAATTAGTTAATGTCATGTTGAAAGTGAGAAAAAGGAAGCCTAGACCAGGTGGGTATGCCTAATCCTGCACCCATGATTAATGTCACATGTTCCCAATTACCACACTTATGTTGTTTGAGAACCACACTGGAGTTTTTTGGAAATTAGTGATGGCAATTGACAATTTCAATTATGCAGGTTTTGGCTATGATAAAAAAGACTTTGTTCTTGTGCATCTGCATAGGCATTGGCCAGAATGCCACCCTAAAAGAGTTCCTGACACTTTTCCATGCCTGCTAGAGAGGCAGTTGTCTGAAGCGAGTCTTCCTCTCCACATCAGCAATAGTTAGTTTTTTGCCAGTTCTTCAAAAGACATGCATGTACTAAACTTAATGTGCAGAGGAGGAGACAGTAAATGGTCTGGGGAAAGTACACATGATTGCAGTGCAAACAGGAACAAACCCTTTAATGAAGCCATGTTAGTTTACAGTGGGTGGTCTTTTTTTTATCATTGTTTAGCACGCGCTGAACAATGATAAAATATTTCACAATATGAAATACTGTGGCATTGGTCAATTCTCAACATGGTGTTATGGACAACAGGTGCAAGGCACCCAGTATTCCTCCATCTTATTCTGCTAAGCATGATCTCCTTGCTAATCGTGGAGAAGGAAAGATACAGTTGCCCATTCAATCTCTTCCATTTATGGATGTGACAAAAACCTGACACTGAGCAAAAAAGAAAAAAAATCAGTTTTTATTGTGCCACAAATTTGCCTGCTACTACAGGATAGGGGAAGTGTAAATATTTACCTCACTGGCATTTCCCAGGATCTAATTGTTTTTAACAGCAAAATGGAATTCCCTGGAAACAATGCAAGACATGACTGTATTAAGCCCTAGAATCTCGTTGCTCAGTTTAGGATTTCAACATCAAAAGGACTAGAAAAGCTTACATTTTTATCTTCTAGAAAAAAAAAATATATATCCTAAACTGGATTCCAACAGATTCATGCTGCTGCCCCAGACTCCTCTGTCTGTAAAGGTACTGGCAGTGAAATAGAGGAGCTGGATGTTTCTGTGACACCAGGCATACAGAAGTCAAGAACTGATTCTACGATGGTAGATGGCAGCTGAGGACACTTGGCACCTTACACAGCTAGACCCTCAGTGAGCAAATTTTGCAGGAAAAGAAAGACATGTCTCAGCTTTGTAAGCTAACAGACTGCTCTGGTCTGCAATGCTGTACTTAAAATATTAAGAAATGTATCTGCAGAACAGATGGGGGAAAACATTTACTTTCATTTGATGAAATTCCAACACTGCTGCTGTGGTCCCAAAAATTCCCACAGCTATTCAAGCTTTCTATCCAGTGCCTACTTATCTGTCATGTTCATTATTTTCCATTCACTAGTTTTGCCAGCCCTCTGAAAGCAATAAAGGGATTCTGGACACCATTAACTTGACGACCATTTCATATCCCTCTATATCTCCTGCCTGCAGGAAAACTGGATTCTCATCACAACCAGAAAAATATGTTCTAAAATAAATGTCAAAACCTGACTACACTGGGAGCTCTAACAGCATCAATAAAATGTGCTAGACAGCACATCATCTCCACCTAGTCTACACACCAATTCATACATGATGAAGGAATAAGAAGACAAAGTATTTTGGAAAAATTCAGGTTAAAAGCTCCATGCATCTGTTTCTCACCATCAACTATTCACACAGGGAAAGATGTTACTGATTCTACATAATGAATGATTTTTGAAGTGCAGGCCACAATTCTGTTTTATGAAACTCTTCTGAACCTACTTTGCTACTCAAAATCTGTTTTTTTCCTTTGTCCTTCTCCTTCCCCTTTTGTCAATTCTTCTCACCGTTTTTAACTTAACCATCAAACTCTTTGCCCTTCAATGAAAGCAGGTATGTTAAATTAGGAAAAAAGGAAGTGTTAAGAGTAAAAACTGCTTTAACTGCTACTTATTTACAGATACACATTTTCTCCAGTGGTGCATGTCACTTGTAGGGTGGGCTATTGTACTTCATTAAATAAAAAGAATGACCGCCCACACATTTTCAGGTTCAGTACCCCTGCACCCTACAGGTATTCCTCAACTATGCTACCCAAACTCACAGGATATAAGATCAACCTTTGCACTCAGTGAGAATCTTCTCAGCTGAAGTAGAAGTAAGCACACTCCAGAAGAGAGATACATGCTTATGTTCTCAGTAAGCAATGACAAAAATAGAAAAAGGCTCTCAGGACTGCAGCACATATTTGAAGTCCAGGAAAGGGGACAATGGGCAATATAAATCAGATTATGGGAGGGAGTTCTAACTCATAATGCCATATGCAATCTGTGGAAGTACGAGACACCGGAGCAGATGTTGATGTGCCGCAGGCTGCAGAGTCTGTGGAGACAAGGCTTGCCTGTTTAAGCATTTACCCTGCAGGTAGCTCATGTGAGGTTAAACACAACTGCCTGTGTGTTTGTACAAATGACACTGTACACATCTGGGTGAACATGATGGAGCTTTTTGGCTGTGGGAAAAGTCCTAGAGGAACATTTAGGAAGACTGAATGTTGGTGTTGATATTGGAAATCTTAACTAATGACTCCTTGTCCCTACTTATCTCTTTTCTATTTTTTTTCTGAAAGGAGAATAAGCACTTTGGTCTCAGCTCTGCATTAATCTAACTTCTAACATGATCTAACTCCCCCACAGCCACATCCCAAATAGGGCAAGACAAGCTTCCTTGGAAGTATGTAACGAGACAGTAACTGACCTCACCTAGATCAGAGCCTGCAGCCCTGCCAACCCCATGATCAGAGCTTCCAACATAGATGCAATACTTCCCTTCACCCCTCCTTCATCTCTCTGGAACTCTTCTTCTTTTGCTTCCCCCATTTAAAATAAAAGAGGCAAATGGTAAAATGTCACATAAGCATTCAGAGGGCTGTGTGACATAAAACAGAGTAAGGCCATGGCACCAGGTGACAACTGGCTCTGTCACTTGGGTGCAAATTACCCATCATGCAAAATGGAAAGCAGCAGGTCTTCTCAGGCCTTTGTGAGGCAGTCAGATTGGAGCTCGTGAAGGAATTGGGTTTTATTCATAGCTTGTTTATTTTGGTCTAGTAGACCCTGATTTTTTTCTGCTACAGGTCTACCTAAATTTTTTTGATTCTTCATGAAGTTCAGAAGAAAGTTAAAAGAAATTGAGAGAAAAAAAAATTCGAGACAGAAATAGCCTGCCAGCATCTGTTTTGCTATCCTATTACAATATTCTGACTTCCATCTAAACCCTCCCAGGTGGATAGATATCTACATTTTACTTTAGCTAAAGACAGAATTAATTTGAAAATTATTACAGGAAAGAGAATGGTTATCAAGATGCCATCATCTTGACTGTGCAGAGACAAAAAGTAGGCATCTTCCTCAACAGAACAGGCAAGAGATCTGTAACAGCAGAGGGTTCTGTGGTATTATTTATTGTTTTTTAGGGTTTTTATTTATTGTTTTTTAGGGTTTTTATTTATTGTTTTTTAGGGTTTTTATTTATTGTTTTTTAGGGTTTTTTTTCCTCCTCTGATAGCTTAGCTCAAATCCTTGATCAAAGCAACTAGGAATTGTTCTGCTCAGATGGCTTACTGCATTTTAAGTGGATGCAATTTAGCACTCTCCCATCTGACCAAAGCTAAATTCAGTAAGGGAAAACAATTTTCAAAGACCAACACATCCATTTCCCCCTTGAGAGGCCAGACAAAGGTTGTGGCATTAGAACAGATTACCAACATCTGCCTACAGCGTGCTTTTGATAAAAGGAACTGTTAGACTCTGGTGGCAGTGAGACTGTCCCCCTTTGCAAAATAGCATTAGGTGTTTTCCAGATCCCAGTATTTGAGTTGCACTGTGCTGGTTATTGAGCATTGTAAGAAGCAGTGCAGTGAGACTGGTGTAACAGCAAGAAATAAAAAGAGTAAATCACATCTCTGTGTATACTTCAGGTTCTGCAATTTTTTTAATGTGCAGTTTTCTTTGCTGCCACATTTCCTTTGGGTTTGTCTGTCATATTATTAACGAAACAAAGCAGTGCTTGTTTCAAAAAGTGAAATTGTTAATAATGCGCGCACCCCATAGTCTACCACGGCTTCAAAGAGCCAATTACTGTTACACTGTTGCATAAACACATATTTAAGAAGCATGAAAATGTGCAATTATTTACAGTATTCAGTACCTAATACATCATATTTGAGCTTCAAAATGGGAATTACTGACATGATGAAATATAATGGCTCCAAACAAATTGCTGTACTGCAGTAGGGGCCCTATAGAGCTGTACTCATTAAACACACTTACTAAAAATTCTTTGTTTTTTTAAACCAAAAATCACTCAGTCACTTAAAAAAGGCCATCATCATCAAGTACGTAATCTGTAACTTCCTGCAAAATCCTATGGCTGAAGAGAGCTTTGCAAGTATTATATCTGGAGAAAACCAAAATATTGAGGTTTGTCTTACAGGCATGATGTGGAACCTAGTGCAAGTGAGTGGTAGCACATGGCTGGAGATTGGACAGTAGCACAAATGAAAAAGAAAAGCCTGATGTTTTTGTACACACACTGGATGCACTAATTAAGCATAGCCTCTTCAGGAAAGAGGCCTAAGTCTTGCTTCCCAAAAGACAACTGTAGTTAAAAACACATTAGTCTATTTTAGGAAAATGGCAGGAATTATTACTCAAAATATGATCTCATTATATAAATTGGGGCATGTCTTCAGCTACTGATTCAGCTCATTTCTGTCACTGCCATCACAAAAACATTGCAATGGAAATAAGCTGGAACAAAAAAAGATTCCAGTCTTTGTTGTACTTTTCCATAAACTGAAAATTTAATTATTTGCTCTTGAGCTAAGAAATGATGTATCTATAATTCTCAGAGTTCTGAAAATTAGAGCAATGACCAGTTCCTGAGAACAAAATTTTGGGATAAAAGTTACATTGCCATTCACAATTTACAAATGGAAAAGGACTGTGGGTTTATTTTATTTTATATCCTGCTGCATATTCCACCCATTAGTGTGCACTTATAAGCTGGCACTGCTGTGGGAAGCCTGCTTCCTTGTGATATGATTCCAGGTGTATTTCAAAGAAGGTTGGCTCCTACCTCTGTGTTCAAGTCAGGTAACTCTGTCCCCAAAACCACAGGTACACAATGCTGCTGAGTCAGAGCTGCTGAAATCACATCAGCCTTGCCCTGCACCTGAGTTCACTCTTAGGACACCTGACCTGAGCCAAACTGCTGCTCCTGTCCGAGGCAGACTTGTCAGCCAGCCCAAGCTGCTGGCAAAGGGCAGACTTGCCTTGAAGCAGTGAGCAGGAGAGAATGTTTGCCACAATCCATTGCTTCTTGGATTGTGGCAAAATCACTGAGGTTTCACGCTTGTTTATGGGCTCAGAAAAATGTTAATTCTCAGCTAATGAGACTTGAGGCATGCAGTGCTCAGTCAGCAGAACAACTTTTAAATTACTGTTTTGCTTGTAATGACTTCCTGTACATTTGTTATGGTACATCAAGTGGCATTTTTTCTCAGCTAGGTGCTGGACATTGAGGTGCTGTAATACACAGGCATGGCTGCAGGCTCCATCAGGGCACTTCCACAAGAATGTGCACACTAGCAGGAGTGGGGTACACAATCATGGGATCAGGACTCTCCCACTGCACTAGCACACTGGGAGGTCTCCACGAAACTGGGGTCCTGAACATCCCTACAAAAATATCCAGTAGTGGTGCATTTGATAACACATCTACCTAGTAGTCTGAAACTAAAGCAGAGTTCAAATCCAAACATGCCCTGTACACCTTTAGGGAGAACTGTGTAAATCTTAAATATTAAAATTATAAATATGAAATTATTATCACTTTTTGTGTGTGGAATATAATCAAAAGAAACTAATTAATGGAATAATAATTTAAGCACATTCCATACAAATATATGCAAAGGACTTCCACAAAAATTCTCATATCTGTAACAAAATTAATGCAAGATTAACAAATAATGAAACATTACATTTTAAGTAACTAATCCCTACATCCTCTATTTGTGCTCCACTTGATAAGAAATGCATTTAATAGTTCTTTGCATAGAACAATAGGGATTTCTGTTAAAGTTCTCTTTCTCCTCTAAAATCATGCTTTTCCCCATTTCATTTGAGACTATCAGCTCACAGGTCTGATGGCCGTCTTACTCCCAGCATCTCAAAAGGCCAAAAAAGTCTTACAGAGCAGCAAGCTGAGCAGCACATAGCAGTGAGGACTGCTGACTGCATGCCAGGCTTTGCCAAAGCACAGCTGGAGGTTTGAGGGAGGTGTAGTCCTGGTGAGGCCACATCCCAAGTGTGTGCCTAGTGTGGCACTCCCCAGGACAAGAGACATATGGACATTGGCAGAGTTGGTGGGGCAGAAGTGTGATTTACCCATTTTCAACCTCGGAGATGTCCAGGTTGTTTGGACAACTGGAGAAGTCGACATATTCCTTCAAGACATTTTATGCTCATGGTTTTGAATAATTAAGATATTTCTCACATTCTTACCTCACTATGAGTCTTAGGACAAATGTTTGGAAGTGTGTCAAGCACATAAAGAATAAGAATAGTAAGCAAAGATGGAATACCAAAGGGCAATACTGGTTTTTCATCCCCTGTATTTGAAACACATTAATAACTTTGGAGACTGCTGTAAATTCCTCCAAACGACGTTTTCAGATGTAAAAAAAAAATAAATTAGGTCATGCCCTACAAAACAAAGTCCTTTTCTCACCCTTTCTGAATTTCTCATTCAAAACCTTCACTGGCTTCATAAAAATGGTGTTTTTTTGGTGTGATGAGGAGCTTAACATTCATCAAGCTGACTATAGGATAGACGAGATGAAACACATACTAGCTACAGTCAGGCACCTCTGAAATTGGAAATAATGTTCTCCTCCAAGGTCAGATCCTCATTAGTAAAGGAAAACATTTTAAAGTGCTGATTTAAGCAATTTGATAGCAGATCCAAAGGCAGAACACATTTTAGGATTACTCAAGGAAAGAGAGGAAATGAACCATGTAAATTCTTTGTCAAACAGTTTTCTACAATCTTCAGATTTATTTTAAGTTTCAACATCTGCATGAAGGCCTTAGCACAGTTATATTTCTTCAGACCTTCTGTGGAAATACCTTAATTTTGGTACAGATCTAGAAACCAACCTTAGCTTCAGCTGGAAATTACATGTGAAATCCTAATACCTTGTTTCCTTTTGAACAGAGCAGTCTCTGAAAGGACATCTCTGAGGAATCCAAATGACTTGCATCTGGCATGCACTCAGTTACAGCTTCCTTATCCACAGGATTTGATTTTATTTTTGAATTCTGCCTGGCACAAGTCAGTTTTCAGACTTGTTTGCATTTTATATGCTTGTTTATTTATTTATTTATTTATTTATTTATTTTTAATTGGCTAGGCAGCGCCTTAGAGATTTTCCACAAAATACCTGACTTGTCTTGATCAGATGTTCCAATGAATGGAAGGAAAACGGTTTGCTCAGCTGAAAGACTGCAATTAGCATATACTGTGGCAACCCTCTGTCCTTCTCTAACCTGCTGGCTACACAGCATGATTTCCTTGGGATTTTTATTTATTTTGCTTTTAAGCAGAAGTGTAATATTACTAAGAATCACCAGATGGCATTGCTGCAGATAACTGATATTTCTCTTCAATCTATAACTCTACAGTTACACACTCTATAACTCTTCACTGTATAACTCTACAGAGGATAGGTACTGAATTGCTATCTAGTGCAAAGTTTTTCCTGATGTTATTACTTGAGCTCTGAGAGATGTCTTTGCATGTTTGTATATTATACTATATTATATATTTGTATGCGTGTGTGCTCATGCCTGAGCCCTCACAATGTCATAAGGTTTGTTTACAGCACAGGATCATGCACGGCTACATAGGGAAAGTCTAGAAACATAGACACAATAAATGCAGGAGAAAGATGCTCGTTAGACTACTTTAACATTTCATTGTTTCTTAATTACTGCATTCTTCAAGCCCATTGAAATGATTCACAGACTTAAAATTGTTAAAAGGCTGCTTATTTAGTGACTGGATTTGTTGGCTGAAGTGCTTCAGCTACAATAGTTGCATCTGCAAATAACCTGGGATCAAATTATGCAATAACTCACAGCTCATTAAACACCTCTAAAGAGATCAAATGACCTGGGTGTTAATTTTTAGTGCAGCCTATGGTGTATAACATATGTTAGCACTTCAGAGCTGCTCTGCCTCCCAGCCTGCACGGCCCTGCTCCCAGGGATAGCCTCAGCCAGGATACTTCCATGGGTACCACTGATACTGAGAGAGCAAATATGAGGGTGAATGGAGCTTTTCAACTGATTAGTTTTCAAGGCATGACACAGCTGTGACATAGAATTTATTTATAATTCCATATAAAGTGTCAAGATTGCATTTTCTCCTCCTCATTCCAAAACCCTTCATTAAAAAAAGGATAAAGGGAGCTTGTAGCCAGGTGGGGTGTTGGGAGGAAAGGGTTAAAACCAGAAGATCTGGCAAGGAGGGAATAATTTTTGCTCAAAGTGACCTTACAGCTGGGAATGCTAAAAATGTCAGAGTGGGAAAGAGTGTCCATTTATTACGCCTTGTGTTGTTCATCCTCTGCTGGTTTTGAGAAGTGGAATTCCTGTGTAGAGATAACACACTCACAGACACGCTTGAGCCTTCTGCTGGAAGTGAGATATCATACAAGTACAGCCTTGTGATAAATTGCATGTGTGCAAAGCCCTTTGATATCTGGGGCAGGCAGTGGGTCCCCTCGTCACTGTGTGCTGGGATGAACTGAGCCTAATGGAGCCTGCGTGTCTCTTTTCACTAGCATGAGCTAAGCCCAACAGAGCCTGTGTCTCAGCGTGTCTCTGCTGCCCAGCAATATTGGTGAGGTAATGAAATAGCTCTACTCTTTGCATTTCAGCTGTGGTTTGGTGGTTGCCATCGTTTCCTGCATGTGTTGACTCACACATGGGGATTGATCTCTTCTCCCAGGCAAAGAGCAACAGGATGAGAGGACTTAGTCCTAAGTTGTGCCAGGGAAGGTTTAGGTTGGACATTAGGAGGAATTCAGTGGCAGACTTTGGTGAGGTTAGGATTTGCCTCTCTATTTATCAGGTTTGTGCCTCCACCTCCATTTTTACACTTGGGCTCAGTTACATCCAGCTGCAGCCCCTCAGTGCTCCCACAGCAGTGCTAGGGTCAGTGCAGGCTGCAGAGGCCACCAGGTGGGCAGCCACCTTTAGCTGAGCTCTGTGCCACAGCCAGTGCACAGATTTGTAGTTTGACTGGGCACATCTTCAGGAACTGAGCTAGAGGTACAATTCCTGATTGAAGAACTAAACCACCAACACGATGTGGCAAAAGGAAATGAAAAACTGAGGCTGCTACCACAACAGCAAGGGCTAGCAGGCAAAATGTGATTTTTGTCCATAGTTCTTGCTTTATGCAGATGCCCTGGAAAGCTGTCGATCATTGCTCTAGAGGAGCAATTTTGAATCCAGTAAACTGACAGCTCTCCTGTCTTTTCCACCATCAAGCTGGCATCTTCCTGGACTTCCAGCTGTCAAAGAGATTCTCAATATCAGTGTATGATCACAGCTTTGGTATTCATGACTTAAAAGCCATGTTCTTGAGGGAATTGCTAATGTTGATGTAAGGAATCTTTCTTGGTTGAACAGGCAGAGATGCTTTAGGGGCAGGAGGACTGTTCTCTCATTTGGGGATGTTAAAACCATTTTTAGATCATAACTGCTCCCATATCTCCCACAAAAGCGTTTGCAACATCACCTCAGTGGAGATAAACCTGAGATACTGTTCTCCTTTCTTCATGTCTGCCTAGCTGTTGTGCAATTTCCCATTTTATTTAAGCAGATATTAATAGAAACCATCAACGTTGCCTTTCATATTTCTCTTCTGTGAGCCAGGCACAGGCAACACCAAGGTAGTCAATAGAGATGCTTTTGAATATAATTAATTCAATTCTAATCCCCATTAAACAGACAGTGGTATGTAAGTCAGGCACTAAAAGAAACAAGTTGTCTGAAATGTTACCAGTGGAAGGGATGGGCCCTTGGAGCCCAAGAATCAAAAAATGAAAAAGATGACTCAGTAAAATTCCCACAGCAGAAAATAGGCACCTATAGCAATCTTTAAATGCTTCTATGTACATCCAAAGAGAGCACTGCAAATCACTCCTCTCTGCTTTTAACAACTTGACTACAGAAGCAATAACCCAAGACATCCTCACTGGACTATGCTTTTCAATGTCACAGTTTTGTTCATAAGATTTTTTAAATTAAGCCAGCTACCCAGAGAAGAGATCAGGCCTCTATGGTTGCACTACAAAAAATGGACCTTAAACAAGAGATAGTTTACAGTACAGATTTTCCTCTTTGATGTTTTCCAGTGTTTTTGGCTAGCGCACACAGCCAACCTTCTCCATTTATATACCATTATCTCCAGACACAGGCATCACTTTCCTAAGTGACAGGAACAACCTCTTACATACAAATAATGAAAAAAATAGTTATTCTCTTCTGTATTAATGATCACAGTTATTTTTATAAAGGAAAAGTGTTGTCAAAGCCATTCTCACAGAACAGAAAACCCTCTTTGGGATCCACCCAAGCTCATCTAACAAAGATGAGTGCACACTGAAAAATCCCTGAAAACTCCCATCCTTCAGCTTTTGCCTCAGAAAGCGTTTGACACAAACTAATACCACACAATGAAGTAGCACACACCTTATGCAAATCCTGTCTTTGTGGTTTGGTGCAAACCCTGTGTGCTTACAAGGGCTATTTCTATAGCAGAAATGCTGTCATGTGAATATTATTTCTTCAGTGATTTAGATGAGAATTGTGCTGCAGCATTTCTTAAAAAACACTTTGATGTTCATGATGCGCTGCCAATATATTTACAACAGTACTTAAACTTGCTACTTTTAGAAAAATCTTTAATTTAGCTGAACATTTTTGATAAAAGGATTTAAAGTGTTCTTTGATGACATAAAACAATTGACAAGCGGCTTTAAAAAAGACTTACAAGGCATAAACAACTGCACCTGTGAGATAACACACAAAAGGACAAAATTTTACAGAAAACAAATGAAAAAAATACAGCAAAAGAGATAGTAGGTACAGTGAAATACATATAATAGTCAATATTAGTCAAGAATATGATTAGTATACAAACAGTATATGAATAGTAAATGAAGCTTGTGTAAAACAGTGGAATGGCTGCACAGAAGTCAAAAGAAAGAGGCTCTCTCTCATTCTGCCACAGGGAAGAGCACACACATGTAATGGCTCCTGCCTCTTGCTTTCTTGAATGAGAGAGGCAGATTTGGAATTTGGTTTTATTTGGTTTTTCTTCCCCTTAAGCACTATTTTGGTAACAATATCTGAAATTCATCATGGTTATTTCCAAAAGAAAAGCAACCTCAAACATTAAAAGGAAGGTTTGAAGTCTCATGTTTACACTGAAACTTCTCCTTCTAGCAAGGATTGAACAGTTTGAATTGCAGAAAGAATGTAACAGCAAAATGTGGACATGCACGTTTTGACCTGCAGACTGCTTCTTCCTTTCTTCATTCTCACATCTTAGATGGGGCCTAGAGAGCTGGAACAGCCTCTTCAAGCCAGTAAAAACCACATCCAGTAACTTATACAATCACTTCAACTTTGTGTAAGACCTCATCAAAGGGACCCTTCTCTGCTGGTCACAGCCAGCAGAACTGCTAACCCAGAGCCTTCTTGTTCAGCCTTGCCAAATTGTGATTGCTCTTTTGGGCAGGATAGTGAGAGGAGACACGACCTTGGACTTCCCTTCTATGTGCTTTTAGCTCAGAGCAAATTAGCTTGGACACAGAAGGAACCACAACTGTATCAGCCTTTTTCTGTGTGTGGTTTGAGGCTGATTAGTCTGTCCAGCTCCCTGGCGAAACACAGACTCTCTTACGGGCTTGGAGTCTGGCAGAGAAAAGCTTGATGTGATGGAAAAGCACTTCCAAGCACGTTCTCTTTGTGCCCTCCCTCCGGATTTCCCTCAGTGTTACTCACCAGTACTGCTCTGGATGGTCCTGACCGTGGTGGTGGTGCGCGGGGGAGATGAGGAGCGCAGCGATATGCACTCGTCGTCCTGGGAGCAGCCCTTCTCGATGGCTCTGACATAGCTGTGGCTCCTCATGCGGAAGCAGCCCGGCATGGGCAGGTCCAGCGCCTCCACCGCCTGGGACTCCAGCTCGCTGAACACCGACTCGCACACAGACTCGAACTGGCCGTTCACCTCCATCTCGCTCACCTGCAGACACACACGGCGCACGGTCAGCGCATCCTGCGCACGGATGCTCCACACCGCCTGCCACAAACACTCTCCGGATACAGCGGCTCAATGGCCAGCACCTGCTAGAGAATCCCTTTGCACGTGGTGGAAGGTAAATGGGACATCCCATAGCAGCAACTGTGAGGGGAAAAAACCCCAGTGTACAAAAAGGGGAGACAGAGGCGTTAGGCAAAGATTCGGCATAGTTTGGGCTCTTGGCTCTTCTGAAACTGGTGGGAAGCCTGAAGCCCTCATAGCAGCGTCTGGTTTATGTCACCCTGGGCCCACAGCAGAGATGGAATGTTTGGTCATTGTGACCATTACACATAAAACAAAAATCTCACTTTCACTGCGGAGTGAGGAAAAAACCAAAAAGGATCAGCTTAACCCCAGCACGTTATCAATGCAACCCACAAACAACCACAGTGATAAAAACCTGAGTGGCTGGGAAGCTGAAGGGAAAAAAAAAACAGCCTTGCTGCTGGTGAAAAATATTTGTAGAACTAAATTTCTGGCTGAGAGCAAATACAAAGGAATCAGACCCTTTGTGCAGCAGACACTAGGTGGTGACAAAGACTTGTGCTCACGGTTGTTAAAGAGCATTCAAAAACTTCCTGCAGGTCTTAAGGATCTGGAAACCATTTACCTTTGCTTAATTAGCAGTGGATAGTCATGTTTCTAAACTGAGAATTGAGCCCTGAGCTTGGCATTAAAGCACAATAATTATCACTGTAGGAAACATGCAGATGGAAACCATCACTTGAGGATTTTGTTTGTTTTCAAGCATGTACAAGACCAGGTTAGCAGGTGAAGATAAGACTATGTTAGGATGGTAGAAAAAACTCCCATTAGAAATTATCTTCCAGGATTAATGTTACAGGAAAAATGTTTTCCAGGGTCTTTGTGCACAAAGACTTTGTACGCCAAGACTTTGTAACTGAAAAAATCTGAGAGAGTAAAACATATTTTCTTCAAAGGAAAACTATTTAAAAAAGCATGGAAGAGTAGTAGATAGTACATAAAAAAGAATAATCTTACTATGGCAGAGAATATCCAACCCTCAAGTAAATATCTCTGAATTAATGCATTTTTAAACCAAAAAAACTTGTTCACCTTGGTAAATGATAACCACTCCTTGGCTGACAGCTTTGTGTGTTAGGTGTGCAGCTAAACAAGTAACTTGACTTAATGTTAATGTAGTTGTCTCTGACACCTCAATTTCTGTGCTATTTTCTCCTAGATACATCCTGACCCTCCTTTTAGAGCATCAGCCCATGCCCTATGCAAAATGCCTCACTACGAAATACACAGGTGAATACTCTGAAGTGTCTAAATATAGTGGACTGCAGAAAGGGAAACTACAGCTCCATACTGAATGGCACATGTATTTGTTATGGCCACAGCTGAAATCCTGGTGTCACTGATGTCACACACTTTTTTTGACATCGCAATGACTTGATATGCCAGTCATAAGGGATCAGTGTCTGGCACCACAAATCCTGCCTGCTGCACTTCTGGACTAGCGTAAGGAAGTTCTTTCATCCAACTGATTTACCCAAATGATCCACTTAAGCTAATGAGCCAAAAATCATACCAAGGAGCTAGAGGATGTAGCAGATGAACTACTGGCCTTCTGCCCTGTGGTGTACTGGCACTCTTGCACTTCTTTCAGATCTGTTCCCTATGAGCTCAATTGTACAAGCACGCTGAATGCAAGGACAGGCTATTTTATAACATTAAAACACATAAATGAATCTGTCACAGTGGACTTCATTTTTCTTCTTGTTTAAGATCATGAAGATCTCTTACAGGACTTCAAGGCAAAAATACAGACAGATTTTTTTGCAATTAATACATATACCGTAATATTTGTACTATTTAGGTCAAAATTTTGGAGGTACACAAGGTAAAGAATGCATAAAATAGCATAAAGAAACTAAAATATCTAGTAAAATTGTGGATTACAAACTATAAACAGCCTGATTTTACTTTAGCATCTCACTCAGCACACAAACTTCTTTTTATTGAAAAATTTTTTATTGGAGGTACTAAGTACAAGATCCTTAAGAGCTCTGTTTAATGACAGTGTTGGTGAGCACCACTTAGAGCAAAATCCAGTTTCTCCTATTGCAACCAGGGTCCAGCATGGCACCTGCTCTCCAGGCTGCCCCAGGTGCACATCACCCACCTGGCTGATGGTGCTCATGGCTCTCATGTAGCTCTCGTTGCGGGAGCGGAACTTGGGGGATGTCAGCAGCCCTGCAGGGTCCAGGCTGTCCAGGCTCCTGTTGATGGAGACTTCACTCACTGCCCTCAGGTAACTGTGGCTCCGGATCTGAAGCTTTGGCGAGTGTTCACTGGATATCCTGGCAGTTTTGGGTGGGGGAAAAAAAGAAAAAGAAAGAAAAAAGATATTCCATCAAATCCAAATGGCCTCACCAGGAGTGAGAATAACCAGATGTTTTTCACTGAAACAGCATGACTTAAACAAGTCATGACACAATCCTTGTATATTTATAAAATAAAGGCAATGTCAGCACTTTTATTTCGATTACTCCACCCTTTTATTTGCTGGAAGGAAGAGAAAAGGACGGAAAGAATTTTCTTTTCATTTTTTGCAAAACATGGCTAAGCGTAATGGCAAAATCATGTTCATTTTCTTTACTGACAGCAGAATGGAAAAATATTACACTGTACTGACAATGACAGCATCCAGCTCCAACAACCCCCCTACTATGTAGGACTTTTGAAGTGACAACCCTGAAATTACTTCACGAGTTGAATTTAAAAGAGCAAGAGGAGCCATTGAGATGAGCAGCAGAGAAAGCCCTGTGGCCTTACAGAGATGAATGCAGCAACCATCAAAACCAGCTGGGGAGGCAGTAAAGAAAGAAGAGGCCTAATAGTTCGATCAGCTGGATGATCCTAAATTTGTCAACTGAACATCCACATCTCAAAATGCTGCTGGTTCTGTGACTCTGACATGTTCTCATGTATGTACTCATGAAACAGGATGGTTTCTCATGGGGCTTTCAAGGGTGTACAGGCCAATAGGGCAGGAAGATCATACAAACCATGCAAAATGCACTCACAGTATGCCTTAACCTGGGAAATCATTCCAACAGCACAGGCCACCTGATAAGGTTTGATATGCTTTAAATTTTATTTTACTCCTGGCTTAAGCCGAGACTTAACAAAATGTATGCTAGAGAAGTTGCTTTACAGAAGTAAAGCAATGTCAAGTTAGAAGTTTAAAAGTAAAAGTTTTGTTTCTGAAATGATAACTTTGCCTGGTTTTTCAATACAAATGAAAGGTGAGACGTACAAGTAATCAAAACCACACAAAAAACCCTCCCCTCCCCTCATTCCCCAGGGAATTTGTACTTCTGCTGTGCTCCTGCCATATGTGCTAAGAGTCAGCTAGAACAATCCTCCACCTGTGAGATGTTTTATCCTCTGAATGTGCTGGCTAAGTGCTGTCTTCACAACCTGAGGCATCCTATAAAGATGTGAGTCACAAAAAATGTGTGAAATACACTTGTATGAAATACAATTAAATTGGGGGTATGTCTTTTGAAAGAACTCATCAATGAATAAAGTATCAAAAGGGTGAGTCTTTGATATATTTTTTTATTTTTAAATATTCTTCATGTATCACAAAGCAAACTAATTAAAATAGTAACTAAATTTTCCATTTTAAAATGTAAATCTCATAGAGATGTCTACAGGTATAAGAAAGAAAAAGCTGTAACCGAATTACAGGCTTAATCTTTGTCTCCTAGTCTTTAGAAATACATGCACAGCTGACCTGAAGAAGAGAATCCATTTTATGTCTAATTCCTGAAGCATTTGCAGATATTTTGTATTCAAGTATCTAATGATGGTAATTAGTATCAGCAATTTCCCAGTGGCATGCACAATTCTGGTAATTGTCAATGCGTTTTGGGAGGACAATTCCGTTGTGTAATTGCTCACCTAAGTAGTTCAGAAACTGTGTCTGTTTCTGAATGGTCCAATGCTGTAACAAAATCTAGGCCATCTCTACAATACCATACTCTCTGGCTGCTAATTACCTTCCTAATAAAAATACGTAAACTTATGCTAATTACTTGATACTCCTGTCACAAGATGAAGAGAAAGCCCTTGCTTGCCATTTTCACTGTGCACACAGTGCAATACAGCAGTCATTTCCATATTCTTTGACTCCTTACACCACTTGATTCCACATGACAAAACCTGACAAAACCATTGGAGTAAGTGGTGCTCCAAACAACTCAAAAAAAAAGGCAGAAAAAGTGGTGAAAAGTCAACTGTTAGTAATGGTTACATTTGTTTACTGCATTTTGGCAACTAACATCAACCACGTACCTATTTGAAGAAAATTTATTGCCTGTTATTGGATTAAAAAAAAATACAATGAATAATTCAACAGACATAATTTTTCTGATGCATGTGAGCTACTTCACCATGCTGCAGATCTTCAAACTGATCAGCGCTGCCTGAAATGCATTTCCTAGATTGGTTCAGAATGTATTTTATGATTATGATGTGAACAGTTTGCTGCCAATATGTGACATGCAAAATTCAAATAAGCTTGATTAGCTGCCAGTTAGTCAAATATGTCACCTGGGGCTTGCTGCTGCCCCCTGATTAGCTGAGCTTGAAAGAAGAGACTGCAGCACATCACAAGATTCAATGCGCAGATATTGCCAGACAGAAATCTGCAAGTGCTGAGGCACGTGCCCTTTAAAGAGTGGAACCAATATAACAAGATGCAAGTATTCATAGCACAGAGATTTTGCTGTGCAGCCAGAGTAAAGATTGTGTAAGATACTCACGAAGGGTCGTGGAAAGCCACCACAAAGAATATAGAAATGAATTTTCTGGATGCATTAGTGTTGCATATTATTCTCTCAACTCCACTTGAAACTAAGAAATTCTTCATAAAAGTAGATGCTCCCCCTTTTTTTTTTCAGACATGGATCCTCAGCACAGCTGCCTTTTTTTTTTTGTTCCTCACTATCCAACTGGCCAGTTTGACACAAATCCAGAAGTGTATTTTACAGGAGGCTAGTTATCTTAATCTGTGCACACCTCCCATCTCCTGAATAAACCAGAGGAGGTAATTGGATGCTGTTGAAGAAGGTAGCTCCTTGCTTACTGATTGCTACAATCTCTGTTTCATTAGATGTAGCGGTGGGGGAAAAAAGGAAAATAAAAAGGATTTAAACATAGAGAAAGAAACATTGAAGGCTTGCATTTATAATGATTACTGCTGCTTTTATAGCTGTGTAATAAATTGTCACTATGTCCTACAGTAAAGTTTAATGATCAGCTGAAATGCCACCGGAAATTTTGATAATATGGCACTTAGGAATAAATCTGACTATGTATGGTGTGCAAGATCTGAATGTAAAATTAATTTTCTTGGAGTTACTATTAACAGTAACGTGCAAACGAAAATACCTTTTTCTTCCTTGAGGGTTCAAGTCCATCTCTTATTTATCCTGCATTACCTAACTTTCTGTTTGTGCCATTGTGGTTTCCACAATAAGTACCACATGCCAGGAACTGAGACTTTGAGACATCTCTTTGGCCAATACAAAATGGTCTTTGGCTCCATTCACTGCATTGGATGTATTAACTGGCGGAAGTGGGATGTGAATTATTCAGGTTCTTAAACAAGCTCCTTAAGCACGTTCCATCATTTCTGCACTGCGCTCACAGGTGGCAGGTCCTCACACTGGCTGCACCATGCTTTTTGCCCATGCTGCTGCCCTTGCCCCAGGCCTCACCCCAGAGGATGGGAACACAGCCACAACAGCATCACTCTGATACCACACAGGGTGGGAGGCACAGCACTACTGAATGTGCTTCCCAAAAACACAGCAAGAGGCACCAGGAGGAGATGAGGGCTCTGTGTTGCTGCTGCTCTGCTGACTGCCATTCTGGGTTCCCCAAGGGGACAAGAGAAGGAGCCAGCCCTGAGCTGAAGTGGGTGTAAATGGAGTCTGATGAGTCCCAGCAGATAAATAAATACTCCCCTGGGTGGAAAAAGGCAAGTGCCTCTGATCTGCATCAGAGAAGATCAAGGTACCCTGCCAATGAGGCCAAAATGCTACAGAAATTCCATGAGAAGCTCTGAGAGGCAGGAGAATATTAATTTAATCAGGAAAACATGTTCTAGTGAAGCATCTGAACCAGAATATCGTGTAGGTGTATAAAGGAAATCTTTGCATACCACACTGAGATTTCTGCTCCCTACATTTCAAACACACTGACACCTATTCTCCTATTTTCATTCAAATAGAGAAAAGAAAGTATTTAAAACATGCACATCTAATCACCCTACCACTGTTAAAACATGCATGGTAAGAAATGCTTCTAACTCACTGTTACAGACGTGTTTGTATTTACACCATATTAACATGATTTGCATGATTTAATTCAGATGAAAACACATTCTGGTCCCTTATTTATTTGATTATTTGTGGAGTAAGGAGTTGGTTGGTGTAGGCATTTGTGAGAGGACCTAGACTCTGTGGCTTTGCTCTGGGGGCTACAGGGGAGCCAGAGAGGGAGCCTTCATCAGGAACTGTAGTGGAAGGACAAGGAGTAAAAGCTACAAACTGAAAAAAGGAAAAATCAGGTTAGATATTAGGAAGAAATTCTTTGCTGTGAGAATGGTTCGACATCGGAACAGGTTGCCCAGGGAGGTTGTGGATGCCACAACCCCTGGCAGTGTTCAAAACCAATTTGGATAAGGCCTTGGACAACCTAGCCTAGTGGGAGGTGTCTCTGCCCATGGCAGTGGGGGAGGGGGTAGGTGATCTTTAAGGTCCATTCCAAGCCCTTAACACTCTGATTCTGTGATTCCATATCAAAGGGTTGAAAATGCAGTGTTAGCAATTAACAGTGAAATAACTTTGACTATATTCTTGGAAGAGTTCCTATGACTTGAAAATGTCTTTCAAATGACAAAGAGAAGATAGACAATAGGGATTTACATAAGCAGGCAATTTTAGTTTCAAATATTTCCTTTTAATTTAGGAATGCACTATGTACTCTGCCATATACATGTTCTTTATATAAAGCACTTTCATTGATCACACTTCATTTCTGAATGAAGAAAGGGAAAACCAAGCTTATGATGGCTGCTTTTTTTTTTTTCCTTTTAGGCCAGGCACAATATAATAAAGTGTAGTCCTGGGACTATATTGTCTTCTGCAAGTTCAGCAGTCAGAATCATAGCACAGTACGGCGTTGTGCCAGATGGGTACTGTGTTCTGCCAACAGAAAATGACAAAGCAAAGTAAAAGTCCAGAAACATGCCCTGAATGCTTCTGTAAGCCAGCAGAGGAATGTGCTAAAATTTGCCTTTGAACAAAGAAGAAGACCTCAAAAATTATACCACATGCAACATGAAACCAAGAAAAAAATAAACCTCGAAGCCACCACTACTGTTACACCTCTGTCATGGCTGGTGGGCACATCCAACATACATTTCTCTACTTAATTTTATTTGCATTTTAGCATTGCTAGAAGGTAGAATAATCCAGTGCAGCCTGACACAAGGTGAACACTGAAGGACACCAGAGAGGAAGATGTAGAAAACAATTTACTGATGTGCATCTGTCTGATCCTAGTCATGGCATGGATCAACAAGGCTGGGGTAATTTCTTCCACAGATGTTGACATCTATGTTCTGCTGCTTTTTGCTGCAGTGAACAGGGAGCTGTCATGTCACTGGTGGAGACAAGGGCAGCACATAAACAGTTTGAGCATTTGCCCTCCCCACCCCAGATTTTTCTGTGTTTGAAGATCTCCTTCTGTGTTCTTGTATATAAACAAGTGAACTTCTGCAGAGGGATTTCCTGCCCTGAAGCTAAAAAAAAAAATTTCCAATAAAACCTCTCTTTTAGTCCAGACCCTGCTAAAGGGTCTACTGTGAGAAAAAAAATTCTAAAACTCTGAGATATCCAGAAAAAGCTTATCTGCTGAAGAGCAAAACAATGTCATCAACAAAAAAGGCATTTCTTCGTTTTGCTTCTACTACCAGAACAGAAATTGTCCTTGCTGCATGGACCAGCCAACACAAAACTACATGGACATGCCTGTGACACAGAGCCTTTTCCATGCTGAGAAGAGGCGGAAATTGCAGTATGATGTATTTGTCTCTGTCTGATTTTTTAGATTCTCTTGGGAAATAGAAGAAAGCACTTAAAAAGGAAAAATATCCAATCCAAAAGCCTCCACTATTTGGTGTTTTGCATCTCTATCTCCAGCTGTTTTGCAGTTTTTGAGTGAGCACATGGTGTCCAGCCAGAAAGCTTCTGTTTGTTTGAGGGCATCAGGAACTGCATCAATGTTTTATGGTAGAAAATGTTTCTGAAAAGCCCAGTCCCTTTTAAAACCCTCCATGTCTGACTACTGCCAGCTTCAGAATCAACCATGGGACCACTCTGTGATTTTGTTACAATCCTGCTTTCCTCTCAAAGGACACAGAAGGTTTTTTTTTTTTCTCTTTTTGGGATGTGGAGGTATTGAGATTGTATTAATTTATTTAATGAGTAATCTTTATTTATTAAAATATTAGCAAACAAAGGTGACTGCTGAATAAAAATTAATGTATAAGTCAAAACAAATCTCCCCTTTTATCTCAAAGATCTTCTCAGGTGCTTTGTACAACCAAAAAATACCACAGGATAATATATTTAAGGAACATTTCCATTGTCTTTGACATACTGTATTTTCTCCTTGCTTTCTAGACATGATGAAAGAATAGAGCACAGCACAGAAAAGGCACATATGCAATTGAGTTGGCAAGAAAAGCAGATGGAAGATGATGCAGACAGACATTATACAATTCTCTTTAATAAGAAATCTGGTCTACATGCTGGTTCTGATTGCCATGTGTGTGTGTGTGCGTGGGAATAGTTGTGAGCGCTCTTCTCTTCCACCCTGGAGAGTGAAAAGAGATTCTGAAAGGTAGAAATAGTTCCACTCGGATGAACCAGCTCAACCAGCTCAGTGATGCCAGGGTAAACTGCTTCTGTTAAAACCATTTTTTGTTTACACCAGAAGACAAATCCACACTATCTTGTCACAAGAAGCAGGGTAAGGTGTAACACTGTCAGAGCAGCCAGCTTGAGAAGTTCTCTTCTCAGAAGACCCTTTGAGGAAAGCTGTAGGCCCGAATGTCCCCTTATTGCCAATCTTACTGGGTACAGGTTCAAAGAGTTTTTGCTGGAGGCAATTTGTCTGAGCCTAGACCAAATGCATGACAAAGGCTCTTGCCTTTTTCAGCACAATTCTCTTTTGAGTGGGCACTAGTGATTCCAGGAACCTGTGCTGCTCATCACAGAAAAATATAGTTACCCAAGCTGGAAAAGATTTTGCCTTGCATCAGATACAATGGACTGAGAATGCAGACTGCCTGAGGGCCTGAGGAGCTCAGCCATGCCCACAGCCTTGCCTGGAGCCCTTTGGATCTTGCTGGGGTGAGAATGAAGCCCTCCACTGCTGCTTTGATGAATTCTTTGACAGCACAAAAGTTATACCCTCCTTCCTGCAGAAGCCACTCCTTCAGCTCTCCTCATCAAGGCCAGACTTATCCACCTGATTCCACATCACTTTCCATTCTTGGTTACTTCAGTGCCACCTCTCCTCACTAGTGAGATTCAAAAGTCATCTTTTGCAGTCTGCTCAGATGAAATTCTTATTTTAGCAATTCAAGCATTCCCCCTTGTCCGATCACTACATGCCATGCTAAAATGTCCCTCTCCAGCTCTCTTGTAGACTGCCTTTAAGTACTGGAAGGCCTAAAGAATATAAAGAAGATATTCCCTGTTGCAATCCTTGTAAAATCACAGTCTCCACAAGCTCGGACCTCACCTGCTTAGCTAAATTTTCAGGTCTCCCCCGTTCATATGTTAAAAGTTTGATTAATTCTGCCAGTGGGAACACCAAAGAGCTACAGCTCTCTGCCAAACCACAAGAGGAAAGCAGTTACTTTTCAGGAATGTCACCTGGCTGTGTGCTGAGCTGGCAGCACAACCAGCTCTGCCTGCTTAGCACCACGATTTATGCAGGAGCTCTGGCTTGCTCCCGGGAGTGGGAGGATGCGGCTCCAGCTCACTAAAAGGCATCTTCTGGGCAGACTTCCCATAACTGAAAGGCCCTCCTGTGCTACTCCAAGTTACAATATTGGGCAGTATTTATCTACAAATAATGTTTTCTAGGTAAATACTAAAAAAGTGTTTTCTCTGGTGAATGTTACTGAAAACTTGAAATGCATTTTGAGCTTTCAGTGTCTTCACAGGTCCTCCTGGACTTGAAACCCGGCAATGATCACCCACACACTGCATGGCCATGTGCCTGCAAGCCCTGTCATATATCTGCATTTGAGTCACCTCCTTCAGAAAGACATTGCCAAATATCCAGATTAGATCTGCATAATCAGCCCCCAGTGAGATTAGGGAAATGTCTTAGTTTTGCAAGTCAACAGCATTATTCCAAAACCTTCACATACATAAACAGCCACCTGCATTTTCCAAAAAATGCGTTTTACATATGCAGCAATTTTTCACTTCCTATTCAGTATTCTGCCATTTCAAAACTTTTGGCTACCTAGTAAAGGGAAACAAAAAAAGCGAAAGCAGCAGATTCAACACCATCTGTACAGATGTGCAACACAAGCCAAACTACTGGAGAAATGGAAAAGCAAGCACATTTTAAAGCAATGAGGAGGATAGGCTAGTTACTTTGCCAGGGAGAAGGGAATAATGTCCCAAATCCAGCTAAACTAAGGAGGTGAGCTCACCTTCTTACTTCTCTGAGTTACAGCCCTACGTCCAAACGAAAATTTGAGGCAGCAAGATTCAACACAAGGCAAAGCATGCTACCTAACAAATGCTGTGAGTGCCTCACCCATTGTGGGCACACATTATTTTCTGATAACACTTGCAGATTGTTGACCAGGAGTGTAATAGGTGCTGGTGGTGACCATGGATTTTCTCTCCTCTTCTCTCTTGATGGGCTTATTTTGAAAGATCATAGATGCTCTCTTACCAAGTGGCTACTTCAGTATTCTCTATTTTAGCTGGTTTCTGTTTGAAGAACACCAAACAGTATAAAATGCCTGAAGATAAGCCAGCCTTTTCTTCTTCTATAAGCAAGTACTTCTCACTTAGTACATTTTATTTCCCTGCAGACACCTGGAAGATGGTGGCTTGAAATAGGATCCAGCTACTCCTGAGGCACAGTGGTTGGGGTGGGGGTGTGATAGGACAGAGCAATGAGCTTCTTGATAATTCTACAGCCATTTTCCTGAGATGTGTCTGGATAAGTACAGGTTGGAGCTCAGATATGACTTGCAGCTGTCATTTCTTGATAAAAAAAGCAAAGATTTTTGGGGAAACTGACTAAGATAAAACCCTGCAATTTCTCCTGTCATACCAAAGAAGCTAGAAATAGTAACTTTTAATCTATGTTTTCATTGAAAGTAATGTCTGGATTGCAAGTAATATAAAAAATGATGGTATGCAGTAGAGTTTCTGGAAAATTCTTTACTGATAATCTAGGCAGCAGTCTGTTGCTCTGGGGGATTTTCCCTTTTCTTACTGATCTTACAAAGAAAAAGCAATACCCCAGGAGCAGGAAGAATTTCTCTCCATGTAACTTTACCACAGCTATTCCTCAGAGAAAAAGGAGAAGCTATCACTTTCCCTTCAGATGCTTTTGTATCAAAAGAAATTCCTCAAAACAAACCCAGTTAATTCCAAAATGCCAGCTATCCATGTGTATTTTATATCCATGTATATTCTCTTTTTCCATTACAAATTGTTTCCAGTTTTGTTCTGCAGTAATTACAAAAGGACCTGTTTGCTGTACTGAGATACAACATAAAGTGATAACCTGTAATTTCAGGTATATATATTGTGGTCTGGGCAAGTTGTGTTACCAATGCTCTTATAAACAGGGCTAAAACACTAAATATTTCAAGGTGGAAATCTGAAGTCAATATCCATTATGAAAATCTTCTGATAAACAGAAGTTTGCTGAAAAGATGTGAAATTATGCTTAACATATATTTTTAGATTTTTTTCCTCATAAAAAAAACCCCAACATACGCTTTCTGTGTTATAGGCTGTTGTTGGGCCAAATTTGTACAGAATAAATCCTGATAAAGTAGAACTAATTTTATTTTTGAGCATGAGAGAACCAACGAAATAAATGTCTTAAGAAATCTGCATAATAATGCAAAATTCTGCTTGGGACTGAAAGGGGTCTTTTATTTTTTGCAATTCTTTAAAGTAGGTATTTTTTAATCCCCTGAACCAGAAATACCCTGAAACATTTATTTAGGCCTGTTAGCAAAGGAATGGACAACCAGTTGTCATGTCATTCATCACACTGTCAGTGTCAAGTACAATGATTCAGAGTGAGGCAATGAGAATGCAAAAAATATTTCCAAAGAGTAGATGCCCTTCAGGGTTGTGGAACTTCAAAAGAGTTGTGTGGCTCATTTTAAAGGAAGAAAGCCTTAACTCCTGAGAAGTCAGGTGTTTTCTTGACCTGTAATAGTAGGCATTCTTATGTGATTCCAAATATTTCTTTGGTTTTAATTTCCATACTTGGAATTAAAATATATGGTTTACTGAATTGGTACTGAATTGGTACACTTCTCATTTCCAATGAAAAAATAAGGCAAAAAAAAAAAGATTCAAAAAAAGCACAAATGTCTGTGTTTGCATTGAAGGGGATAAAGTTAGTTCCTTACTGATTTATAGTGTACTCTCTATCCCATCTAAGCCACAAAACAAACAAACAAACAAACAAACACTTGGTGTTTGAGCTAAGAAAACAATCCCTCTTCAGAACGTAATATACATGGTATATTAAGGTGGAGCAAACATGGTGAAGCTGAAGATGGCCTTTGGTCCTGCTCGGAAGATGAAAATACTTGGATATCTATGCTTTTGATCAAAACACCATAACAGAAAAAAAAAAAACCCAACACAACAAAAAAACAGTCCCCAAAAAGCCCTCTAAATTTTTCTGGATAAATATAATCTACTGACATTTAAAACTACAGGCAATTGACCAGTGGTTCATGGGTTCAGATTTTAGTGTGGACTGAAATTTGCTGTATGACCTGGAGGATAAGTCATATATACCCTCAGTCTCAGAAAACAGGTGTGTCAATACTTCCCTACAGCCCCTCTGTGGCTATGGGTGGTTTTGTGATGCTGAACAAAAGTCAGGAAACATAACTGAGCTTCTTTGATGGAAATGAACAGCAGCACCAAATTTTTATTTTATTACTGGAAGCTAAGGTTACAGAACAACTGAAATAGTAATCTTCAGCCCCAGAGACTGATATTGTATATAAAGTAGAGTACCTGGTTAATCAAGACTAAAGAATGTTTGAAGTGATGGACAAAAGGTACTTGAGAAGAAGTTTATTTTATGATTAAAACCATTTTTGACAATTGATGGTGATTGGTATGGATATGATATCATCTCAAGTCAATGGTTTTGCTAAGGTAGAACAGAACTGCTTGAAAAGCTCTCCAGGCTAATAAAACTTCAGAAACCCATTGAAAAGTTTAATGCCTAAAATATCAATTTTAAGTAAATTGTAATGAAACCTGTATTACTTTCTAAAGCCTCACAACTCTCACGAGGAGGGATAGAATTTTGCCCTGAACTTACATAACTTAATTTTGTTATATAAGTACCTTCTTCCTCAGATGACCTCTTCCTTAAATGGCTGTTGTACATAGAGCAGGTATTTTTACTGCTCTGTCACCTTGATTAGGAAAACAACAACATTGTGATAACATTAATCCGTTTCTTATTGTCAGCATCACCAGGGCAGAGACCCGTGTAATGATGTCTGAACACCAGTATGTCTTCGTGTGCAGGTGGGATGCGACCTTCGAAGGGCTGCTCAGTGTCCTGGGACTCTGGTTTCTCTTGTGATGTGTCAGGTAAAGGCCAATTTGTCAATCCATTGAATTCTGTCCCTCCAACTAAATATATATGGGGGTTGAAGCTAAGCAAAATTAGGTTGAGCATTTCAACTCTACAGCAGCTTTACATTTTCTGGAACTATCCAGGAAGGGATGGGTCAGTTGTTAATGACATGAATACACCTGAGCTGCCTGCTGTTGTATGAGCATGCACTGACACATCCAAGGAGATGGAGGAAGCCCTGGTCTGCTCACTGTCTGAACACAGTGTTGCACCATGACTAGACAAGCTAAGCTGCTTCAAATTCATCACTTTTTCCATTTAGTATACAATAGAGATCAGCTGTGATAAATCCATGTTGGGCCACAGAAATGCAATAGAACTGGGTCAACCTTCTTTACCTGACTACTGCTGGGAATCATACAATAAAATGTACAGAAGGGACTGGAAAATCTTGAGAACACTGTAGAGGTGACCTTGAAAAACTGAAAAGTCTGGTCACATAATACGGATGTGTACACAGAGGAACCATGGATTACCCAGCAGGCAGGGAGCTGGAGGATGCTAGCCTGGAAAAATAAGTTCACAGTAGCTAAATGAAGGGAATAATTCCTCGAGATGTTAACAAAAAGCTCCACTTACTGTCACTGGAGCCAGCCAGCCACTAGAGGGAGGAATGATCTAGTGCTGCCAGTGACTGCTATTTATTATGCTTCCACAATTCATTATGTTTTTCTTTAAGCTCATCTCATGAGGCTTGCAAAACCTTTCCAGTTAAAGGAAAAAATACTGAGCTTTCACAGTTGGTGAAGAAAACACACAAACACATAGTTCAAGGTCTCAAGAAACAGAAAACATATAAAAAGGGAATCTGCATGTCTCCTGAGGAATATATTCTGATATTTATAGCCCATATGGACCTGATTTTCAATTAATTAGGATTCATAGAGCAATTTAATTTCATAGTATTCAGCATATCATTAACAAAAATTGTAGGATTGAAAGCTTTTTTATGTGCCTTTTGTGATTCAAAGTATTTTTCTTGGTGACTAGAAAGGGCAGGTCAGTACTGGGGTTGAAAAAGGTATTTTCCTTCTGTACAGAAACCAGCAACTTGCTAAAAATGTAACTTTCATATTCTTTAGGAATAAAGCTATTTGAAAGTAGAAACCAAAGAAAAGCCCAACACAATAACACACTCTCAGTAACTGCATTGGTAATCTTGCGCCTTTCACTCCAGATTACTATGCTAAACATCCATTTATAGCAGGAAGGAAGCAATTTGGATATGTGAAGCAGGGTTTTGTGTGTAGAGCTATTCACTATTCACTGATAAGAAGATATTCAGTAACAGGAAAATGCTAAGTAAAATTAAAAAGTTGTTTTTATCTGAAGAAAAGCAAGTAGTTAATGAGATAGGTAATTGCTAGATGTTTAGCAGGACAAATCTTAGAGTTTTGCTCGGGGTCTGTCAATGGAAAAGTCTGAAAAAGTTTTTTCCTCAACTTAGACAAATTCTGCTAAGTTAGCAGGCCCAGTTCTGTCTTTCCAAACAGGAAAAAGCCAAGCTTAAACTAAGCAGAAAAAACTTTTTCATAAAAAAACTGTGGAAAGCTCATGGATAATCTAGCTTTGAGTGCACTAAGAGTTTGGTATGTAAGTAGAAAACTGCTCCTTCCCTAGCCCTTGTGGATTTTACTGTACCTGGCTCATGTTAGATAATTAGGCTGTCATCAGTGTAGAACCATTGGTGCTGCTGTCTACCCTCTTCAAAGAAGAGAAATCAGGAGACAGTATGTCAAAGACAAATCTTTCCCAGAGCCTTCCAAATGGTTTTTCATCAGAAAATTCACGGATTTTCCAGGAATAATCACACACAGAGCATACAGTGGGAACCCCCTCCACTCAACCAGACTGTGATTTTCAGTGTGTGGTGCACTTGCTTCTCTTGTAGCACACACCATGGCAGCTCAGGCTCTGAAAAGTACTAAAATAGCTTTTCCTAGCTCTAAAGCCTTCCCTATGGAAAAAAAAATGGAAAAGGCATTTTAAGATTCCCTTCTGCCATAGTGTGAAGAGTAACAAATACAAAGAAAATTTATAGAGAAGCAAGTGGGAAGCTGTGCGTTAGTGTATGTGGGCAGGTCGTGGAGGGAAGAGGAGATGTACAGTGAGCTGAAGGGCAGCATGTGCCCTGTGAGAGTATCTGAACCACCTCTAGGGCACATGTTAGCAGTGGTGTGGGCTGCATGGTGGTGAGAGATGGGAGGTCTGTCCAGTCAGGAAAAGATCTGACCTATGAATTTCAACAGACACAGCAAAATGCACCATTACTTAGTGTTACTGCTGGGAATAGCTTGCTCTGCTCTGGGCTTTCACATGGCACAGGGAGTGCCAAGATGTACAGCAGGTGGAAGGAGAGAAGGGAGGCACAGCTGAGGAGGAACTGCAAGAACTGACCCTTTTATTCCTTGGTGAGGCCTTGCCAGCCTCTGCAGCTCTTTCTCTGGCAGAGAAGCATGAGGATGATTTAAGTTCTCCTCCCCACGCTGTGCCTCACTGCTCACGCAGTATGGTGGGGCTCTTCCAAGACATCTCACTGAGCACTAGGAAATGCTGCCACAAGTCTCTCTACAGGAGCACAAAACAGGAGCCAAGGGGACAATGACTAACACTGACTGTACACCATCTCCACAGCCTCTTTAGAAGGTTCTGTACTTGTCCCACTAAGTGTAATGAATCAATCCTGGTGACAACCCAGTGAACAGGAGGTGAGTACCATCATCCCTTTTTGCCCAGAGCTGGAGGCACAGGGATAGCCGTGCCTGGAAAGCGGCCAGGCATGGAACAGCAGCAGTGACATGTCCTCAGCCTCTGCTCCTGCCATGGAGGCACAGCACGCTGCTGTGGGGGCCACACTCTCCCTCCACTCTGCTCCCCTCTGGCAGAGAAAGGGGCACGACACCTGAGAGCCTTGCCAATTCAGTCATTCATTTTAATTGCTCAACTGATCCGCCCCTTCCCTAGGGGAGCAATTCAAGCCAGGCTCTCGTTCCAGGTGCACCCCTCAGGCTCTTTTTTGACCTGAGAAACACCACGCAGCAAAATCATACCTTAGAGTTCTCCTGAACTGTAATTAACCTTAGTGTATCATTTTTATGGAAGAGAAAGCAGTTAAATTTGTCTGAATTCAAAAGGACTTGGAAGAAGAGTGGCAAGATAATGTTTTTTTAACAAGCCGCTTGATTAATTCATGGCAAAAGTTATCATCCCATTGTGTTGGGTAGGAGGTAGACATTTAAAACCTCTCATCAACTTTGTCCAGGGAAGAAAAAAACCTCAATAGATCAGATTTTAAATGCTACTCTTGAGATTTGTAAATAACCCACTGCAGAATCCAGCAGTGAGGACCCAGATCCCAATTGCATAGTATTCCCAAGGAATATCAGAGAAACAGTCAACAACCATTTTAATGTGTCTTATTCCTGTTAAGTCTCATGCCTTGGGGAGAAAATCTAGTTGATTTCATGAATGGTGCATACCTCCCCACGGAGCACAATGCCATCCCAATGGATGTCTCAGGCCTTTACTGGGGGCAGTGGGTAGCCCCAGGAGAAGGGGGAGAAATTTACATCGTGAGAAATTAATCTCAGATCTAACCTGGATCACATCTAACCTTCCCATACTGGCTGGCTTCAGTGCTGCCCATCATAGAGGCATTGAGGGAGTAACTGTGATATATAGGATAGCACACTAGAAACTGTAGGATTCAACCCAGAAGTAAACTTTCACTTGTGTCTGGCTACTAAACACGATTAATTTTACTTTTCACCTCTAGAAATATAAATATTATGAGAAGAGTTTAGATTTTTAAAAAAGAGGCTTGCAAATAAATCTCAAAGAAATTTAAAATCAGAGTTCTAATTTTTACGTTACGTGTCAGTTTTATTTCATCCTCTTCTTTAAACATACTCCTTAAAAAATAACGAACATTCCTCTATGTATTATTTACTATTCTCTATTTTGTACCTGGTTTAAAGGACTTATATAAAATAAAATACATAATCTGGGAACATATTCAAAAGAAGAAGAATCTCTACAACATCAGCATCAAACTACAGCCCTGTTTTTAAAGAGACAGCTGTTTAGATGATTCATTGTTTGTATAAACTTCAAATGGATTATTTTATTATTCTTTGGGCTGTTGCCCTTAGGGGAACTAGTTACATTAAATAAAAAACTACCATTATATGGACATACTGATTCCAAGAACAGGGGAAGAAATATAGTCGTAACAGGCAATTTCAGTAGTAAATGCGGGCTTGTCCATATTCTGCCAGAGGCAAAGCACTCAGACAGATACTGCAGCCATCACAGAGAGATAACGAATCTGATTAACTTCCCTGGAGAGGGAACAATTAGAGCTGATGGGATAAAGCCTCCTTGGCGCTCACGTGTGTTTGCACAGGGATCAGTGTGCAAGGACCACCTGACTGCTGGCCAGTGACAAGGGCACCTCAGCTGCTGAGCTGCCACTGCAGCAGCTTCTGTCTGGAGAAATGGAGCAGGGAGCAAACCCAGTTGCTGAGGAAATCACTCCAAAGATAGCTTCAAGCGTGACTGAGTGCAGCTACCCACCACGTGTATGGTGGCAGCAATGGAGCACCAAAACCGAAGGAAGACAGCTGTTTTCATCACAAGCTGCACACCTCCCCAGTGAGAAAGGACACAAAGAGAGGGATCCAGGAATGATAACAACAGACTGGCTCTAGTCAGGACAAGAAACTGTGGGATGGAAAAACTGTGAAAGACTCATAAGGATGATGTTAGGAACTGCACTAATGAAAAAAATAAAGTAAATGACCACTGATGAAATTCTAGCAGGAGGATGTGTAAGGATCAGGGTTATAATAAATGAAAGCAGAAGAAGCTGCTACGTACTGATTATTTCCAAAGTGTGAAACTCATAATAAAAGGCAAATAAGCAGTGGAGAGGTGGAAATATAGAAATAGTTGATAGGACATTCCTTCACTGAGTGAAGGGACAGTGACTGTAATTGCACTGCCCTTCATGCAAGTCTTGTCTCTTTTAATGGAGAAAGGTTTATAAGAATATTAAGGAATCACTTATTAAAAAAAAAGAGAGATAAAAGAAAAGGGACAACAGAAACAGTGAGGTAGTGCTGACATTCATTCTAGCATCTCATTTATAAGGAAGGCATCATCCACTCCCTCTCAATTCAGACTTATTCATCACAGGTAAACAACAATTAATTTGTGCTCTAAATCAAATGATCTTTTTGTAGGGGGCAGGGAAGTGTTGGAGGACAGGAAGTAATAGACAGAGTTACCTCTCTGCCAGAAATGACATCCTACCCAGCAGCAAGTGACTGAACAACTGCAGTGGAACAGCCTGACTCACCAGCATCTCAAACAAGTCTGAGCAACATATTTCTGCCAAAGCCCTGTTGTCTCACAGCTCTTACACCCATGGCTGACATGGGTCCAACAGATCCTGTGCAAGGCAGGAATTCTTGGCTAGAGATTTACATTGGACCTTATTGACAAGGCAGTGCCAGCGTTTCTGAGATTTCTAATGTTTTTTGATTTCACCTTCATGAGGATGTTTTAATAACATGTTGGTTACATCCCACTAGAATAGAGAAGAAAAGACCTATTCAAAGTAGAAATTGTCTTCCCTTAAAATTTCATATTCTATAAATATATCACTTCTACAAACATAACTATTATGTGATGAAGCTACAACTCAAGTTAATGGCATTGACAGCATTTTACCCAGAGTGTTTCTAAGTTTTCTGCATTATGTATTTATCCTTATTTCTGAGATTTATGCAAAGTTGAGGACCAAATTATTTTTTTAAAGGCAGTAAAAGCAAAGTAGCAGTTTTAAGTTTTCTAAAACAAAGAGGAAAATTAATAAATGAAATAAGAACCTTATATTATTTGGCATTATAGTCCATCTTCCAATTTTTGTTATGCAGACAGTACTAAATACTGACCATTGTGAGGAGTTTTAGTAAATATCTACATTGTAACTATTTTGGTGTGATAAAGTAATAAATAACTGTGAACATTTTTAGGACTAACCCAAGGAGGACTACCTCACAAAAGTAGTTTCTCAAGGTTTCCTTTCAAGCATAGAGTGATGAAGGCTCAGCACAGATTTGCTATAGCAATTGTCATACATAAAAGAGGAGAGATTTATATACTAGTCCTGAAATCTCCCAAGATTGCCTTCAGCATGATACATCACTGTCACAGTTCAGAGCTGCACAGACACAGCTCAAGTATGTCTGCCAGCCCAACATCACTTGAAGAAAGAGAAGGATTTGGGTGCTGTGGATTTGGCTGCTGGCATTTGGGGATGACAAAACCAGTTAGTGCTTTCTGTAGCCACTGGGCTTGCTGGAGGCAAAGCTGCTGGGCAGCTGGGGTGCAGGCTTGTTGTGGTAGCACAGCCCTTCTGGAGGGGAATGGGAAATTGCTGTGGAGCTCAGCTGCAGATGGAACCACAGAAATCTCTCACAAGAACTCGGTAGCTGCTTCAAAGGTGCTTTCAGCAATTTTTTTTCCCACACTAACAAATTAAACAGTGATTGTATGATGACTCTCTGCCCTTGTGGTGTACAATGGGTAAGAAAGCAGGCACAATGTAAAAAAGCCTTTAAGGATTTTCTCTCATTTCCACAATCCTAAAAAGATTATAACTTCTTTAGAGGAGAGGAGATTTTAAAACGTCAGGTCTCTTCAGATGAACTTTCATTCACATGTGTCACAAGGAGCAGAGTAGTATTTGATGCTGCACCTATTAAACTTTCTTTGCTGCCCTATGCTCCCTCTCTTCACCCTGCACCCAAACCAGCAGAGAATTACTAAATTAAGCTGAAAGTTGCTCTATCTTAGCAGTAATACAAGCATAAGAAAATTGAAGAAACAAATGACTGGGTATCAATATGACTTAGATAGTAATAGTATCCTTTATTTGTAAGGGCAGAACAAGTTTTCATCTAAATCTCTCTTTCTTTCACCCTAATATGATGCAGATTAACAGAAGATCCCAAAGCATGTCAGCAGAAACACTGTCTTGTACTTTCACATTAAAACTAAATTAATGTACACTATTTTAATTTTTTCCATTTTTAATCTGAAAGAGCTCCACCATTTCACTGTGAAAAATAATTGCACTTCTAGCTGACCAGAATAGAAAATTATTATGAATAATTAACTTAATTATTGTTGCCTGTTTGCTTGTCGTTTTATACAGAACGTTAAGGACTCCAGACTGATTTTTTTGCAAGCGCATGTCTCTTTTTATGCCTGTGAATTTTCTGCATGGCAGGTTCAATACATCAGCTGAGCTCCCCTCAGCAAACTAAACCAGATAGTACGAGATCACATACCAAGGGTCAAGTGTGGCATGGCTGGCAGCGCTGGGAACACGATTTCAAAACGCTAGCAATGAAATAACATTTAAAGAACATGAAAGAATTGTGCAGCACTGCTGTGGGTGGGATATCTATATTTACCCTTCCACAGCAGGCCTTCAGGAATAATTTGGTCCTGATGAGAGTTTTAAGTAAGAACAGTGATAGTGGGTATATTCAACAGCCTGAGAAAGACAGACAGAGAATCAAAAAAAGATAGGTCTGGAGGGGTCTTCAAGAGGTCATTTGGTCCCTCCTTCCACCCTAAAGCAGGATCAGCAATACCTAAACTTGTTCTGACAGACATTTCTTACCCTCTTCTTGAAAATTTCTTTTGGCAATCAACTCCCATGCTTAACTATCATTACTGCTAGGAAAATTTTCGTAGCGTATAGCCTGTGTATGTCTTTGCAGTCTTTTCTATTTTCCTGTCTCCAGTGGACATTATTAGCTCCCTTTCTGAGGCAGCATTTTAAGTATGTGGGAAGAAGTAGGGCTAAAAATAAAGAATACCAGTTTTTACAGAAACCTGCATGTTTGCTCTGTAAAGACTATACACTGAAAGAGATGGCTGAAAAAACACATTTTGGTTCAGTAACTGTAATTGTTTTTCTTAACACAAGCCCTAGAACTGCCCATTTTGATACATAAAGTACAACGATAGGCTTTTCTTCTTAAGAGACAACACTGTTACCTTGCATTCATCAACATCATCTGCTGCAAAGTGCATAAATGCCTCCAGGATTTAATTGAGAGAAGCTAGGATGTTGGAAATCCTAACTTTCATCTGTAGCTATGTTCCATATAAAGCTAAATCTTGTGTAAAAGTGAACAGGACAAGGATGTCTGCAAATAAGACAATCATCTAAATGAGGTTGCTGCTTTTCTTTTACAGAATACTGACTTCCAAAATTTTTCTATAGTATTGCCAAAAAAATCACATTTTGGATCGAAAAGTTATAGGCTTTTTCTTTTTTTTGCCAATGTTTATGCCTGGAAAAGCGAATGCTCTGGGGTGACCTTATTGTTCTTCAGTATCTAAAGGGGGCCTACAGGAGAGCTGGGGAGGGACTTTTTACCAGAGCATGTAGTGATAGGACAAGGCGAAATGGCTTCAAACCGAAAAAAAAAACAAGTTTAGGTATTAGATTAGATATTAGGAAGAAATTCGTAACTATGCCTGTGATGAGACATGGGAAGATGTTGCCCAGAGAAGTTGTGGATACCACATTCCTGGAAGTGTTTAAGGCCTGGTTGAACTTTGAGCAGTGTGGTCTAGTGGAAAGTGTCCCTGCACATGGTGGGGGGGGTTAGAACTGGATGATCTTTAATGCCCCATTTAACCCAAACCCTTCTATGATTCTATGGATATTCTTATGCAAGTTTATTGTAACTGTATGATTGCCTCAAATTTCAGCAAGTAAACTTTAAAGTACAAATGGGACAGTAATAGTAGAATACATCTAGATTACAGCAAAATTTTCACTTCTCATCTCAGAGAAACAAGAAATAATATTGAAATAAGAAAGATTTCTCTCATGCCCATCAGTGATACTAAGCCTTAACTGACTGAATGTGCTTTATAAATCTGTAACTAAAACTTGTTCATTAAAAGCTCCAATCTCTAAGTTCCTCCAATAAATCAATATTGTCTCCTCCTTAGATATCATAAACACAAAACAGATGTCAGCTGCCATAAGGAAACCATTGGCTCCCAAAGTATCTCACCTAGTACCTCAAAATAAATATACTTTTCATTGTCTTGCCTTTACATTTTTTTTCTGACTTATAAAGTATTCTCTGAACTTAATCATACTTGACACACAAGCCTGAAAAGTGAGAAATGTGTCCAACAGCTTCTCCCTAGATTCAGAGAGAAGAGAGAATGGATTGCAATAGTATGAACAAAAAGTTAAGCAATATATCATGCATCAGTGACTGTGAGCCGGGAAAGTTACTACCTAGGCCAGTAATAGTTCCAGAATACTGTTCCTTAGGCTGCATGTCCAAAGCCCATGGAGATGCTTCTGTCTCTTTAATGCAAAATTTTAAAAAATTCCCTGTTCAAGAAAAGAAAAAAAACACACCTCAAGGAACACGGAAACAATTTGTTTGCTAGCTACAGGTTTGATAAAAATGAAAGAGACTGCAACATGAAACAATTACACCAACTGTACTGAAAATATATTGTAAAACACTAGTAAAAGATTAATCAGACTTATTCCTTTTGTACTAATTAGCAAAGTCATTGTTCTCTAATTGGAAGTCACTCAGCAAGAAAGAAAATTAACAAGCTTCCCTGCATGTGTCTAAAAATATTCACAATAATGAAAATGTGGTATTGCACCACCTCTCCCTTTCCCCTGCCTGTGATCTGGATCAGATCACTTCAGCAGAATGAGGACACCACCTCATTAAAAAAAAAAAAGGAGAAAAAAAAAGAAAAAGGAAAGAAAAAAGAAGTGTGCTTTTGTTTATATGACACTGTTTCCCCCTGTATATTCTGGAGTATATTATAGTAATATAGAAGCACCTCAAAGTGTATAGGCACTCATTCCCAAGACTGGGATGGTTTTCCTACCTAAGGATTTATGATGTGCCGTATGGTGAAGTGTAGTGTAAGGACATCAGTTTGCTCAAATGACAGAACAGCCTGGGCACTGTTTCAGGCTAAAATTATCCATACAACCCATATCATTTCCCTCAGTGCAGACACTTCCCAAGGATTGCTTTTACAAGGATCAGGGGATTTCCTATCTTGAAACATGTCTTATGCTAACTAACAATGGAGTGGTTTGATTTTTCTTCCAAGTCATTCTAGCAGACCTGTTGCTGCAACTCTGTCAAGATTTGGTTAGTAATAGGTTGACTCCAGCTTGGTGGTTTGTCCTTCAGGAACTGACTTGATCAAATCTCAGTGAGGTGATGTGAAAGTTTTGAGTTCAGGATGTATACATCAGATCTACCTCCTTCTCCTTGCTCTTGTCACTGCTACTAAGCTTGCTGACAGATTATATCATTTAATTGAGCTTGATAATTTATTGTGATTTGGCTTTCAAAACAATTTTGTCTCCAGATTCCCATAAACATACAAGTAGAAATGCTGACACTATTTGTATTAACACATAAAAATATAAATGTGGGTGTAAACAAATAACATTCCCCTATTTTGAGATAATATTTTTGGAATGTCTCTGATTAACTTTAAAGGTAGGAATTGTTTGGTTTATTTTAAGTCATCTATGCAGTAAATCACAGGAACAGATGCAGCTATGATGGAGATTGTGTGGAAAAATCCTTTACCATGGGATAGAAAGGCAAAATGTCTAATGCTTATATGCTCACATGCTCTCTTCATCATCAGTGGTGAAACTTGGTGTGCATTAGAAGGGGGTTTTGGTGTTTATAACTGAGTTTCTCCTAATCACAGCTGACTGGGAAAAGATCACACGCCTTGTAAAATACCTTGAAAAAAATATTTTCTAAGGAAAAACCCTAATTTCTGCTCTTCCTTCTATTCTTTTTACATAAATTCTACAAATGCATCTATGAAGTATTAAGATAATTAAAATTTTCAATTCACTAGTGATCACAGAGTGCAACTTGTCTTAGAAAAAAGTTTATGTGATCAAAAATAAGTTTTAAAGAAAAATTCTGCAACTGTATTTAACCTAAGATCCATGTCTACAAATAAATTACCATTAAGTTCTGTAATATGTTACAAAAACACCCTACAAACAAAAAAACCCAAATAAAATATTCAAATAGATGAAGTTCCCACAACAGCAGCAATGAGTTAAGAAGCATAATTTGATTTTGTATTTTAAGCAGTCAGTGTGCCTGCAGTGGAGAAGAGGAAAGGGGGAAAATAAAGTAGAAAACCTGTGGTGATAAGATCCATCTCTCAACCCTCTTGTCCTCAATAGTTTTCCAGTCCCTTCCTTGTTCCTTATCTTTTTAGGCTGGGAAAATGCTGCCATCATATTATTCCTTGTACTGACTCACTGGCTACTTTGCCCATAGTTCTTGAAAAGAACAAAAGGGATGACTGCATGTCCTTCTTTGCCTTGTCCAGCTACAGATCTTGATAGAGCCTTCTGGAACTTCATGTCTTTCAGATTTCAGTCTCTCTAGCAAACTTGGTTATAGTTGGCCAGTGGATTTAAGAGTTACTGGGAGCTGGAGGTGACAGGTTGGCATGTGGACAGCAATGTAATTGCGTACTTTTTATCCCAAGAAAAAAACATGCTGAACATAAAAAAGGTACAAATAAATAGGGAAGGAATATGTCTTGAATCAAGCTCAGCTGTAGCAGAATTGTCAGTTATCAGTCACCTGCACCTTCTTTAGAAGTTTGCTAAACAGTCCATTTTCAATCTCCTTGGAAGTGAAAGATAAACTTTTGCCACTTTTTAGGAATGGCAATGAAACACCACCTTTTTTTTTTCTAGCTGAATCAGTTTATCTAGACTGTGAAACCTTAAACACCAGGAGCATACTGCCAGCAAAGACAGAGAAAAAAAAATCTGCTTACTTCCTGATAGGATAATGAGAATGCAGGAGCGGAGGTGTGGATTTCAAAATCACAGCAAGCTGTGCTTTATCCAGAATGGTACCACAGCATTTGACACATGTGCTGTAACCACATGGAAACCATGGCAATGGAGGAAAATTGTAGGAGGGAGGTTGTACGGTATGGCAGGGAAAAAATCCTCGGCAAAACCAGGAAAATAAATTTGTATTATGTAAAGGAGATATGACACAGTTGTGCTGTTCAAAGGTTATTCCTTATATAAAAAGAAACATTGGTAATAATGAAAATACTTTCTTAGAAGAGTAGGCGCATGAGCAACGGTAGGTAGGTAGGTGGGAGGAACAGTGTGGGCTGTGAGACCAATATTAGACTTAAAGGAGTCAGAGAGGAAAAGTCCCAAAAGATGAAAACTCCCTTCAAAAACAACAGTGAAAGCAAAAGAGAACATGTTTTCGAGTTGTTTGCTCTGCCAGAGATGAAAGTGCAGCCAACTAGAGACTGCATACAGCAAACTGAGAAAGGGAGTAGCAAAAAAGAAATGCATCAGGAAGATCCCTGACAATTACTGCTGTAGAAACACTGCTTTCACAGTGTGCTTTGTTCTTCATGGGCAGAAAAAACCCATAATTAAAGGAGTGAAATACCACTCAGCTTTAGGATGCTAATAACACCCTTCGAGGTCAACTAGAAGGTCCACTAGTGACAGTAAAAGGCTGCCTGCTGCCTAGAGCAGCCTTTGGCTCATTTCCACAAAGCTCTTATTCAGGTGCAAATTGAACCCAAGTCAACAAGCAAGCCAAGGAAATAACTTGTTATCACACATCACACAATTGCTTGATGACCTATATTCAGTGAGTTAGGGGCCCTAGTTTAGTCCCTGTCCAACACACCTGCAAAACTCTAACACAGCTCTTGGAGTAATCAGGGTAGCTATGGGATGAAAAACGAATGTCATTGTGAAGGTCAAGTCACACTATTAAGAAAGTATGAAGAAGTCTGCAAACAAAGACCTAGCTTAACAGAAGACTTCAATTCCCAGACCAAGCACTCAGCTGCTTCTCACAAAACCCCCAGAAATTATCATGTTCAGCCGAAAGTAATGAAAGCACTGCATAATTATGTATTATACAAATTATCTCTGAAAGTGAAAGCTTTCTCAGGAACAGATATTTCTTTAAAATATCAGCATAGATTAGAAGAAATATTTCTATTTAATACCAGTTTATGTTGAAAAGGCATTGAAAAAGAAAAGTTATTTAATGCTTTCTCCTCTTTTTTGTTTTACCATTTACCATTTTCCCTTCCTTCTTCTACCCTATGATTTACATCCTACTTCTGCATAGCTCCTAAACTTACATGAATTTTACAGAGTGCACCTTAAAATTAGGCACATTCCTAAAAGCTTTCCCAAATAGGAAGAGATTTAAAAACATGGGAAATTAAGTATTTATACAAGCACTTTGCTGAACTACAATGACTTTAAAGCTAAAAGCTTCTGCTGCCTGGCACTTCTGGTCTGACATCTTCCATGGGTAAACAGTGACATGCAGGACTTTTGATTTTTTATAAATCTATATTTTTTGCAAATCTTGTATCTACAGAGAACAGAAATGACCAAGAGCAAATACACTCATTGTGATGCACTGTGCTTCACATATATTATAGAACTCTGGGAAGCATGCTTCTAAAAACTCAAAAAGAATAAACTCTGTTCCTGAAAGTGTGTCCATGCATGCAGCATGGCTGGATGGAGTTTGTGGTGGCAAATAACATTCATGTTCACCTTGCAGAGGTTGCAATAACTGATCTTACAGAAGGATTTTGGCTCAGGAAAGGATGTGGTAAAATCTTCTGGATGATGAAAGGAATTGCTGGATCCCTAGAGCAAAAGCCAGCTAGATCATGAAAATCCCTGCAGAAAATGCAATTGCTTTCTCCTTTGGACACTAATGGAAAGACAGAGAAGAAGCAATCCCAGGCTTCCCTTGAGACAAAGCCAGGCAGGCTGCTATGGCGAGTTGCAGTAAGCTTGCTTTTTTCTGCTGGTCTATTCATCACTGATGTCAAGAGCATGACATTCTCAACAAGGATCAAACGGTTTTCTCTAAAATCTGTTTCTTAGATAAGGTCTCTGGGAAAAAAATGGGGTAGAGGAGGACAAGGAAGGAGAAGAAATTAATGAGGGAAATGAAGAAGGAGTCTTTTGTCACTGATCATGGATACTAGAAGAGATAAGAAATCCTTTTTATATTCCCCCCATTTTAAAGCTACAGCCTTAGGCAAGTTATACTAAAACTGGGTTATTTTTGGTCCAGTGAACTATGATTCACTTTATAGCTAAGAATTTTGAAAAAGACAGAAACAATTGTTGATTTTAAATCCACACTATTTTATTTTATGGATATAATTTATTTTCTTGCTTTAAGGGACCTTTCCATTTTAGAATAAAAATAAAATGTTAATACAAAATTGTCCATTTGTGCAATTTTCCTGACAATTTGGGTGGATTTTTTAAAAGGTCCAAAGAAAGGAAAAACAAATAGTGACATTTAAAAACCCACAAACTCATGATTCCTTTTGGCTAAAGCCTTCATAAACTATTTTAAAAAGATCAATTTTTGGTTCTCCACAAAATACAGTGCAATTCTGAGTGGAAAACATGGGTTTGTCTACTTTCAGATGGTCTTTGTTCTTTTTAATTAAATGTCAGATTCTCTCTGGAGCTGTGACGACTATCTTAGGACTAATTTCACATGTTGTATTTAAATACACAGTTACACAAATCTTTTGAAGGCCAAAGCTGTATTTTAGCAAAGCATTCGAAGAACACACCTACTGTACATACCAGGATGCATACTTAATACTAACAGGCTAAAATCCTTCACAAATTCATAGTGCAGGTTCCTTTTCAGAATAACATTGAAATACACTCCTAGATTTGCTCTTGCTCAGAAAAAAAACCCATGCAAAAATAAGCATGATTGAACACACTTGTTCAAATATGTTCCCAAGCTGGGAGCTAGAAGTAAAGACAAACAAACATAGAAAAGATAGAAAACGTAAAGAGAAGAAACAAACATAGAAAATGTATGTCTTAATGGAGAGCTGTATGTGACACAGCAGAACTTACTTGAGGGTGGTGAGCTCGGTAAGGGATGGCTGGGTGGCCTTGAGATAACTCTCCCTCCGTGCAGCAATCTTTGGAGATGGCTTCGGGCTTGTGTCTGAGTCTCCGCTGTCATCGTCCCCCATGGCTTTGATGTAGCTGCCACTGCGCATCCGGCGGCAGGGAATCTCGTCATCTTTTCCTCGTGGAGTGTAGCCACTCCACTCATCTTGAGGAACCTGAAGTGATAAACACAGTTCTCTTGTTAGTACACTCCTCCCTGATGGTATTGGTAAGCCACAACAGAGCCATAACAAAAACTGATGGCCAAAGGCCCTTTCTTTGTCTCATTTGACCATGGGTTGCTGCTGCAATGGAGGCACCCACTTCTCACCCTGCATAGTCACAAGCACCCCTGGAGTTCTTTGCTATTTTCCATTATTTATCTGGGAAGTTTCTAGTAAACATGCTGACGTAGAAGGCTTGGTAAGGTTTAATACCAGGCTGGAAAAATCTTGGGATTTTTCAGGTATTTTCATTCAAAGCCTTTAAAAACCAGATCAGAGTATTTTTGGTTCAGCTCAACATCTTTGGGGAGGCACAAAAGCTGAAATATGAATCCCTACATGACAGTCTTTTCTCACAGAGTGTACACCAGGAATGCTCACCAGGATGATTTTGTCTCAAATACATTTCAAATTAGTGGAACTAGGCACTAATAATCACAAAAGTAGGTTTGCGAGTGTGAAATTTTGCTACTACTTCTTCTATAGCTTAATTGGTAGCAACTGCACACCTGCAGCTTGCAGTGAGCCACCCTTTGAATTCCATTAGTCTGAGTGTCTGAGTCCTACAACCCTTTATTCCCTTCTTTTTCTTCTTCTTCTTAATGATGTGCATAATTTCTCTTGATCTGAAGTCAGTGCTGTCCCTTTTTTGTACTGGAAATCTGGAACTGTGGGAATGTGCATTCGTGAGGTTTTGAGACATGACAAAGGACGGACCAAGAGCAGAGTGCTCTAGCCCGCCCAGTCTCCCTTCCTCTGCTCCTGGGGCTTCTGACCACGTAAACCAGCATCCTTCTCTTTCCTTTAACTGCAGAGACAACATGCAGTGGAGCAGGGTCTTTAAAGCTATTCTGCAGAAACACCATTTTTATCTAAAGGTGAACCCGCAAAAGGGTTTTTTAGTTAAACAAATGTTGTGCTAGACTTAAATACAAGTATTTGTGAATTTTTAGTTAGCTGCTTCTCTGATTCTTCTCAGTGAATCAACTCTATAAACCAGCCATAGCTATAATGCTCAGAAAACCTTACAAGCCACATTAAATAAGGAGGCATGAATCTGGGTTACTAAATATGTCTTGCAGCTTACAAATACTGTCACCTGCCAGAATAATCTTTTCTATGAGAAGTTTGTTCTTCATCAACATTTACCTTCAGCTGAGGATCTTGTGAATCCCATTGCACAGTTCAGCTAGAACATACATGTGCCTGTTTGTTTAAACAACAAAAACTAGAAGATTGGAATGCTTGCTAACAGTTTAGCTGTTGATTCCCACTGCAAACATGAGTTTAAGTCCAGAGGCTGTAAGGCCTTTCAAATGTTACTTTTAATACAAATAAATTTTTATGGCCTTTTTATGGCCTTTTATCAATCTGCATTGCTATAAACTGTGACCATAAATCCACTGTGCTATACAAAGGAACAAAGATGGTGCTAAGCCCATATAGGCTTATTACTACTCATAATTAATTAATTATATTATTTTATTAATTAAACTATTCACAGCCTATGTCTTTGCTTTTTTTCCTGATGATTTCAAAATCCAAGACCTTGCCAAGCTACTTCCTTCCTTGATTTTTCTTTTCCTGCTTCTGACATAATGATTTAGGTCCTTCCTTAAGCTGCCAGGCTCAAACCCTCCTTCTTTCCTCTTGTGTTCTGCTCTCCCCATTCTCTCTTGCTCAAGTCCAGCCTTGAAACCCACTTGGACCTTCAGTATTTTCCTCAAAGGACTGAAGATTTAAACCTGGAGACCTACTCTAGATTGCACCTTTATCAATATTCTTTCTTAAGACCCAGTCTTCCTTCTCAGGACTTAATTGCTCTCAATTGTTCCATGTTTTATTTAACTAATTCTTTACTTGTGCCTTTTTAATGTAAATTTCCATGTTATCTTTAAATTAATATCCTTAAGCTAATGGCTTTACAATTCTTATCTTACATCAGCATGCAAAGTTTGTTGTTGTGGGTTTGGGGGGTTTTGTGTGTGTATGTGTGTGTGTTTTTGTTTGTTTGCTCTGTTTATTTTAAAATTTACTTTCCTGGGCTCCAAGAATCTAAGTTCCTTAAGACAGGAATATAGTTCTAAGTCCAATTTTCTTACTGAATAATGACATGCAGAACTGTGCATCTATAGAATATTATTGAATAAATACTCATAAAACACTTGAAATATTCTTCTAGGAAAGGGTAAAGCTTTAAGTAAGACTAAGAGTGCCAAGTACTAACAGAATCTACTGGAATAACAGGATTGAACAGCTCTAATATTTTTCCATATTAAAAAAACCAAAACCAAAACCAAAACCGTTTCCATTCTGTGGCTTCTAAGTTTATGCCTAGACACCAGATCTGGAAAGCTGATGATTTCCAAATGAAGGTAACACTCAGTAGTGGTTTTGATTTTTGATGTAGAAGAGTACGGAGCATTTACATTCCTCCCCTAGCCACTTATGACAGAGAGAGTATAATATTTTTTCAGGTTTTACTCTTGTATTAGTTCTAGGCCTAGAACATCATCAAATAGTGAGTATACAATCTATATTCATACTACCTCTCACATGCATTTTGGAACCTACAGCTTCTACTTGTCATTGTAAAACCTTGACTTTGCAGATCACTCATACAAAAAAGAATTTAAGACAGGTTTAGTAAAATCAAGCTCTCCTGACATTTTGATGCCATGCTCAGACTTCAGTCAGCAGTTTAAAACCTGTAATGGTGTATGACCAATCAGTTTTTAGGCAGCTCCTAGATATCAGAGTATGTAGAGAATATGTGAATTCTCAGAGGATATGCACTTTGATCTGTTTTTTATTCATTATTTATGTATTTATTTTATTTATTATTTATTATTTATTATTTTTTTTATTCATTATGCTTTAGTTGAAGATTTTTGCTTTTTCTCATTAAGATTAATTAGTGAATTAATATTTAATGCATTAAATAAACTATGTTAGTATATTGTTAAGGTTGGTGTCTTTAATGGCAAGAAAGGTCAGGGGAGATAAAGTTACAATGTTCATATGGCACCTATAATTCAGGCAAGCTGAATACTTGTAGTTTTATTACATAATAGAGACACTGTTAAATTTAATGCCATAGTTTATAGGTACAATACAGATGAGGAGATACTGTGAAAAGCCTTACTTTGGAATTACTGAGTTCTGTTATCAATAACTCCTCATATAAGATTATTTGTCCCAAAACTTCTCAAAATTATTTAGATACAATAGGCCAGGTTTGGAATGCTGGTTGCAATGGATTTACCCCAAAACTTTCTATTTACACATGCAAACACTGTGTACCATGATGAGGTTTGAATGCATTGCTCTAGTCTCTCAGTTCATATGATGTGATTGGAAGTTTCCAGTTTGAGCTCTGCTCCTATCGCTGAAGGGAGCAATCACTAAAAAACAACCACTACGTTTTTAGTAGCTTTTCCCCTTTTAAAAAGAACACTTGTTGCAGAGAAAGAAAGCTGAGGTGTTCACACAGAGACCAGGGCAAAGCAGCCTCAATGAGTGCCACAAACCCACTGGCTGGTTTGGGCACTGGAAGTCACCTGCATGTGCAAAACCAAAGGAAATAACACAAAAGTGACCCAACTTCCATTTTCATATGAGTTTAAGGGTAAAGCCTGTATGTGCCAAAGAGAAAAGGATGGCTGTGGTTAAAAAGCCATCCAGATTTAGAGAACAGACTAAAATACCAACCCAGATATGCTTCTAATTTCATGGAACACACTGAGGAAACCAGAGTGTTTGTACAAACTACCTTATCTGCCTAGACAAAGTTGCAATACAAGAACATAATGGGTATTTGATTAAAAAGCTATTTTAGTTAAAGTTTGACCATGGGGTTATTTTGTGCAGGTATTTAAGTCTGGTTTGTTTTTTTTTTCTAATTATTGCTTTTACTATTTCTTAGAGTTTGTTTGTTTACAGTAAAATCTCAGTATATAATTGATTTTGTAGATGAAAATTTGGGTCCAGCTCCCCTTTATCTTATTTTTTCTTATTTCTTATATCATATTCACAAGGGCAAGAAACCCCGATTTCAGAATTTGGTGTAGGAGAAAACTGTAAGACATCATATAACTGATAAAGAGCATTTGCAGGGTAAAGAAACACTTTAGAAGTTCTGCCTCGGCCATTAACAATTGTGATACTTTTTAAGAAAGGGTCTCTGTGTCTTCCTTGAGTAGGACAAACAAGCCTTAAAGCTCAGCATTTTCTTTCATTTCAGGCATATAAAATAATGTCAACATTTTAATACTGTTATGCCTATAGTCAAATACCTCAAGCAATACCTACTAAAAGAAGTGACCTGATTTTCAGAGTGCTCTGTTGGTGCCTAAAAAGTATTGGCTGTAACAGCTCATGAAGGCAAGTGCAGTTCACTGTCACAACAAAGTGCTTTATATGAGAAAAAAGTAAACATAAAGCCCTCTCCAAAATGCAGACTGCAAAAATAAAATCAATCAGATTATTTCATACGTTCTGTTTCTACACATATGGTAGTGCACATCCTGTAGTGTGATTTCTTCTGTTGGTCTGGAAAAAATGCTGGGAGAAATGTCTATGTGAACTTCCAACTCTCTTATTTTTTTCAGTCAGCTGGTCTGCACAAATGTTCTCACGGGCTCTCACTTTATTTGAATGGCCAATATTATGCCTTGCAAGGTCACATACTACACTGTACACAAGTGCAAATGCACGGTATCTTCTGATTTAGAGGATTAATGGGATTAAGATTGACATACTTGAGATAAAGCTGTTTCATGCTTTTAAGAAAATCATATTATCCAATTACCTTGGCAATACCATTTTTCCAGTATCAGAATATCAAGAGGGAACATCATTTTTATGATTGTTTTAACTCTCATGAAAAAGGGGAAAGAGCTAAACTCAGATCTAACAATGAACATTGTTTTTATTAAAATAGAACAATTATTATTCACACTATCAAAGTAATAAAGATCCTGGAAACATTTCATTCTCTAAATTATCTTTAAGCTCATATACAAATTTTTACAAGCCTAGAAATCAAGAGTGTACTTCACTTATACAAAAAGCAAAGTGAAACAGAACAGCATTATTACTTGAATAGAGAGAGAAAATATTCAGAAAAGGCCTCTGAGCCATGAAGCTTACTGAAACTTAAAACATAGCAAACCCCTGGCAATAAATTGCTACATGTATGGACACTAAGCCTAACAATAATTTCTTTCTTTTGATTAAATAGCTGATATAACATTCTTTTGTAAACAGAGCAGACTATAAAGACGAAATACTGCTACTAGCCAACATCTTACCTGGATTTAGCATCATTTAGTGTATAGATTACCTGTCCCAATCTTTAACTAAATTTATGTTGCTCTGCAAGTGTTCACACTTTGTCATTAGCCAGGTTGTGCTGACTTGTCATTTCCTTTAACGCATTTTTTGATATAAAGGAACTGGATTTTTTAATAGATAGTCTAGGACTCCTAATAAAGGAACAAAACAAACAGGTATACTGGCCCCACAGTTTTAAAACATTCACTTTATAAGCTCACATGTAGTAGTATGTGAAATAAACCCAGATTGCAATGACAAAGGTAAAGAAAACATTTTTTATTTAATTTCTAAACAATTAAATTAGAGTATCTAATTTCCTTATTTTATTTTTTTTTTAAATCCCCCCTGCCCCCCCCAAATAGTTATTAACTTACCTTGCTGGATGAAATAGCAAACAGACTGTCTCTATAGCAAATTAAGTTCATTATTGATCTCTAGTTTGCTTTGGTTTATTGCAGCTGAAATCATTAAAGCTTCTGCCTGTGCTTTGCCAAAGCAATGTGGATGACTATAGAAGTAAACAAAAGGACTGGAAGGAGTGGCTAACTATCACACACAGCAGTAGACTTGTAACTTTACCTTCCTATTAGTATGCAAATACTTAATGAAATGAAATCACACAACTGAAGAACAATGCCTAATGACTGCTCAGTGCAGATTTTTCAAACCCATGCAATTTGGTCTTAGCCATTATGATGCCTCTTCTGCATGCTGTAAAGGAAGTTTCAATTGCCATCTTCCACTTACTGAGCCTATTCCTAGCTCTCATGAATATTGAATTAATCAGACCAATAGGGATGAGTAGCATTTCTTTCTCTCAGTGTGTATATGTTAAGAATTATTGAAGTATGCAAAAAAAAGGAAGCCTTAGAAAGCAGAAAGAAAAATATATGTTTAGTAAGCCTCAAGTGTTTTCAGAAAGGCAGTTAGGGGGGTTGCCTTTATTTAGCATAAATTTAATATGCTCAGTATCTGCAGCAATATTTGCTTTAGCTTGTACTATTTCAGCAATCATGTTCTACTATAAATTAATTTAATTTGGCTGACTTATCTCCATATTTTTTTACAAGAGGGAAATTAACACTAGAACAAAGACCTATCCAAGATGGAGCATTACTTCCTCTATCCTGTGCCCACCCCTTGCACCAAACCTGAACAAGCAGGGCAAAGAACTGAAATCTTCCTTCACATAACAGTAGTTTGGAAAGTCTTCTGAACCTGTATGAATCCTGAGAAAATCAACCAATAGACAAAATTCTTCAAGCACCACTCCAGTTTACAATGTTCATTCACCAAAAGGTGTCTTGACCACTGGCTCATCAATCTGATTCACATTCCATTTCATGAAGAGGAAGGTGTGTCTTCTAAATGAAATTACCATGTTTTGATTCCAGATAAATTTTTCTCCTTCTGCTTTATGTGTAAAAATCCAACCAGCCATGAAGAGGGGCACACCAACACGATTCAATCCACTGCCTTGGAAGTTTGCCACTCACAAACACCTTCTGCAAACATGAAGCCAAACAGCAGCTACCACATCCATTAGCTGAGGTGAACATGACTGAAGGTGACAGAGCAGGGCTCTTGGCCAGGTCCTCAAACTAGAACTGCTTCAGTGACACTCATGGATGATGTTCTCCAGTGGCAGAGGGCAGACGTTTGTTCTCATCTTTCGCAGTACCCTTGAAGCATTCAATGCCATTGGTTATAATGACATGGTTTCTTGCCCAGTTAAGGATGACAGGATGACTGCTAACACAAATACAAATCCCTAAAAGGACACTTTCAATGACTAGCAATAGAGAAATGTTCTCTCATTTCTTATTTGTATCTTCTTTTGTGGTGAATCACTTCAACACCTGCATATGGTGACTGCTTGGCATCCAAAGCAATATTGTTAGATGAGATGCCATTTTACCTTTCTTTCACTACACACAGGCACAAGCCCACTGTCAAGCAGACAGCAGGAAACTGGCTAGTGAGTGGAGAACATGTAGTGAATCTGTATGCTTGGAAGAAAACAGATGTGGTGGGGAGAGCATTTTGAGAAGCAGCCCTTCTGCTGTTTCTTTTGGCTTGCTGTAACTCAGTAATCTCTGGTGCTTTGCTAATGTGCTCTCACAGGCAGCAACTCTAAGTGATGTCCTTAAAGTGCCATCTCCTGCTGGCTGTTGGCTTCTGTCACATTTTAGTGGCCAGTGAACAGACTTCACTGACACTTTTACAATGATTTCTTTTAGATTACAGCAATGCTATATACCTGTGAAATAACCTTTCATTTGGCTGAAAGGAAACTGTCCTGGTTTCAGAACATCATAGTGTGTCTTCTTAGCAACCCAAATGTGGTCACTAAATGGTCATCTGTGTTCTACAGTAGTGTCCCATAGGATATGAAATCAAGGTCATAGTCTTGACTCTCATCTACTGGAAACTGAATTGCTACAGACCAGGAAACCTCAAAGATTTCCTAACAAACTGATTAGCAAGCTGGGGTTATGTCAGCAAAACAAAGCTAGACACAAACTTATTTGCATAAAAGACTCCTGGACACAATTCAGAGACTGTATTTGGAAGCCCTGGCCCTTCAGAACTGTCACACTGCCTTACCCAACTGCATGACACATTGCTTAGTCTTTGGTGAGAGAAACACATATCTATCAGAAGCCCAAAGAAGACAGTTCATTGCACAGTTTCAGGGTAAGAGGATGAAAGGACAAACAATATACAACAGATTGATATTCCTATTGCTTAATTCACTAGTGACAGAACTTCACCTGTGCAAGAACAACAGCACGAGAGCGTTTGTAAAACAGAACAAAACCCGTGGCCAGATAACCCAGCACAAACCACTCTTCTGGCACTGCAGTATTTCCTCACTCAAGATCTGTACTGTGAATTCCATTCTTGAAACAAGAACAAAACCCCAACCAAGTAACTGGATGAAGGGAAATACTCCTTATTACTCCGCACTGATTGAGGAAAATGTGTCATTGCCCAGTGTTTTCTTCCCCACCTTCTTCACATGTTTCCACAATAAAAGTTAAGGTTTCAAACACAGAGGCAGATTGAAATGATCCTCTTTGCTGAACTTGACTCGTCTTGAAGATTTTTTTGTTTTACTATTTTTTTTTTTTACAGTGAAATTACCAAAAAGAACAAGATTGGAATACTCCAAATATTTAAGGCTACAGAAAGGAATCAGATCCATGACTGAAACAAACCTCATCCGTGAAGGAACTGAAATAAATACCAAATGGCAGCTCTTAGGTGAAGCCATAATTTTAGTAAACATTTTGGACCTAACAGTACATGTAATGTAGTGTCACACAGGTAGGTTGCTAAATCCTATAAATAGTATGCCAGCAACAGGTTCCAGCTGCCAGAATTGCATTCATTAATGGATGCACTGTTAGAAAGTAGGGATGCTGACAGAATGAACTGACAGTAATTCAAGTTAATCTGGAAAAAATAAGGTCAGTACCAGTATATTCAATACTTAGAAGTTACAGGATGGCAATAAAAGTAAAGGACAGAAAATTATGGAACATTGGCAGATAAAATTGCAGCTGAAATTGCTGTTGAAGAGCTCTCCTTATACTTAGGAGGCCCCCATGACTCAAGACACCAAAGGTCAGCACAGCTCTCAATTAAGCAAATAAGAATGCACCAGTTGTTAAGGTGAAATGAGTGACAAGATCATTATCACCAACACAGCTGGCAATTTTGTGTGGTTTTTTTGTTTGTTTTGTTTTTTAGTTAAATTAAAGGACTGCAAAGATGAAGATAAGTATATTGAAATACTCTCCTATATATTTCTCTCACATCTTGGGTGGTTTTGCAGATAGGCTAAATAACCAAGATGCCAGTTTAATGAAATTATCTGATATTATCTGATATTAATAAACTGTTAATAATTATCTGTAAATTATCTGTCTTGTGCCTAATCTATATTTTCCACAAATTTCCTAGCTATAGCCATTATTAATATTACCCACATCACAATTTTAAAACCAAAATAAATTAGCTTTCTGAGAATATTCTTTTTAGTATTAATATGCTTAGATATTAGTTCATTTTACAATTCAAGAGCATTTAAGAATTTCCAAATGTTTTCATGAATATTGAATTACCTGGAAGTTGACCTAGAACACATTAAAACATTTGACACCTGATTTCACATTTGTCCAAATTGTTTCACTAGCTTTACTAAGAATTATCTTTCACATGAGCTCATCAAAAAGACTTGAAACTTGAAACTCATACACTTGTAGTTCTGACTGGAAAATTGAAAGAGAAATAACGTGTGCTTCATTAATTTTCAATTTATAATGGAATATGAGCTAAAAAAGGGCAAGTCATCAGATACATGAAAAATGGATGATCTACATTAATGGATGCTCATACAACTTTCATATATATATATATATATATATATATATATATATATACGTATATATATATATATATGTATATAAAAAAAAGGATATCCTGGAAGATTAATTTGAATAAGTAGTTGCATCTGAAATGCAAACACCATAAATGAGGAAAACACAAACTCAAAATGCAGAGAAACTTGCATAGATAAACTTAGTATAACTGATCTAACATAAATTGCTGTTTCATAAGGATAAACACTTTTTAATGTAAAGGTACCATGTTAACAAATCACATTACACCTTATTAGCACCCTGACCCTTAGGTCTATCTGGTCATCCGTGGACATAGGCAACAAAAAGAGCTGGGACTGGAATTCAGCTGTCTTTCCTAAGAAACTGTGCCTTGTCCTGAGACTGGAAAACAAGTCATTTGGATAAGGAGCTTCTTAGCACTACACATTACATATCAATGCACATTAGGCAAGCTTCACCCAGGAGACTGAGCACACTACTAACCAGAACCCTTTGTCACTGGAAAATTCTTATTACTCCCAGAAACTTGATTTATATTTTTTAATAGTATTTCTCACAGTATCCCACCAAAGGACAAGCGAAGCAAATGTAGAGCTTGAACGACTGTACTGTTGCCTCACCTTCTGCACTTCAGTGTTCAGAAGTAAAATTTCCCTCCTGATCCTCAAGTGTCTGACACAACTGATATGAGTCTCATCAGTTGCAATGAAAAGAACACTTATGACTGAGCCACATAAGAAAAGAAAATTAATTTGAAAAACGTAATTCTTTGTATTTTTCTCAGTTTCTTAACAAATGGGCCAAGGACAACAGGAATGGTAACAACAGGAAGCATTAAATGGCAAAACTATAATCAGAGACTAACTCTGCAGTGTATTTGATACACTGTTAGCTCCAAAAAACCATGAATTCATAGAAAACAAGAGTGTCAAAAATATCTCCCTGTGTATTTAGACCCTATTGTTCGCAGCAAAAGACTGCTGCTTACATTTTGTCTTTGATAGTTTTGCTTAATTTCATTTTTTTTCCAGAGGAGAAGCTAGCAGAGTAGAGGCTGTCCACTTTAACATTTTTTTTTTCAAGGGTGAGAAACCATTTTAAAGAAGCATTTTGATAAAACATGAACAATTCCTTCTCACCTTCCTCCAGTGTAGTCCAACTGTAATGCTGGATCAAATAGTAGCACTTCTCTGAAATAAAAATCAGCTCAAAAAAAGAACTTTATCTTTCTACTATCCAGCTGCTCACTCTTGAAAGGAGAAATAGAAGATAAAAATGCAATCCCATTCCCAAAATGCAGGTAAGAGGAAAAGATTTGCTTGACAGTCTTTAGACTATTCTAGGAAAATATCTGTTTCTGAGGATGCACAAACCCAAGCTTCCCCTAGAACTTCAAGGATGGACACTGTGCCTCAGCACCAGGGCTGGAAGTGGAGCCTGGTTGGGTAAAGAAAGACAGTGCAACGCAGGAAGACTCTGCAGCTGATACAAATTCCAAATTATGAGAAATAAGCCCATCTGTAACACAAACTACTGCCAACTCCTTCCACAGAACAGTTAAGTGGAAAATATCACAGCAAGTGAAAAAATTGTTTGTTATTTCCGTGCTTTACACTGAGAATTCATGCAGATACTTTTGTGATAAAAGCCCTTACAAACAAATGTGAAGTCAATGTCACCTGTGATCTCTGATATACTCAGATCTAGAATAATTTTCTTTATCCTGGTAGATCTGGGCACCCCGAGCTGAAAAAAAGTCACTCCTTCATTGAATTCAGATACTGTGACAAGAAGAGATTGAATGAATAAGTAGCTGCTCTTGGAATGATCAGAGTTTATGTCCTGAGAGTTTATGTCCTGGACCATAGACCACAACTTAAATAACAAGCGAATTGATAAAAGCATCTATTTAACATTTAGTGAGTTAAAGAAAGCAACAAAGAAGCATCATAACAATGAAAATTAAATTATCAGAGTTGTCCAGTGTTGTGAATTTGCAGCTTTCATCTCATTTTGTGCCTTTTCAATTGTTCTAACACAGGACACCAGCCCTTTTGGTGCAATAATAAGGGCACCTGGGAAATAACAGATACACAGAGTAACTCTACCACTCACTGACAGAGTAGAACTCTGCTGCTGTTAATATATATTTATATTGCAGGACAGACAAAAGGCCTCAGTTAGGTTCTGTGCCCCATAGTGCTGGGCATTGTGGAAACACAAAAAAGAACAGAGTCCAAGCCCCAAAGGGCTTGCAGTGTAAAAAGATAAGTGGTATAGTGAAGAGAAAAGCAATGGGCTGCATTCAAAATAGGCTGACTTTTTAAATACCTATATGCATCTGTCATCCCTTCAAGCTGCCAAGAGAGAAGAATAATTCTGACCTGCTTCCTCAAATCTACTGTACTCTGTTTGAATATTACTTCCAATGTTAACTGATGCCTGGTTAAGATTGTCCTTTAAAAAAAAACCAACCAGTTTTAAACCAATTATATTTCCTTTGATTTTACAATGGCATGCAATCAGAAAGAATGAAACACAATTAAGTGAAAACTGAAATAGAATTAACAGTGAGAATGGGAAACAAAGTGAGAATGTAGTTATTCTAAGTGAGAATTTAGTTATTCTTGCCCTTGACAATTGTTGGACATATTTTCATACAGACACAGATAATGTCCTCTAATTCCACTTGAGGAGTCTATTCCTGTCAGTTAAACATTATCTAAAGGTCCCTATGGAGGTGTTCGTTTAAAGCTGATGCTGGCACAGTTTTTCACTCTTTTCTAGCCATCTGGTCACATACTGAATTGTCAGCTATTTTATCTAAACCCAAGAGAAGGCTGAAGGAGTAAACAAAAATACCAACAAGAGAAATCTCAGGGTTCAAAGTAACCACAACAACCAAGCCTAAAGTTATGATTTCTTCTTACTCACAAAATTCACACAAAAGATACTTAATGAAAAACGCACATCTCAAAAGGTTGCAACCTGAGGCTATTTTGAAACCCCTCTCCCTCCCCAGCCCATACACAGAGCTGTAAACACACTGAGCATTCGTATTGCCCCCTCTTCCCCCACCCCACTCTCCTAAACAATTGATAGAAAATACACATATCCATTCCTTTACATTTAAGACTTAGAATCCCAGAGGCTGGCATTCAAAATTATTTTGCATGACGCTCCATAAAACCTTTTAAGATAAATTTTTAAATGCTGATGCCTCTGTCCTACGCTTTCTCTGCATACTGACTTAAACAACAGAATGTGGAAGCTGTCTTGTTAAAGCACCCATATGAGAGAACCTGCTACAGTTCTATACAAATAGAAAAGAGTCCCACTACATTAAAATGAAACCGAATCGTCTTAGCAAACCTCTTTTTTCCTCATGGTCTTCTCTCTTCTCTGTGCAACGTTGTTCCATCTTACACATACACTTAGATGTGCCATAAGTGCTTCTTTCAAAGTGCATAAAAGCTATCCAAAGCTCTTCTAAGGATGAAACAGTTTTCATATTTTCTGATCCATGTTCCTGCCACAAACATTCACCGGCAGTATGATAGCTCCAAGAGGAGACATCTGATTCTTGACATTTAAAGATACAATACTGGTGAAAAATAGTGACGCTGTATTAACTGCAAACAGCTTGTGAGGGAGTAGGTGATGTACTCCTAAAATGTATAATCAGAACAAGCAATAATTTCACCCTTTTGATTTTTTATTTTTGACTCAGAGCCATAAAAAAGAGGAATAGCCTGATAAACAAATCTGGACACATTACAATAACTCTTTTAAGAGAATTTATAGTCTATGGCAAACAGAAAAGTAGGTTGTTTTCCTGCTGGAGAAATTATTAAGGTACCGCATAGTTTCTCAAAAGGGTCCTAAAAGCTTTCATAAAAATGAGCACTAAATGAAAGCGAAATTGAAATTACAGAAATCAAAGAATTTGTATCCTGGTAACATTCAGCTAATTGACATTGTAATGCTAAATGAAAGCACTAAAACATCAAATTCCCCATACCCCTACTGTGACAGCCTTATAAATTCAAAAGGTACACAGAAAGGTCTTATTTTTCCCTCGTGAATAAAAAAAATAATCCTGTTCTAACATGAACTGTTACTTTGAAATACTGAATTCTGGCCCAAAAAAAAAAAAAAAGAAAAAGAGCTGATATATTTTTAATTTTAGCAGCAGCACCCCTTGTTTGGTGATCAGTGACCTCTGGGGAAAGTTGAGACATCAGAGCAAATCTCCATCCCCCACAAACACCTGAGACAAGGCAGAGCACAGTTAACAGCAACCAGTTCTCCACACTGTACCTGGAGGTACTGACATGACCGTTCCTGCTGACACGTCTCTGCCTTCACCACTGTCTGGTCCATGTTAACTGATGCTTTCTGGTAAACTTCACGGGCTCTGCTCACGGTTAATGTAGAGGACCAAGAGCTTTTCTTCATTAACTGGGAGTCCAAATTCACAGGCAGGTTTGCACAGGTAGAGCATTTGACATCATTATTGCTTCTGGAGGACTTCACAGTATGTTCACTAATAGTGTTATAGGCTTCCATAAAGTATTGGGAAGAAGAGCGGTCAGGGCATCTTCCCATGGTCATGACCCCACTGGGACCATGATAAATGCAAACATCATTGTCCAAGTTGTCATCTGAACTCCACCATCCTGATGCATTGGATCTGGGCTTACCTTCTGATCGCCTTTCTTTACTCTTGCTGCGCTTCCCATACCTCATCGTCTGTGACTCCTCTGGGCTTGCTTTCCCCCCATTGACGCTCCCCTTGGATGGTCCTTCCAGCGAATGGGACTTGGTGAAGAGCTTTTGGACAGAATGAACCAGGTGCCGGATCCTGCCCGGGCTGTCGCTGCGGTGCTCCATGGCAGTTCGCTTGTACTGCAGAGTGTGGTAGCCATCCCGATTCAGGGGCAGCTGCCGCTCAAACTGGTCCAAAAGGTTGGCAGGAATGCGGTTGGTCTTGTTGGCAGTTCCATGGGGAACCAGAGCACACTCGTCCTTGAGTTCGTGGTGGGAGCTGTAATGCCTCCGGGGAAACGTGCTGCTGGCAATCTGATCGTTGTAGGGCACCATGCACTCGGCCTGGAAAGAGTTCCTTTGAGTGTAGTAAGGGTGGTCTGCGGGGTGGGGGTCCACCGGGTTTAACAAATATGGCTTCCTGTCCTGGTGGTGTGGCAGGCTGTCACACGCAGGGTCACAGGCAACCCCGTGATGGTGACTGCGGCTGCCAGATAATCCCTTCATCGCTGATGGAAAACGAGTCCCAAAGTCATCTAATACGTATGGCTGTGCGGCAGGCAGAGCTCAGAGAAAGGCCTAGAAGAAAGAAATACAACAGAAGCCATGAGATATTCAAGCTGAGAGAATAGACAGCACGTGCATGCTTAGCATTCTTTGTTTCTTACTGCAAAAGTAATTGGAATAAACATTCTCAGACTCTTCTTATCCTTTAATCTTTCTCATGTTCAACATGGTGATAAGGATACCTAAGCAGTACACAAGAAAAATGATCTTGTTCCATTAGCTGCAAACAGACGCAAGAAAATTTTTCCTATATCAAAAGCAAGATAGGTATTGCCACCTCTACTCTAAAACCTCAGTCCTGAAAACATTCATGGGCAGGGACCTGCCAGGATACCTTAACTGCTTATCTGCATATTTTCAAGGCCAAATGGACACATCAAAAAAGATATTTTCTTTAATGGAGCACTTTCTGGGCTCCTTTGGGCCAAACACAAAGCATAGTGCAATTAATGGGAAGCTTTTCTCTAATTTCAATGAATATTTTTACTCAGTCTCCATGTCATCCATGCCTGGACTGTAAGTATCTCAAGACATCAGCAAAACATTATTTCTGTAAGTTCTTTTCAAATTAAGTATAAAATAATAATAAGTTAGATGAACTGTCAAAACAAAGCCAAACCAACTATTTAACAACCTATATATCTGTGGGATTTGTATTTACTATTTGCTGGCTCCTACTCACTAAAAAAACCCATCTTCTTCTGCTAATGCGTGGCTTGATTTATTTCTCAATAATTTTTCACTATACTAAGCACTGATCAAATATCCCTACATACTCCTACCATTAAAAGAAATGGGATAGCCAAGCCTTGCAAACAATAATAACAGTTAATAGCAATAACACTTAATTCTTGATTGCAGTTATTTGTCCCTGAAGTGAACTCACAATGCTGTAGAATATGGATTACAACAAGCTGAAAATGGAAATCTTCATCCCAAGTGTTATAATAACTACTCTGTTTGAAGCCAGACACCCTCAACTCTAGCAAAAGTCTGGATGCAACCTATGAGTTACTAACATGTAAATTACGAGGTTTCAGGTGTGGCAAAGCACTCTCATGGTGCCACCTGAGAAGCTGAAGGGCAGAGGACTCCTTAAAGGATGCTTTCTTATACTGCACTGAAATGGGAGTCACTCAGCTACTTTATTCCTTTCTGGCAGGGCTAATCACATAATACTTTTGGAAATGTAGCTCTTGAGATCTTTCTTGGAGTAAGGATAAACATGCTTAGTAAACAGGTTTCCACTATGCTCCTCCAGTGTTCTCTCAGCTAAAGTTCATGTTTTAACAGGTTGTGGACATTGTACCCACAGGCAAATTGGTAACAATGAAGTTTTCTAAAATAACATGAAGTTAATGTCAGTCTGGAAAAGCATGTTCTGCACTTAATCTGAATTTATTCTATATTTTCTTATGAATCTGTGGCAAGCCAAAGAGGAGCTTTTTTTTTCAGTATGCTTCAAAGCTAATCTGGATGTACTGCATTTTATTCCCCCTCACTGGATCCCTGCAATGCAGAAAATATTCCTTCTCAGCAGACCTTGAATTAAAAAGAAAAAGTTTTCAAAATACCACAAAAGGCTCTTGAAATATTCCAAATGGATAAGCTGACTGATTTACCTAAAAAGGAGAATGGCTAAAGGCACCTTTAAAAGCAGGAAATTAATATATTCAGGGAGTTGTACTTGTCAATTATACAGTAGTGACAATCCTTAGCACTTCTAAGGAGAATTTTACATCCCTACCATAGTTTTAAAAATATGATCTATTAGTCTGTGTAATTGAGAAACATCCAAAGGGATGTAGTAGTAGATTAATTACTTAGGTAATTGAAAATGTGACTTGAACAAAGATACCCCACCCAGCAGAATTCTTCTCTAAAGGGGATACCACTTCTAAAGGATAGAGAGACCAAATAAAATATAGTCCAGTCTTTGACATCTATCTATATCTTCAATACATCAAGGCTTATGAAAACAAAACATCAGGCAGATTTTTTTCTACTTAAATCCATTTTCAATCATGCAACAGTCCTTAGGATGATTTATACATTCTCTTAAGGCTAAAAATAGATGAATGTGCTATATAAGATAAAAAAAAAATTAAACCTTGCCTCAAAGATAGGAGAAAGATGTGAAAGAGTGCAACTAACTGGGACATGCCCTAAAACAGTGATTTATTTTCAATTTTTTCCTATCTGAATGGCTTGAAATTTTCATATACTGTGGAAAAAAGAGTATACGTAGGCAAAGAACCAAAAGGACCAATAATTTACAGCATAGTGAAGTCATGACAGGCACAGGGGATGTAATGGAATTATCGAGAAAATGTAGCTTTAATATACTGATAGAGCAAAATGGCTGTGATCAGGAAACACTTGATCTGGGCAGAATATTGTGGAAAACTTTGAAACTAAAAACGAGCTTAAAAGATGTAGCTGTGGTTTGACCAATGAGAACAGCCATGTTACCAGCTGTGTTTTGGATGGACTGGCAATATGGATGCAAGGAGGATGTGCAAGAAGTGGTAAAATGTGAAAAAGCTTATGAAAAGTGACATTTGTCTGTGTAGAGAGAAAGCGACAGGCTTTCAAAAAAATTGTGGAGGAAGATTGGCTAAGCACTGCTATATGAGCTTGGATGGCAAGTAGGATGGAAATGTTGAGGAGAAAAAATACATGTATTTTGAGTCTGAGCTGTCAATGGATCATTTATGAGGAAGTACTGGAGAAAATAGCAGAAGATAGATAGGATAATCTGCCTAAATGGAATCAGATGAACAGATAAGGAGAATAACAGAAAATGCTTGTGAAAGCAAAAGATCATAGGGTTATGAAAAATCAGTTTTAAAAGAGGAGGGAAAAAAGAATAAACAAACACAGAAGCAAAACCCAGAGAATGATAGAAAAATCAAGCCAAAAAGAAAAGGGAGAAACCAACGTGAGTTACAAAAAAAAGTGGTGGTAATTTATTCCCAACTCCTAGACTGCTGGATGCATTAAGAGAGGCTATTTTTTTTCTGGTGCAACAGCACTGAAAACATTTATTTTATCATGACAATTGTGATTAAAAAGTCCCACATAAGCATTCACTAGAGTATAGCTTCATTTTACCTTAACTGTATTACTGGTGCCAAAGCACTAAAAGTGCAATGACTTAGGAAAAAAACCCAATCATGTACCATAGTGCACCTTCCAGGAAGGAAAGAAGAAGTCTACTATGCTCAACATTGAAGAAAGAATTGTTGCTTTTCTTAAGTATTTAGTGGACAATTCTTCTGCACAAAATCATTCCAAACACAAAACCTAAATCACTCTCACACCTCAATCCTGTTTTAATATGTTAATATATGTATATAAAAATTTCTATCCTACAGTCTCTGATTTCATCAGTATTTTTCAAAGAATATGCATCATTTTTCATAATTGTGTTAGCTGAACTATACATCAATGTTTAGTGCAATTAACAGCTGGAGACAGGGCTATCTGATCATGCCATGAGTAGCTGAGAGGAAGCCAATTAAAGCTTTTATTTTATTAGTATCTTTTGGCCAAAACAGGAACATTTAATTACTCATGAAATAGGGCAAGACAACTGATGAACACATTAATAAATAGTGCAAACAGCAATTCTATAGACAGCAGACCAAAACTACTTGATGTCATAGGAATAAAGGAGATGTTAAAGAGATATAGCATTGTAAGGCTGAAGAATGCTTACTACTTTCAACATTCATGTTACATTTGCTTTTGTTTTCTTGAGGATGCCCTGGGTAAGAAGGATACAGATATATTCATCCTTGTCCCTAATGTGGTGTCTCTAATGCATAACAATTTCCTAGAATAACCTAGTGGCTAGAAAAATGCCTATTTAAATCTTAGGTAATTGAAATGAAAATGAATGCAAAATAACAAAACCTGAATGTAGAAATCACTTTATTTTTTACAAATTTAATTTAACTATATTTTCTTCTCATGCGTTCCAAATTTACTCATAAAACACATCTTTGAGAAACATATTCTTTCCCTTAGATATAAGTTCAACCTTCTATTTTATAAAATATTTACTGATATGCCCCAGAGCCCCTCCAACTTCATCCAACAAGATTGCAGAGTGCAGAATATGCTGGAGCAGAGGACGGACTCCTCTTCTTGAGCAGCAGCACTCCCTGTCTCCTTGTGCCACTTGGGGAAGAGATAGAGCTCAGGAAAGAGGGAGGGGTGGGAGGATGGTGTTTTACTTCTCATTATCCTCTTCTGATTTTAACTGGTAATAAATTCAATTAGTTTCCCCGAGCTGAATCTGTTTTGACTGTTACCCATGATGGTAATTGGTTCGTGATCTCTCCCTGTCCTTAGCTCAACTTATGAGACTTTTGCTTTTCTCTCCCCAGTCCAGTCATGGAGGGGATCGATAGAATGACTTTGGTGGGTACCTAACATCCTGGGTCAACACCCCACAGGCTGATGGACCTGTGGTTGCCTGGGTCCTCCTTCTCTCCCCCTTTTGAAGGTGGAGATAACATTTTCTTTCTTCCATCCTAAGGTGCCTCTCCTGACTGCCATGACCTTTCTAAGGTGATTGAGAATGGTCTAACAATGATGCCCACCAGTTCCTTCAACACTTGTGGGTGCATCGCATCCCATCAGGGCCCACGGACTTCTAGATGTCAAGTTTGACTCCACGGTCTCTAACCCAATCCTCCTCAACCATGGGGAAGTCTTCTTTTCTCCAACAGAGAAGTCACCAACAGAGACACCCTAATTGGGCATAACCAGGGCCATAGCACCTTGGGTCTAATATCCTTCTCTGTTCAGAAACTGAGGAGTGAGTGACATTGATTTTTTTCATTGTTTGGTGAATGCGGTTCTTCTAAGATACTAATCAGTGAGTCAGACGACACTTCTGAATCTTCAGGTGTCTGCCAGGTCCAGAAATTGAAGCACTGGGACAGAGGTGGAAGGCAATGTATACACATAATGTGTTTATGTGCATGTACAGCTCTGAGTGAGGAGGGCATTTAGTCACGTGCACAAATTGAACCAAAGATGCTTCTCAGCATCACAACTGTATATAGTTGTGCTCTCATTTTATTCTCTGTGGTAAACAAAGATAGGTTCTGATTTCCATACTAAACTCCCAAGGTTCTCAGAGTTTGCTTATTTATTTAATCCCACATTATGGAATTTTCTCAGTGAAATTCCTTTCCTCAATTCTCAAAATTTGCAAACAAATGGAAAATATGATTATGCTGAGAATCAAACTTCCACAGGCTCTTCATGCAGGACATTGCTTTATAGCAAAGGTCTTGATATTTTCCAACCATCATGTGTGCCCTTTTTGTTACATTGCATCACATTAATGAAAATCTAGACATCAATAAAAGGATACATATTATAAAATTTATCTATCCACATATTTTATTAAAGGTGTTCAAAAGAAAATGAGGTCTCAAATTATCTTCCTAATACATTTTGGCATGTAATATGAACAATTCAGTGCCTTGGGTAAAACTCTCAAGAGAACATCTAATTTTTGCTTCTATGTCAGCAATCATACCAGGCAAGTGATATTTACAATATAATTTAATCTTCAGCAGTGGACAGGGAGTCATAAAGAGAAATGTATTGGCCAGTCAACTCATTCCAAGTGCACAGGGAGATCAATAAGTGGGAGTAACTGGGGAAAAAAAACATAATTAAGCTTTAGCTGCTCTGTGAGGAAGCCCTTGTGAATGGTATGCATACAGAAAAAAAACAAGAAGAGAGGCATCCCACCAATGGCATCATAAAAATTGGCGAGGTTTTTTTCTGTCTGCATCCAACAATTTTTAGTTTGCATATATTTTTGGTGACAGGTTTCACATTTACATTTGACTACTGTTTCCATCCATGTGCTTTTGGTGAGCAACTGTGGTGGTCAGTACCAGGACAGTATGTACCTAAAAGTTTTGGGATTGGCTTTACTTTCTTCATCTCTGTGGCTAAAAGCAAGTTGATTTGCCACCAGAAGTGTCACGAAATCTGTAGTCACTAAAGTAACTTAACACATAATTAACCTCTGAGTCATATCTAAGTACATTACAAAGTCTGCAAGACTCTAGCAGTAATGTGTCAGCAAAATTTTGACACAAAGAGACCGATTTTTTCAATCCTCTTAGGAGTGTGACTGGCAATATGCAGGTTTGCATGCAAAGATCTTGGCTCTACAAAAAGAAGCACTAAACTGTGATTGTCTGCTCTTCCACTCTCCTGATTTGCACACAAACTAACAGTCAACTTTTTACAAATTCTGATCTGCTTCAGTGAGTAATAATATACAGTGCAATTAGACTGCTCATTACTTTCCTGTGGTGTAGGACAGAGTCTGACTCGGTAAGGTACAGCACATCAGTTGGAGAGCATGTTGTGAATTCAGAACTGCCAATGGACATTTTCTTCTCCCAGAAAGAAAACAAAAAGGATATTATGTCTGTACAATGTGGAAATAAAATAATATATCAAATAGAATCATTTAATAAATGTCATATAGGCAGTGTTGAAGCATATACCTCATACCCAAATTTAGATGTTGCATTTTAACCTTCACAGTCTGGGGGATGATGAACTTTATGACCTTAATATATTTTTTCTAAGCACAACTTGCAATGCATTTCCAGAATGATTTGTCTGGGGAAACAGCAAAAGGGAATGGAAAGGAAGACACACCAAAATTGGGAATGAGGTTAACACGTACTTACCTGGGCTGCTCTCTCTCACCCTATTTCTACACCTAAGTTTGCAACTCTTGCTTTCTTCACAGAAGATTTCTTAAAATGAAAGGATTACAGTCACTACTTTCTATCAATTGCAAATAATCAATATGATATGGGTGTCTTCTACAATCTCTGGATAACAAAAGGAAGCAGGTATGAGGGACAGGAATGTATCAAACATTCATACACGCTGACATCTGATAAAAATAGAGAGGCTATCACAATGGCATAAAACATACACCATTAAACAACTAATATAGATACAGAGATATCAGGTATTTATCTAGATTCCTGCAAGCCAGTCAATTATGAATGTCAAAGGTTTATTTTTCTAGCAGGAATGAGGTGATCAGCAGATAAAACCTACATTCAATCTGTACTTTTCCTGCCAAAGGCAAATAAATTCATGGTCTTCAGTGTGGTCACAATAGTGAAAATGGACATTTCTGTACTAAAACAAGCTCTTGATCTTCATTGCAAGGACACCAGTGACTAAGTCTAGGAGCCACTAGAGCAACTAGTGACTGACAGGGATCTAATGGAAGCCCCTAATCAGGCCTTTCACAAATATTACACAAATCCCATCTGCATAGGTCATTAACTCATTTTCTACCAGTTTTTTTAAATGTTTTGCAATTCTGCAGCATGGCAATGCGACAGGTATACCAGTTAAATTATTGCCTGAGCTACACGTTTTCATGCTCTCTAGAGCTTTTCTACACATACATTGAAAGAACAGTATTCACCATAAAGCCAGGGAACTGGCATTAGTCCTATACATTACACTCCACTCAAGACACTTGAGAATCCATACTTTGACTTCTATGATGGCAGTGACAGTGGGATTGTATAATTACATGACTTTGCTGGTCTTGATCAGCAAATGTCATGATTCAAACTGTCTCTAAGCTTTTTGTTCCTTGCTATTCAGAAATCAGGTGAAACATTATGTTAAATATTTCTTGCTCCATGAAAAATCACTCAATTCAATTTAATGCAACATAGTTTTCCAAGAGTCTGTCTACAGTTCAGTCTGACTAACCCTGACCTCATTTAGCAGAAATAGTGGTGGTATCTTTGAAAAAATATTCTTCCAAGTACACTACAATATTTTAAGTCCTAGCAAAAGTGGATCATACAAAAACATACAAGCACCAGAATCTCTGTGCTTGCAGATGGTCTCCTATCTTGGCTTTCAATTGGTAGCTCTATTTGAATGGTGCCTTCCCTGAACATCTGTTGTCAGCCCAGAAATTAATGAAAAAGTGTCTTAGTGGGGAAACAGTGTGGAAATGCTACAGAAGCTCTGTGAAGACCAAGGGTGAGAGTTGTGAATACATTGCTTTTCACAGAATGACAATACAGGCCATATTAATCATCACTTTAGCCCACTCATTACCCCCATTAGCCCACCAGAAAGAACCTGCAAAGCCTCAGAGAAACTGTCCCACATCATAACTATGAGTAAGAACACCCTGGAATATTCACTTCACAGTCATTTTGGTATTATAGAGCTTTAACTGTGGCAACAACTGTCAGCACTATGATCACCCTGCTTGGTCATGCATGTGTTCCATGCTCTGTGTGCCCAAGCCAGGTTTCTCCAGTGAGGCAGTAGGAAAAGAGGAGAGGCACACAGTGCCAAGAACGTTCTGCTCATATGCAAGACCAGCTAACTCCTACAAGGGTGAAAACTGAATCCTGGGAGAAACAGGAAAAAGCCCTTTCTGAAGGTGTGAGATAAAAGAGCTCAGCCAGCAGGGCAGAAAATTCATTGGGCGGGTAGAAAAAGTCATGCTTAGATCAAAACTTAATCTTTTTCATTTCAACCTGTTCCTCTCAGCTCAATCTAAAAGTAAAAACCAGTAATTGTGGGCTCAGTTAGGCACTGAATATGAAACACCTGATTAAAAGGCAGAGAGTAACAGGATTATTTCTTCCATAAAACATGGCTATAGTACTGAACTTCATGAATTTAAGGTTTAAAAAAGCCCACAACAACAACTAGAAACTAAACCAAATCCTCATATTTGCTGTGGTATATAAATGCAGTTAAGTAACTTTAACTGCCTTACCTTAATGGCTACAGTAACTGATCAATATTTGTTGTTACATAGTAGATCAATTGGAAATATTCTCTAGTTTTATAGCAATGCTATGACATAGAGTCAGATTTGGCAGAACTCTAAAGCTGCTTGCTCAAATCAACTTGTCTCATTTCACTTGTACTGGCATAAAAAAAATAGTAAGAAACATAAAAATCTTCTTTTCAGAAGGAAGCATTTACCACAGATATTTTCTCAAGCAATTTTAGTTATGAAGAAATTGAAATAACAACCATTTTTAAAGAGGAGTATTTTTCACAGAATTCCATGAAATGATTTTGAGCTATGGCAAACTGGGAAATAAATCTTAATTTATGAAGAATGTCTGAAAAAAATTACCAGTACTTTCAAAAAGCTGTTTATCAAGTATGTCACACAGTAAAATGTGAGAACAAAAGGAAGAGAAAGCCTGGAAGAAAATGTTCTTCCTCAGGCACAGCACAAGATAGTGGCTGCATCCCCTCTGAGAGACAATTCTGCCCTGGAACACAGGATGCAACTTCTTGTCTTCTGCTTTGAGCCTTCATTCAGCTCCACCTAAACCAAACCACCAGCTACATTTAATCTATTAATTTACAACAATAATTTAAAGGTTTTACAAAAACCCTGTAACAGTAAATTTCAGTTTTGGATATGATTCTGATTCTAAACATAAAAAAAAAAAAAAAAAAAATCTCATACTTTTCTGCTATTATTTATGCACATGGAATTTGCTTCTACTGCGCTCATGCCTCTTTTGGTTTTTTTTTGCATTTTGCAACAAATTGAACCAATGGTCTGCACATATCTAGAAACAAGCAGATTTAAAGATTAAGGAATACTTTTGAGAAGTTTATCTTGAACTTCTTTTGTATATGTTTAGTTATGCATACAAATGACACATGATGAGAATATGAATGTAGGATCTATGTTTATCCAATAAAGAATCAGAAAAGGATTCTATTAATATATAAATCAAATCTATTCTATAAAAATCAAAACAAAACTTAATTGCTGCATACAAACCAATGAACTTATGCAAGCAGGCTAAAAACTATTCAGAGAAGTAATATTTTCTAAAGAGTGAACATGGCTTAAACGCTTCAGAAAAGGCTTTCAGAATAGCTTTTAAATCAGGAAGGGGCAAAAATAACTTAAAAAATTATTTGATGAAATGAATTATTATGAATAATTATCTGATGTTGGATGGCTAAACAAGAAAAATGAATAAAAATGCTTATAAGCTTGAATCACACAGGTCAGCTTTGCAATGCCACAGAATTTAACTGTGAATTGTTTATTTCCACAGTTCATGATTGATCTTTTATCAGTTTGATGAAATCACACAGGATTCACTCTGAAGCTTTGACATCATAAGGAATATGGTGGTGGTGCCCTTATATTAGGTGCCACCAAAAATGCTTGTGTGTGAACTTCACATTTGTAAGAAAACGCAGATTTGAAGACGATTTCTCTTCACTGTGTGCATTCTGTACAGAAGCTCATCACAAATCACTGTGCTGGGATACACAAAATGGTAAATGAACATCTTACTCCTGAAGGATGTTTGACTTCATTGGTACGTGAGGCATTTATACACTGCATGTTTCACTCTTGGGGGCTCACAGGGAATACCAAGGCACCAGACTGTTATTTTATACTAGCCTTGTCTGAACTTCACACACTGCTGACATGAAACACAATAATAAAGGACAGAATTAAAACTTTATATATACAGAGTAAAGAAGTCAAAATCAAGGAAAATATATTCAGGAATATCTTAATTTCATTTGAACTTTGCTGTATTAAGAAGCATTCATTGATACAGAAAAATTGAAGTGAGGGAGAGAGTGGAAGAGAAAGCACTAAAGGAAAAGGAGGAAGAGGAAGTATGAGCTTAATTCCCTTTTTTTGCGTGCTACTATTTCCAGCAACGCCCCAATTCATGTAACTTCACAGATCTCAATGGAATTGCTCCTGAGACCAACATGAATATCATTAAATGAACTTAATTTCTGCTTTCAATATTTGATGGTTTAAAGTAATAGTAAATATTCTCCATAATATTAGGTAGGTAGAATTTTAAAACTATTAATAATGCACTTTAGAAGAGAATGCTATCAGTAACTCATTGCTTCATCACACAAAAATACCATAAATGAAATACACTTTAAGGAAATCCTGAAATTTATTTTAAATGTAATTGCAAATGATAGTGTTCGTATACTGGAATACCATACACTTTAAAGTGAAAATCTTTATCTCTAGGTCCTACTGCAAAGCGTCTTGTCACGAGTATTTAAAAAAAATCACGGAAGTAATGCATTTTAAGTTATTTTTAATTAAAATAAGTTCTTATATTCTATAAAAAAATACTTGCAGAGTAACGTGTAAGTATGCAATAAATATTTCTATAGCCTTGAAAATACTTCAGAAAAATGATGCTATAAAAGAATAACACCATAAGCAGACTACTATATATATATATCAAACTGGTGATACATGTAGAAAGTCTTGTTAATTCCTTGTTGCTTACTCCTTCCAATTTAATCTAATTTCATTTCCAGGTGAAGAGGAAGTGCTTTATGCAATCTACTTTAATTTGTGTACTAAAAAGACCTACTCCCTTAAATCTGAATAAAAAGCACACAACCTTTTCCATTTCTTACATCTTTCAGCTATTCAACTGAAATCTCATCTTTCCCCTCAAAACATGAGGTTTATCATTGTGGAAGTTCAGGGGGAGCCACAATGGGCTATGCTGTTTGTCCTCAGACATAATATAAGGCTTATAAAATCCATCCATAACTGCTACTGTGGAGCTACAATTTATTGCTGACATCTTGTCCACCTTGTGGAAAGATAGCAAGTCTGATTTTAAAGCTATGAAGTAACAGAATCTGCTTCATTTCCAAGAAAATTTTTCTGGTAATTAGCCACTGATACATAGCTGCAGTTAAATGTGTCCAGGACCCACTTCCAGCTAATAGCTCTGGAGATCTTTCAATAAAGCTTCTCAGAAGCCCTTACCATGAGCCATGTTCCCTCCTGCTGCTGTGAGATGGAGCTATTTCATGCCCTTATATGTCTTAAACTAAAATCACTCTGTTTCTCAATCACGTCTGAAGGTAGATTTTCAGGCCTTTAGTAACTCCAGAAACTTCCTCCCATCCAGCCATTGGCTACTTTATACATTTCTTATCAGATACAGTTCTTATCAGATACAGTTCTTATCAGATATGCAATTAAGTTGTTAGGCTGTATCACTAACTGCAGATTTGTTCTTGTGAATTCCTCACTGTATAAAGAATTTACCTGAGACTATACACACTTGTCACCAAATGACACAGAAGGAAAGACACTCACACTCAGTGACTTCGAGAAATTAAGCAGGAAAAGAACTACTTTATTTACATTTTATGTCTGTTTATAGAATTCCAACAGTGATTATGGATTGGACAGCGAGGATAATACCTCCTGACCCTATAGGTCCCATCAACAATCCAACAATTCTCTCTTCCTCCAAAGACGAATGCAAAACATTCATTGTTTACAAGAACAGAGTGTGAGAAACTGTAAGAAATTATCTGTCAACAATCAGAAGGCTGAACACAAGGGAAACACACTAACCTATGTTTTCACAAATGTAACTCAGAATCATGCCCCATTTTCAAGTAAACAAATTTTAAATTTTTTCTTATGTTCAGCCACTATTTTTTAGTAATGTTAAATCTGTAGTGCAGAAACAAAATGATCCTAGCCCCATTAAACAGTAGCTGACCTAAAATTTCATGTCTACCCTCTCTCTTGGGAAGTTCACAGTAAAGCCAGGCGCAGTGATGGTTATCTATTCTGACAGTCAGGCTGACCCCTGCTGAAACTGCAATGCATGTGAGCACTGGCAAAGGAGCAGGACACATCACTCAGAAAAACTCACTACTGTAGCTGGAAAATTCAGTGTACTTTCAGAGTGTAAATTTTAAGGGTCTATAGAGAAGATCCAAAGAAGCAATATTGTAAGATAACATTGATGGTCACTTTCCAATTCAGTAGTACTACTTTCCAGCAGATGAATGAAGAACACTGGTTTCAGTAATATCTATTTTGAAACTATTTGAGCATGAATCTTATTTAAAATTAAAATATTTTAGCTTCTTTTAAAAAACTTCCTTTAACTTGCAGATTACAGCTGCTTAAAGGATATTAGTAAACTAACTGTATTATTTTTATTCCAATGATAATATTTATGCATTGATATTCTGAACCTATTTAAAATACTAGAAGCCAATGAGTATTTAGGGTAGAGTTTAGTTCTGCTTGATGCTATAAAATCCCTCATTATTATCTGAACTACTGAAGGTAAAACAGCGGCAGAACAGAAGTCCATGATGACAAAGGCTGAATCTTGTGTTGTGGGCAGAGTCCAAGGATCTTCAATACTGTACAGTCACAGAGAGTTCAGCTACTTGTGTTTTGAATTCCTTTACTCCCATCCTAGAATGCCTGTATGCAATAAGTTGTGCTTCAGCAATATCGGGATATATATTTATTTTATACTGTCTCTTCCTTACCTTTTATTTCAGGTTTAAGAAGAAATGTGGTTAAGATGAGAGGAGAGGAAGGCCCTTAATTTTATCACCATCTTCCATAAAAGGTTTTTGTAGAACAGTGTGAAACAGAAGATGGAACAAAACATATATACTCCACAAACTCATTGAAATCACCCCAAATAAGAACACAAGTTTAGATCCAACAAACACAATTAATCTTTATATGAGTGAATGTAATGACTTGACCCTGACTGGATGCCAGACACCCACCAAATCCTCTCTAACATTCCTCTCTAGAACTGGACAGGGGAGAGAAAATAGAATGAAGAATTCATGAGTTAAGGACCGAGAGATCACTCATCACTCATTTGATGATACTCCGCAGCACACGGAGTATCATCAAATACTGTCATGGGCCAAATATACTCAAATTGGGGATATTAATTGAATTTCTCACTAACAAAATCAGAGCAGGAAAATAGGAAGTAAAATAAGATCTTAAAAACACCTTCCCTCCTCTCCTCTTTCCTTCCCAGCTCTATCTCCTCCCCTCAGTGGTGCAGGGAGACAGGGAATGGGGGTTACAATCAGTTCATCACATATTGTTCCTGATGCTGCTCAGGGAGAGAAGTCCTTTCCCTGCTCCAGCACAGGATCCCTCCCACAGGACAAAGTTCTCCATGATCCTCTCCAACATGAACTCATCCCACGGGAAACAGTTCTTCACAAACTGCTGCCACATGGGTCACTCGTACAGAGGGTGCAGTTCTGCCATTCCTCAGGCACAGACTGTTCCTGTGTGGGTACTGTTCTAGCCTGGGTACTGGGGCAGAAATCCTGCCAAGAAACCTGTTTTAGCATGAGCTCCTCTCTCCATGGCTCTGCAGGCCCTGGCCAGGACCCTGCTTCAGCACAGGACTCCCATGAGTTCACAGCTTCCTCTCAGGCATCCACCTGTTCCAGCACTGATCTCCTCCATGGGCTGCAGGTGGATTTCAGCATCCCTGTGTTCCTCCATGGGCTGCAGGTGGATCTCAGCATCCCTGATCTCCTCCATGGGCTGCAGGTGGATTTCAGCATCCCTGTGTTCCTCCATGGGCTGCAGGTGGATCTCAGCATCCCTGATCTCCTCCATGGGCTGCAGGTGGCACAGCTGCCTCGCTATGGTCTGCACCACAGACTGCAGGGGAATTTCAGCTCTGGTTCCTCCTTCCTCTCCTCCACTGACCTTGGTGTCTGCAGAGTTGTTCCTCTCACATATTCTCACCCTGATCTTCTCTGGGTGCAATTACACCTGTGCAATAACTTCCTTTTCTTCTTACCTGTCATCACAGAGGCATTGTCACCATTTCTGATTGGCTCAGCCTTTGCTAGTGGCACATATATTTTTGGATCCTCCAAGGATTGGCTCTGCTGGACATGGAGGGAGCTTCTAGCAGCTTCTCACAGAAGCCACCCCTGTAGCCCCCTCACTGCCTGGCCATGCAAACCCAATATATTCCACCCCTCACCTCTGAAAATCATATATTTAAGAATTATCACTAAAGTCCACATTCGCCACACAACCTGCCCTTGCATCAAGAAATGCAACCAAACTAAACAAAACAAAATTCCCCACACAAAACCCAAAATAACATCATCACAACACAGGAAAAAAATGGGCAATTTACACAAAATTCAGCCCTTGTCTGTTCACTACAATTATGACAAAAATTCCCCATGATCAATCCACTCTTTGATGTTGTTCATTACTTGTTTTGACCATTACTTCTCTCAATTATTATCTTTATCTCAAAATCCTCATGATCCCATGTTTTGGCACCAAAACCACTCTAGTAGGTTACCCCTGGCTGGTTGCCAGACACCCACTAAAGCCTCTCTATTACTCCCCTTTGCTACTAGACACGGGAGAGAAAATATAATGGTGTTATCAACACCTTTCTAGATACCAATGCAAAGCACAGCACTTTGAGAGCTGCTATGAGAAAATGAACTTCATTTCAGCCAGACCCAATACAGTGAGTATGTTGAAAGTTAAAAATGAATGATCCTACTATTTTTAATTTTTTTTTTCATTATTAGGATATGTACTTTTTTGGCTGATGATAAAGTTGTGTTTAGAAGAGCCTTGCATACTTTAAAAAAGTAATTCCTCTCTTTTTCTAAATGAAAAGAGATTTGCAGGTCAAATGCATACATCGAGAAAATTCAGAATCAAAGTCTGGAAGCAGCATGAAGAGATCTGTGATCTCTTCTACCCTAAGTGAATAGGAAAAAACCTCCCAGGCTTGCTAAGTCTGTTAACATTGCTTTAGTTCCATAAGACTTATAGGAATAGTGATTTAATAGGAAGTTTTTATGGTTTTTATAGAGCAGTTAAGAGTATGATCTCAGACTAAGTGCATCTTTGAAGTCTACAGAAGAGATGGTATACAGGAACAATAATGATCTGTTAAGCATTACTTGCCAGGCTTCCTCAGTAATAAGGTTTATACAATCCCCCATCTGCACACTCACGCCCATTCTTTCACCCACCATCCTATCTCCTGCTCTGCCTCCTTGCTTCAAATTTAAACTGGCAGGGGTTGAAATACAAGATTTGTACGACCCCTGGAAGTTTTGGAAAGAGAAGCAAATCCCATTTCCTGACAGTGGGAAAAAACATAAAATAAGCTGAATTTTCTCTAGAAATGAATTATACTTGGACCCTTCAGTGGCACAAGGTACCACGGACATAATCCATTGAGAGGACTGTGTCAAGATGCACATTGTTGGAAATAGTGGCATCTGAAGAATAAGAGCAAAAGACACAGAGAGCATCATGCATCCTCCAAGCTCTCCCTTTTTCTTTCAGTATCCACTGGACTCCCAAGTATGCTGCTTGGGAACCTGGGAAAGCCAAGGAGCTCAATGGATTGATCCCATCTCAAGTTTCTTGCAATCAGCCTTCAAAGTCTGCCTGATGCAAGGACTGCTCTCAGGCTCAGATGTGGATACCTAATTTGTTTTCATTGGTCCTGTGGTTTGAATCCTCTCAGCTGACTAAGCACCTCCTATTTTACTCTTAAAGCAGACCTGGGAAAATTCCTCCACATGCTCAGGTTGATTTGACCTCAGTTAATTGTCACCTTACTGGGAAGTGTGAAAAAGAACATTTTTTCTCTTTAATTTTGAAGAGTGTGCCATTATTTGGACTGAGTACACAGCTATATTTTCTGCCATTTTTTCATAAAATTTGGAACTCAAATCTGATTGAGGCAACCACCTGTAAAGATTATTACATTCTTACAGGTCTCATAAAAAAATAGGAAGTCATACCAGGGCTGAACGTTTAGAAGTTCACTTCTTATAACCTTTTATTCCTGTGTCTGATCATTCCAGTTGAAGAAAACAACCTGTCCGCTGTTGCCAAAAAAATGATATGGGAAAAGATACATAAGGAGTACCAAAACCACTATCATGAGTCAATCAACTATTCAAAGAGTTGTCATACACAAAGCCATAGAAGGTCACATTGCCCAGTCAAGCTGTTCAAGGTGACCTTCACAGGCTTGAGATATGGGTCCATGAGGCCCTAATGAGGTTCAACAAGGCTCAGTGCAAGATTCTGCACGTGTCGGGGCAATTCCAAGTACAAATACAGGCTGGGTGAAGAATTGATTGCGAGCAACCCTGAAGAGAACTTGGAAGTGTTGGGTGGTGAGAAGCTCCACATGACTCAGCAATGTTCATTTGCAGGCCAGGAGGCCAGCCCACATCCTGGACTGCATTCAAAGCAGCGTGGGCAGAGGGTGAGGAAGATGATTCTCCCCCTCTGCTCTGCTCTGCTCTGCTCTGCTCTGCTCTGGTGAGACCCCAGCTGCAGTACTGCAGCCAGCTCTGGGGACCTCGACGTGACAAGGACATAGACCTCTTGGAGTGAGTCCAAAGGTAGGCAATGTAGATGGACAGAGGGCTGAAACACCTCTCCTATGAAGACACACTGAGAGTTGGGGTTGTTCAACCTGGAGAAGACCACAGTACCTAAAAGAGGTTGAAAAGGAAGCTGAAGTGGCACTTTTTACAAGGGCATGGAGGGATAGAACCAGGGTGAAAATTCAAAGAGGGCAGGTTTAGATTAGGTATTAGGAAGACATTCTTTACTGTGAGGATGTGGAGGCACTGGAACAGGTTGTCCAGAGAGGCTGTGGATGTCCCATCCTTGGAGTGTCTGAGGCCAGGCTGGATGGGCCTCTGAGCAACATGGTCTAGTGGAAGGTGTCACCTGACTGTGGCAGAGGGTTGGAAGTAAATGATTTTTAACGTCCCTCCTGACTGAAATCATTCTATGATTCTATGAATTATGACAATTATAAAAAGCATTATGTCTATCTCCATTTCATTAATGTTCCTGTTTTTTTTTCATAGACAGAAGCTCAAGAAACTAGAATGTGTTGTATAGAAAGCTTTTTGGATCAGAATTCTACAGTAAATTTTTTTAATGGATATTTTAAATCCAAAATTGTGCTAATAGAAACACTTCTGTTAACATATCTATTAATCTTCTACTAAGAGAATATGTTATTATAACAAGTCTGAATATCCCACAGTCATGCAGGCAATAAAACAAAAAAATCTTTTATACTTTCAATTCCAGTTAACCCATATTCTTATCAGTAGCTAAACCAATCCCCGACATCTGGAAATACAAGCTGTCAAAATTTATCAGTCCTTGTTTCACACATTCCAAATCTCATCCAAAGGGAGAAATTCTGGAGGTTGTAGTATTGTCTTGCTATGCTCAGACTGGAGTAGTCCTGCTCTGGGTGATGTGTTCATCAGCACAACCTTTGACCTCCTCTGGAGGTTATGACACCCCTTCTCAAAGTGACAGGTTTGCTGTAGCATCCTGCTCTGGTTACATTGGTGGGTTGGTACTCGCTTTTAATAGGCAAACTGTGGAAATCTTAGACAAGATAGTCACAGGCTTCTGCCTACTCCTTCGCACATGGCAAATAAAACTGTCGTTACCAGACTTTGTGGTTGCCACTCTCCCACGGCCTGAAGTCCCCAGCAATTGTTCTTGTTGGTTTTCCTCAGCACTAGTTGTGATTAGAAAACAGGTTGAGAGCAAGAATGCAAGGAAAGAAGTTTTCTTAAAAATGCACTGAGTAACAAAGTTACATTTATTTTCCTAAACTGGCAATTTTCATGCCATTGATCGTCAATAGTATGGCAAAAAGCAAGATGTCATGGATGAAATTTACCTGGAATGCAATCACTCTGCAGGAATATGCAACTATGAACTTAACACAAGGCTCCTGTTTCAAATCTCTTCTAATTACCAACTAGATGCCCTTTGTGAAGCTAGAATAATTGGCTAACGGTTTTCTAATTGCCAGTAACTTGATATTTTTTGTTGAACACTTAATTATAGTACTTTTTTTGCAAGCTAGTTGCATTCCTAAATGGACTCAACAAACAGTTTTTTATTTGTTTGTTTGTTTGTTTGTTTTTTAAAAAGTGACACAAGGGATATTATTCTTTTCTTTTCTTCCAAGGATAATTTCAGCACACAGATACTTTTCCCTGGCTTAAAGATGGTTTGGCCTCAGAAGTACACTCTCAAGGACACATAAGCAGCACTGTGTTTCTAAAGACTAATGTTCTGGTTGAAAGAGAAGATGTAACCAAGTATAAGAAACATGAAGAGGAGTGAGAGGAATATGAAATGCTCCGTGGCTAACAGAGCTTGGCTGCTTTGGAGACAAAGAAGACAATCATAAGCAAAGGAACTGGCTGGCAGTATTAAACTACTGCCTGAAGAAAACCTTTCCTGTTTCACCTCCTGGTCTGTTACAGCTTGTGGTATGTATTTCTTAACTTCTTGGACTTCGGGGTATGCAATGTCATTCTCCTTGAAGCATGAAGAAACAGAATGTACACAGCTTCCCAGAACATCATATGATACTGAAGAAAAGAAGCGAAGCAGGAATGTCTCAGTGACGCCCACAGGAACAGTCACCATCGCCAAATTGTCAGCATGCCTCTGCAATGCCAGACCACAGCGAGCATATGGATAGTTTAGGCTTCCTGCCATTAGACTGGATTAGTGAAGCACATGCTTCATGCTTATCTAGTCTAGCTTTGTGTCAATGGAAAAAAAAATTCCACTACACATAGCCTAGCGAACCTAAGAACAAGGGCTAGTTCTCGGGCAACTTCCATGGAAAAAGCCTACTGCATTCATCAGGTTCTGTGGACCCTCCCTGGAGAAATCCTTCATGTGATCTGTGATTACACCCCTGAGACCATGAACTGAGGTGTGAAACAAGAATACCATTCCCTTCTGTAGAGCAAACATGACTGACAGCTCTGCAAAATCCCTCGAGCAGATGACACTACCAGGGACTTTCATTCTGTTACAACTCACGGAGGCTGCACGGCAGCAATTTGTGCAAAGCCTGCTCTCAACAGCTTCTCCAGGCAAGAGGGCTTCAGTGAAAGACATACCCAGTGAAAGAGACCCCCAGAACCTTCAGTGAAAAAATGTTCTGTATAATTTGAAAGCAAAAACTTCAAGTCTGATGGAATTGGATATTTCAGGCATCTTCTTTAGAAAAACATTAAACTCAAGCCACAAAAATTCCACTGTGTGAATAACACGGTGGATTACCAAACTTTGGTCTCTTTAGTAGCAGATTCTGGTACAGTTGGCAGGGCTGTAGTCTTTGTTGCCAGATGACCAAGTAATTTACTATATTTTCATGTACTTTCCTTATGGGAGATTATTCCAGCAAAAATTTAGTGTTGAAATTTGCAGTATACTGACAAAATAAAGAAAATCAGAATATACTATCCTGTGTTGCAGTTGACTAAGCAGCTAACTTTCGCCAGTCCTGAATGAGCTAGAAATATGGTTATATAAAATATTCTTCATTTTGAAGCTGACATGGTTATTTATACCCCTGCTCATGAGTCTTCTACAAATCTGAGATCTAGGAAGGGCTCCAACTAGTGTTCTAAAGAGATAACATAATATACCTGTATGTTTGTTTCACTTCAGATGAGAAGCAAAATAAAAAATTAGACAACAGTTAAATAGCAAGTTAAATATTAGTTAATATATACATCTATCATTCTACAAACTCACATGATTAATTATACTAGCTTGAATAATCATATGGAAATTCATCTATTTGCAAATAAAAATTCATAATACTAAATATTTGTGAAATAGAATGTTCATGCCAAATACACAGTTGAATACAGGGCTTAAAGCATTCTTTTCATGTTTGCCTTCCATTTTTTGGCATATTAACTGAATTTTCTTTTGTACTGGCACCATACAGGAATGATTTGATCAAGAATTCTTTAAATATTAGCAATGAGCCAGAGCAGCCTCAGAGGAAGGAATCTTTTTAGTTGTAATATAAATGCAAGCACATGCAATGTTTACTTCTGACATAACACTATTGTGGCCTCTCCTGTAGGCTAAAACCATTATTACCCAACACAGTATAATCAGATGTCTTTTCAGTTAATACAGAGAAATGTTTTCTTAAAGCTAGGTAATCTTCATGTCAGGTATCAATGTATGTTTTTCTTACTACTTGAATATATTGTAAAACTGAAAATAACAATTACCTATGTAGAATTTCAGTAAAAGAGTATTCCTAATTATTTTACCTCCCTTATAAACTCTCAGGCCAGAGTTAAAAAAAGAAATTACACATCACTATGTAGGCTTGCTCTTCAGCAAAAAAATGCCATGTACAGCATCCTGCAAAACTGATCACATTCTTTGCTTAAGTTATTATTCAGTCCTGTCAACTGCTAGTTATTTTACATAACAAAAATTAATCCAAGTAAAATACCTTTAAAATAGCCTCTGGAAACACTCTCTTCATAATCTACAAATATAAAATACACATTTGTGATTTAACATATTAATTATAGGAATCTAACTGTTCTGGCAATCCTTCACATCTCTCTTGTTTGTTCCTACACATAAAACTTAGTCACTGCTTGCACAAGGAAATATTGGAATGAAGATCACTCCAGATTGGGTGCACAAAAATAGGTATGTCTAAATAGGTCATAGCAAGATGTTGTTGGTAGAGACTCAGTAACCACTTCTATAAACTCTGACTTTGTACACGCTTATTTTCCTAACAGCTCCTTGCTATGCTAGGTATTGTGTTCTCAAGCATAATTTTATCATTTATAACAAAGGTACTTCCAAGCAGCTCCACTGCTGAAACCATACCATGGAATGAAATGAATTATACTGCCAGCTTCTTTATGGTTCATTTACACTAATCTTTCGATGTACTGGGTGAATTTGTAAGCCTATAAAAGAACATGTCACTGATGCCACTGGGAATTTCTTGAGGGTTTAAGGTGTTATGACCATGCATGATAAATTGCAAGACACTGGAAGAATTACAGATATTGAAATTTCTAAGAACTACAAAATTCATACAATGGTTTGGGTTGGAAGGGGCCTAAAAATCGTCTTGTTCTAACCCCCTGGACATGCATTTAACTAATCAACAATTATTAATCTAAGAATGTACACATATACTGTGTTCACATGAGGCAGAGATCACTGTGGTTTCTGCATTACATTATTTTGAAAAAAAATCTGCTTACCATATTCATGACAATGCAAACACATTCACATGTGTTCTTACTCATCCTCTTCATAAATATTAATTTACCCAACTGATGTGGAAGTACTGTTTTTCTAAGCATTAGATAATCCTTCACACAATTTTGCATTCTGAAATGGAAATAGTCTTTTTCCCTAGACAGTAGTCAATGATGAGAATAAAGCTAAAACTTTCAACTTCATCCTTCATTCAAGACCACCATAATCTACACATAAATAAAAATGAAATGAAACATGAGCTCAGCATTCTCTTACAGCTATTCATTATTCAATAAAGAATGTTATTCTATGTTTAAGGAAGATTTTCTTAAGTAAGGACTTCTTGCTCAATTAACTTCTGTCCTGAATCCAAAATTATTGATGGAATACCAGATCCCTTCACCAGCTTAACGTATATCAAAGGGGCTACTAGCTATTGACAAGAGGGGACACAGACCAAAAACAGGATTCACAGTTTCTTGCACACTGTTCATTGCTCTCTGTGCTGCCTATCTGTTCTCCTCCTAACCTTGATATGACAACTTTCAAACAGCAGTGGTGCAACACAATTCTAAGGAACTCCTCATGGCCTCCTGTGGAGCAAATCGTGACACAGGGGAACATCTCCACTAGTAGGACTCTAGTAAGATTTGGCAGCTAGTATTTTGGAAGGCTGCTTTAAAATTCCTATTTCTTGCACTGCAAGGAAGAAAATCCCACTTCTTAAAAGTCATATGTTGTTGGATGAAGACTATTTGTGCAGTGAAATGCACCATTGCCTGTAACCTACTATTGTGTTTCAACAGTTGGAATGTGCAATATGAATGAATCTGCAACGTTATAACTCACAAGTAAAAAATATGGAAAAAAGAGAAGTGTTTTCTTTCACAACTTCTGGGGACTACATTTAAGGTAGTCTTGGGAAAAAATTATTCGAAAAAATTATTTGTGTAAAAGAAAAAGAAAAAATAACATCCTTCTTATCAAGTGAGACAACCAAATAATTTTACTGTAGTACATTTATATCACTAATATATCTGGATCAATGTTATGAGATTAGGCTAAAAATGAATCTATTCATCATATTTTAATACTGTGGAAAACTATGTTTGCAAGTAAATTACTGCAACACCCACACTGACTTGCATTTTCACCCTACAGAAGAAAAGCCAGACTTCCACCAGCATATTTATAGTTCCTAAAACCAGGCTGGTGTTTTGTAAGGAAAAAAAAATCTTGATATGTTATCGGCTGCAACTGAGGAATAAATGGGAAGGAAGGAGAAGTGAACTGTGACAGATGATAACAGCAGGTTGCTGAATTTTTCAGTTACTTGCAGACTGCTTGTGGGAAGAGGTTGCAGCAGTGCGCTCTCAGCTGTGCCACATTTCCACAGTGACATTCATGAAGCACTCCTGTTGAACTTGAGGGAATTAGACATGGGCACAACTTGCCCTCGCTTTCACACAGCTCAAGAACTTACTTGGAAATAGTGTCAAGAATGCAGTATGAACTACAGCTGACTTCATTAAGTTTGCCATTATGTCTAATAAGTGGTACTAAAGTTCTATGCATCACAATGGTATGTTTTATATATGAGCATATAGCACCACTTACTATGAAGACTACCAAATACCTTATAAACCTTCCTCATAACCTTAACACACCTCTGTGCATATGGGCTGACATTTTCTGTTACTGGGAGTTTTCCTTTGAAATATTCTTTTAAATTTTCAGCCAAAAGAATCCTACTATAAAAAAACCCAAAAACTGATGAAAATGTTTTCCTTTGCTTGTTTAAAAAAAGGAAAGAAAAAAAAAGTGATCTTGGCTTCAGTCCTTCAGTCCCAGCTCTTCCACTTGCTCCCCACTTGCTCAGGGGAAGAGAATGGGGCCTGTGGTCAGTTTGTATTGGTTTTCTCTGCCTCCTCCCCCTCTTCCCCTGCTCCACTGTGGGTCCTTCCCAGCATTCCCACAAGAACTGCTCCAACTGTCTTCTTTCCATAGGGTACAGTCCTTCGGGTACATACTGCTCCAGGAAACATGGTCCTGCACAGGCTTCTCTTCATGGGCTACAGCTTCTCCCAGGGCATGTGTGTCTCCTGCAGTGTGGGGTTCTCCACAGGCTGCAGGTGGATCTCTGCTCCTTTGTGGATCCCCATGGGCTGTGAGTGGATCTCTGCATCCCCCCTGGATCCCCACGGGCTGTGGGTGGATCTCTGCTCCCCTGTGGATCCTCATGGGCTGCAGGAGCACAGTTGCCTCACCATGGGCTGCCCCACAGTCTACAGGAAATCTCTGCTTCACTGCCTGGAGCACCTCCTCCCTCGTTGATGGCAGTGTCTGCAGGGTTGTTTCTCTCACATTTTTCTCACTTGTTACTATCAAAATACTAAATTTTGGGGTATATAGGGACAGAAAATAAATTGTGCTTATGAGTGATCTTCATCTTAGTCAATATGGTCTCAGCTATGGTGTACTTAAGAGGTCTTTCTAGAGGGCAATACAGTACATTCTCTCAATCACTGATAGAAAGCCCACAAGCAAGATATGGGCCTGGCTTCTCTCTAGCTTTGCCTCTCTGTGCAGTTCATTAATTTAGTCCTACATGTTTCCCAGCACACAGTTTCAACATCATGAATATCCAAATACTCCCATATTTGCAATTTTTGAGAAACGAGGACTAAATGAAATAATTAGGCAAAGCCCTGCTGTGACCTAATAAATTTTTCCTTATGTGTATTGAGAACCCCCCATCCCTTTTTTTCAGAGTCTAACACATCAACACTTGTGGCCATTTTCTCGGATCCATTGTGCAGATTCAATTGAATTTCAGTTCAAATTCAGTTGTACTGGCAACTGTACCTGAACTGTGGAATTCAGGCTATGCTGGAAGAAAAACTTTATCGTATCCCACCTCTGTAATGCCCTTTGAAGAGGGAGGGTTTATGTTATGCCAGAATGATTTTTGCTTTTATATTCCCTTCATATATATTTGTAGCTCTATTATATATTTGTAGACTATTGTTGTATAGTTATATAGTTCCTAGCTAGCTCCAGTAATTTTCCCTACCTTTTCCTTATCCTGATAGGCAGAAAGACAAAACACACTCCAGAGGCTTCAAGTCCCGGGGGTCCAAGGCTCTATCCTATCTTGGTTGTTCTTGGGACCCAAGGTTGAAAGCAGCTTTTTGAGACACATTTTCATAAACAAAGGTTAGTTCCTATCTAAAGGGGGGCTACAGCAGAGGTGGGACCTGAAGGGGGGAATTACTTCAAAACCTGTGCTTTTATTGGGGATTCTTGTAAATTATGCTAATTTTCTAAATTTATAAATCTGTATTCACGCCATGTGGGGTGGGCATTTCTCCATATCTGCCCCTTGGAGGCCTCCAATAAAGACCACCCTTTATACTACCTCTTATACTAATATTGTCTCAAAACTGTGTTATTTCTATATCTTTAAGGTGTCAAATATATTACCTGTAGGTTTTCTAGTTATATATCCCAACCCCCTGAAATTATGTCATAGCAGAATGATTTCAGTCTGCTCCTCCCCTTCTTTGCAATAGGATCACATTTTTTTCCAGAGGCACTGATAATTGCCTGTCCTCTAATAAAGCAAAGATGCTGTCCTGCGACCAAAAAGGGCTGTGCAGTGCTCTCTTCCCTCACTGGTATACCTAAATAGATTGCAAAGCTGATCAATTCACCAAAGAGGGAATTGAACTCCCGTTGCAATTGTTCTGGTTTTAATCCCGGCTTGTTTCTCAGCTTTTCCCACATAATATCACCCCATGCTCTGTTAGAAATGTTGTTCTCATTTCTTAGCCACTCCGCTGAGACACTGAGTTGAGAGATTGGTCTAATTACTAATGGTGAAAACATCCAAGTGCACGTGGATATAGGCAATACATTTATTTATTCTGGTTCATTCTAACAATGCTTAGGTGCTCTAAGATCTGACTTTTTGCACACTTTTAATTGACAGAACTTTCTTTTGTTAACAGTCACAAAAGCAATATAAGCATGAATACTTAAAAATGCAGATTTTTACAATGTGAGTATATGGGAACATGCATTGAGTGTTGTATTTTATTTAGTATTTGAGGGACAGAAGCACCTGAATCCTCACCATATTTTTACCTAAATGCATGAGAGATATCACGTGTCCAAGAACTTGGCCCAAGCTTTCTTTAGCTTTTTCTTTAAAAGCCAAATTGAACTCTTGACAATAATTCATCTCAGTGGTTGTTCTTGGCATTCTCACCATTTCATACAAGGGAGTGGGCTGTAATGGGCTGTAAAATTTTCTTTGGGGATGTCTGGTAATAGATATGTTTAATAGAATTATACTTCTGGAGCTGATTACTTCTAGTTTGGCCAGGCACTGATGGTACTAAGTGCATTATTGTGGTAGTCCTGGCATGGGGTGAGGTGGGGAGCAAAGTAGTGAAAATTTAAGAAGTATCAAAAGCTAAGCAAAGATAAAACAACAGAGTAGTTTTCCTCCTTTCAAATAAGTTGGAAATACAATTTTTGTTTCTTGTTTCCTAATGTGCAGCCCTGTGCCACAGCCCTACATAGAGCAGTATTCCCCACAACTCAATGAACTTTTATCTTGTATTCAGACTTCTAATACAAATGGTCATGAAAAGCTAATACGAACTAGCAGAGAAACTCAAGGACAGGCACGGAACCTGAAAACAATTCAATTATCCCCCCCCCCACTAGATTTTAGATGCCCTTTTATGTCCTTTATTTTGTTGCCAAAGCACTTCTGCAAGGCTACCAATGGGCAGTGTTGCTTTTTTGCATGATTTCCAAGTTAATTCTTTGTTCCCAAAAAGTAATGCCATTATTTCTTTCCTCTGGGGGAAAAAATCACAATATAAGGGGTCAGATGATAGGGATAATTAGACTAAATCATGGCATACAGCACAATGGGAAAAATATCTTTTATGTAGACCACCTGTCTACTTATTTTTGTAGCCTGAATGATGATTTGTTTTGTTCAGGGAAACAAATTCACTTAATAAAATCCAAAACACAGATGGCAGCTGCTAGGAAAAACCCATACAAGATTTTGTTGCAAAGGGTATAGAAGTGATCTGAGCTCTGAATGGAAGAATGAAAAATTCCATCTCTGCCTGTCAATGGTGCTCTTTTCCAAGAGCTCTCTCTCATGCACTCTGGGATTTAGTTAGGGCAGAAGTTCTAATCCAAAATGTTAGGAATAAGGCTTTCTTTCACGTCACTTTAAGCTATTTCTTACCTATTTCTTTTCATGGATCTTCATTATTTTATTGAAAAATATTTGAAAAATAATGCTTGACTCTACATAGTATTTGTTCAGGTTTGTTTAAAACGGATCAGAAGAAAATTCTTAGATCTCCATTCCTCTTACAGGTTCAAATGCATATTTCAATGCAAAATCACCTAACTTTAAGGAAAGAGAATTTTTTTTTAGACAGTATTGTTCTTTATTAGACTAAGTCTGTATCTGAGATTAAATTCACAGATTCACATCAAATGTTGATACCCTGTTTGGCTGAAAACATACCATGAGCAATCTACAAATAATAGTAAGAGCAAGAGTTACTCAGAGAATCACTAAAAGATATAATTTTACATATTTAAAGTCTCTCTTTGTAAAGTCCACAGAGCCAGAAAAACAGACTTATTATTTATTCAGTCTGGTACTGCTTGGGCGTTTAGGAAGACAGGGGCTCAGCTGAGGACATTTCTAGATGGCAGGTCAGAAACATATGAGGCATCTCAGAATTATTTCAGTCTGGCCTAAGTCCTTCAAATACAGTTATCTAAATATGCAACTTAAGTGGAGGGATAAAACAAGGACTGTGAACAGCCAATGAATTTTCTGGTTTAGATACAAAAATAAATTTTTCCTAAAGATGATTATATTTCAAGTAATGAAAACTTTAGTCACGTTGGGGGCCTACTTGATCATTTTCTCTTAGAAAGGAAACGTCTTCCATGGGAACCTTACCTGTCCTTAGCAAGTAGGGCAGATGCTTCCAGCACTGCTGTTCCCCCAGAAAACAGAACCCCATTCATAGGGAGCAAACAGCGTAGTTTGTGCAGACACCTGGTATCACACTGAAGCTCTCCAGTAATAGAATAATGGTAAAACAGACCCTGAAAAGATTCACTTTTTCTTGAGCCAGTCTTTGGAGAGGACCAGTGTCTGGCAGATGGATCCTGGTTGAGCATCAGAAAGGTCAGTGCCAATACAGATTATGAAAATGGTTGGTCTGAAAGACCCAGAAAGATCATCAGAGAATCAGATAATTAACATAGGATTGGATTACCATAGAATTCAGTTGATTATCAGAGAATTCAGTTAGTGATCATAGAATGATAGAATGGTTTGGTTAGAAGAGATTGTAAAGGTAATTTAGTTTGAACCCCCTGCCATGGGCCGGGACACCTTCCACTGGACCTGGCTGCTCAAAGCCCCATTCAACCTGCTCTTGGAAATTAGAAAATTTTCTATTTGCTCACTTATTACATATATAAGTTAAAAAAAAATCCTCTTAAAAGATCTTTCCCAGGAAAAAATCCCCAGAGTTTCTTACCAAATTAGCAAAATGAAAATGTCATAGAAGTTGAAGATATGCTAAATTCTTAGTGAACTAGCTTTAAAGAAATTGGCAAGCATTATTCTAAAGCCTGGTCACAACAATAAAACATCACTTGGAACTGAAAAAAAATAGGTGGAAAATACACAGGGAACATAATGGAATTTTGCCACTGAAATAATACAAATCAACAATTTTCTCACAACTCAGGATAATTGGATTGTAAGCCACTGCTTAACAGGAGTAAATCAGGGCAGCTAGTAAGCAACTTTTAATTTAAAATAAATGGACGTGCATCATACAAAGCTCAATTCTCATCTGATTGAAACCTTTTACTACTCTGGCAGCAGATCCATTGTGGAAACATGAGAATGTAGCCTCAGGGAGTACAGGCTTGCCAGATTTCATTGTCAACGTATGCTCTGACCAGATCTATTACATGCATTGAGGGCCTCACCAGTTCTGAGAGAAGGAAAACAGGTTCTAGAAGTTAGTAATTCACTGGGATAACTTATGTATAGAGAAATTCTAGCAGACACATGACAAAATGCATTTTGCCTTACTTTCATTAACGCTGAATCTCAACAAATCAGGGCCAAATTTTGAAAGTAACCTCCAATGAAATCTGTATGAGAGCTCAGAAAGGTATTAAATGATGGATTTATACTCTTTCAAATTCATTTACTGAAAAGCAGGAGTGAACTTTGACCAATTACTCAGGCTGTGAGTTTTTGTTATAGATAGGAGACAATTAATTTCAAAGGTTCTTTTGAAGAATTCATTTGCAGCTTCTAGAGCATGTGAATTGCCAACGTCTACAACATCTACATTAATATTAGGCACTTTAAATCTCTGAGTCAACCAAAGAACAGAGTTGAAAGTAACTTCCCAGTTTGAGGCAATTTCTCCATTATATACCCTGTTAAAAATCCTTTTGAGTTGCTACATTCCCTTGTGTTGTTAAGACTGAGTATGACTGAGTCTACTAAATCAGGAGTGGCAGGTGGTACGTTCATACCAGAGCTCCTCCTGTCCTACATGCAAGGACCCACAGGCCCACTTCTCTTCAGCTTCAGAGTTCTGAAGTTACAGCTTCCCTTCCTGCTAGCCCCCAAAGTTTGAAGAAAATGTGAACACAGCACTCCCATCATTAGCAACATCTGTGTGAGAAAATGTTACCTCCTTTGAGGTAATATTTTGTTTGACAACATCTCTGCTGAGACATTTTTGTTGCTGAGCATCTCTGATACCACAGCATGCCGGTCCCTTGTGTTGTATTTCATTCGTTGTCTTGGCAAAGAAAAATACCAAGCATTTGACTGGGCACAGCCTTAAGTTCACGACCAGAAAAATGACTGATTTAATTTACCATATTTCTTTAAGAAGCAGTCTGCTTGTGCTTCAAACAAAGTAATGTAATGGGCTGAATGCCATTTCATAAAAGGAAAGTTCAGGTTGAATGACACTGCACACTTAAAAACTTGTTTTGGCATTACTCTGTGCTTTAACAATTGTTGCTTTAGTCCAATGAATCCAGTAGACTCTGCCACAAAGACATTTCTAGATTTAGTATTTTAGTAGCATGGCTGTTAATTAAGGCATCAATAAAACAAATAGAGGCATTTCAGAAAGATGATTTAGCTGCTTAAACTTATTGTAATTCGACTGTTTTAAAAAGAAAATTGTAACACTAGACTCCGAAAATGAAGGAAGCACAATTCTCAAAATACCAAGGGAGAAAAATTACTATCATAATACTTTTATGAAGAGTCTTTAAGGGAGTTTTAACATAACAAACCCTTAGAATTGAAGCATCTTCAGAATTTTCTTATTAGCCTAACATTTTTTATCGACAAAAATTATTCATGAGCTATCACCTCTGCCAAAGACCCATAATGGTAACACAGTATTGATAAAACTCTATATAGGGATATATATTCTCCCTTTTTATATACATGTGTATGTCAGCATGTACACACCTGAGTATATGGCATGTCTCCAACATGATGCCTTATGCACAAGTTGTTGTGGGCAAGCAGATAAGAAATGAACTGGAAAGATCACAAGATGGATGGAAAACCAGGTAACCCACTTGACTCAAAGGGTGGTGAGCAAGGGCTTGAAGTTTAAGTGTCAGCTGGCTACCACTGGATGGTTTGTCAGTGTAGATACTGGGTCCAGTAAAATTCCATGTTTGAGGAATCATCCGGACGACAACAGTGACTTCACCCTCACCAAGCTTGTGGCTGGTACCAAAATGGAAGAAGGTCAGCCAGAAAGAATAACCACCACACAAACACATCAACCAGCTGGCAGATGGGGACAGGAAGGTAAGGTTTAACAAAGATAAATATGAACTCCTGCATCCAGCATAATTCACAAAGCAGTGCGGGCTGGGATCTAACTATGTAGTGAACAGCTCTGTGGAAAAGCCCTGCAGGTCCTGGTGCACGTGGACTTGTTTACATTCCACCTGAACATGAACCTGCAGACAAATATGTCCTATGCTGCATCAACAGGAGGAGTACAGCCCAGCTGATGGAGGGATGTGGGAATGTCCTATCTGCTCTGCACCTGTTAGGTCAAAGTTGAAACACTGTTTATCCTGCTCTGCTGTACCAAGTCCTGGTCTCCAGACTTCCTGAAGAACATAGAAAATTTGAGGGAATTCAGTGGAGAGTCACCAAGATGATGAGAGGGTTGGAGAAGTTGACAGAGGAAGAAAAGTTTCTGGAATTGGCTCCATTCAGCCTAGAGAAGAGAAGGCTCAGGGAGATATAACCACAGTCTTGCAATATCTAAAAGGTACTTATAGAGCAGACTGGGTCACTCTCTTCACAAGGATGTCACTGATAAGAGAAGAGGTGAAGGGCTTCACAAGTGGTGCAGTAGCTTCAGCATAAATTCCATAGGAAAAGAAATTGTGTACTGGGAAAACAATTAAACACTGGAACAGGTTGCCCAGAGAAGTGGAATCTCATTCATTGGGAACACTCAAGATAGTTTGACAGGTCCTTGGACAGCCTAACCCAAGCCTTGTTTTGGGCACAACCCAGTAGGTTAAACCAGATGGTCTTCAGAGGTTCCTTCTAACCTTGACCTTTCTGTGATTACATATGTGGATGAATGGATCAATAGACTGCTACGAGGATTTCAAATGCACAATGGTTATGATGGATTTTTCACTCTGTATGAAAAGTTTACTTGAATTTATTCATGAGCAACCAAGCCATGTCTGGGATACGCTATATATTCCGAACAAGTGTGGACAAGGTCTCTAAATCATGTCTTAAATGCACAAGTTTAGTGTCATATTTATTGTAAAAGGGGAGAAACTTTGAAATGCTAATGGCATTTTCTAACTGTAAAAAGCCTTTACTGCTATTCCTCTATGCACATTTGTAGGCTCTGTATCTTGTAAACTTAATACTGGAGGATTGAGACAAAGAAAGAAGTATGAATACATAATTTAGAAAACAGTCTAAACCCGTCATAAGCTAAAGTGATATCTCAGGTACTTCTATGCAGCAATGCAAATGCTTCTGAGACTGTATTTACCAACCTTATAGTAATAAATACGACTGATAAACTACAATATATCGTTCCTTGGAATGAGACTCAATATTGACCATTTTAGATCTTGAGTTATAGAAATATAGGGAGCAAAAATCAAGCAAAGTCAGGTCTCTTGGCACTGAAAATATCAAACAGCTCCTACTTGACCATGCTCAGAATCGTGAAATATGCAAATAGCTGGAGTAAAGTTGCAGCACAGGGTAACACTTTCATTTCTTTGCATATTGGTGCAATGGACATAATGTGTTTTATGAGGGATAAGCCTTTCACTTGAGTAAGGTAGATGAGTCAAGCTGACTGAGGTACTCAGTACTTCAGTTTGTCCTTTTCCAAAATTGTTTTTTCCCACCAGACCTAAAATTGCATTGCTTCAGTCATTGCCTGCATTCTTTTCTGGTGGCCAACCACACCTCTTTTCTGTCTGGCTAGCATAAGAAATCCCTGTCCTTCAGTGTCACCAATCTAGATTATCCTCTGATGATCAACAGCTGCTAACAGACTGAAATGATAAATACAATTCTGCCACACTGTTACAGATACACTACAGCACTAGTTTTCGTTTTCAATTTTAAATGACCTGTGAGAAAGAAGGAAGTCCTTATGTTTCAAGTCACAAGACAGCACAAGCATGTTTCCACTACTACAGGGAAGGGAACGGGTAATTTCATCCAAACCCAAAAAAGGATTTGCATGTGTACTTTCCTAAAACACTGCACAGAGGCTTTACTTATGCAAAGCAAAATGAAAATCAAGCATTACAAATAAGTCAGTAAAAATACATAAATTTAACTTGGAAACTTTTTTAAAGAAGTCTTATGTTCCACAAAACTTAGTCTCATGCTGAAATAGTGCTGGTTGCTTCATATTTGAAAGGAACATGCAAAAAGGTTGCTTGAAGCTACAGATAAATAATAGATGATGCTCTTCCCAATGGAAAAACAGTAAATACTGTAGAAATACAGCAAAATGGAGAAAATCTGTGCTAAGAAGTTGCAAGGAGCTGGGATTTCATATGAAAAGAAAGTGCTATTGTGTTTAAATTTGTAAATTATCACTACATATCTGGGTCAGTGTCCATTCCTGAGTCAGAATAACTTTTGTCACATTTTAAAGTGTTATTCACACTACTTCAAAGAGAATACAGGAAAACAAAAGAGCGCTTTCAATGAAAAAGAAGAGCACAAACGAATCCCTTTCTCTACTGTTACATTAAGCAAATACCATTACAGATGAAAACATTTTATTTCATGGTTAATTTCTAAATAAAGTCACAAAATGCAGTCCACTCTCCTGAGACCAGCCAAAGATTTCCTTTCCAAGCATGAGAGAAAGAAATCTCCATTGTATCCAGCCCAACTATAAATGAGGTACTGAAACTTATGGATTTAATGAATAAAAGTAATTAAACATATTTTTGCATTCACCAGTGAAAAGCTAAGAAACACAGGCATTAGGCAAGCAAGGAACGACAAAGGATTTCAGTTACTTAGCGCCTCCGGAAGTAAAAGCCAGAAAATTGCTTTGGTTTCCTTCATAGCACTGTTGTGAAAAGCCCAAGTCAGCAACTGGCTGAAAAGCCTTGTAAGTGGAAGAGGAGCATTTTGTATGAAATTATCTTCTCTCACAGCAAAGGAGCTCTCTCTGAGAGTAGATCTTTTCTAGCTCCTCTTCAGACAATCCCCAAACAGTCTGCTGTATGCTTCCAAAGGCTGTTTCTCTATCTCCCAGCTGTTGAGTTTTCTAGGAAAATTTGTCCCATAAAATTAGATTCAAGACATATGTAAGAGAGACTTAAGAGAATGCACAAAGCCTCTTTCTCCCTCTCCTCCCTCCCCATGTGCTCCATGAGGATGTGTGTGCACAAGAAAACAATAGGAATTAGAAGCAATATCCTGAGACTTACTCTACGCATTTATAAATCTGGTTCCTGTTTCTATTACAAAGCCTTTGTTGTCTTTAAAAGAAGGTACATAATTTGGTGTATTTGAATAAGCTTAAGAGTTCAAGCCTGTCAGTCCACTTGCACTGTTGCCACAATAAACTACAGACACAATTCTCCATGTAGCAACACCACTGAATCTGTGCAGCCCAATGTAATAATTTAACTGCTGACAGTTCTCACCTGGGCCAGTATTTTTGTTCTTAGCATACGCTTGCTCATGTCACTTTTAACAATTAATTATAATACTCCTTAGAGACTGTTTTGGCATCTAACAGTATCAAGGTAACTGTCAAACCTAATCAAACCTAAACTGTACTTACGAATATTTAAAGAGAATTCTTTCATTGTTGTCACTGAAAAAAATTGGGACACAAAACGCAGATCTGCGTTCCCTGATTTCAACAAATATAACGGATTATAGAGCACCAAAAAACTGCCCTATCATGAAACCAGTACTGAAATTTATGGACATTACTTATTTTTTATCTCAATACCACAGCAGCTGTCACATAATAACTTTGTATCTCACATTCATCTCACTTTAAGTGAGCTCTAGATATTTGCTTCTATTTTCACATATAGCTGAATGCATGCATCATTGGAAACAGGTAAGATTAATCCAGTATATGAATTTATCAGAAACTGGAAAAAATTGTAAGTTTACCTACATATTGAGATATATTAATTTAAATACAAGATTTCCAACAGTTCAGGTCCCAGATACAGATTTTTCATCATGTAATTAATAAGAAATATGCAGAAACAAGGCACAGTGCACAGGCAACACATAAATCATAGATTTTATGCATGCTATTTTACATCAGGTATCTACACTATTACTTCTACCAAACTGCAAAATAACATCTTGTGCCTGAATACTCAACAAAGAAGTGCAAACATACTACTAAGAAATTAGTCTCTTCCCCCACCCTGCTGCAACAATTTCCATGGCAGCATCAAATTACAAACAGTTTCTAATAAAAACACAAACTTTTTAGGGAAAAAGTACCTTGGCCAATCCCCCAAATTATTTCATGCTGATATACTGCTGCAGCAGGACTCTGCATTACAAAAACTGTTCCTAATGAAGTATGACAACTTCCTATCCTCATTGAAGAATTAAATCATAATTAAATCTATTTGGAAGTGAATCAGATAGATTTTAAAGTGTAATCAGGGAAATAATTTGACTTGGAAAGATTAAAAATTGCTATTTCATTGTGAAACACCTATCTTGCTACCTGTTCAGTGTTCAGTGGCACTTGAAAAACCATAGGTTGCCAAACCGGCTACTCAGAGACAGATTATGTTGTCCACTAAACTGACAAGAAGTGTGATTTTAGAGTTCAGATGGCATTGATTTTGTGGGTTTTTTTTGAGAATTTAGAAGGTTTTACTTTCTTCTAAAGGCTGATCTAACCCCCACACTTATACTGTTAGGATTTACTTGGAATAGCATTGTTTTGAATGTGGGAAAATGCACAGGACAGAGAGAACAGACCAGAGCAACCACATCAAAATCCTGTAATCCCAGAAGTCTGGGTATGCATGCACCTCCTAGGCCAGGTAAATTACTGCTTCAGCCTATTTCAATGCTGAAATACTTTGTGCAGAGGGAAATCTTGCTGTCAATTTCTAGTTTCCTATCAGATGTTAAAGTGTCTTAGTCTCTTTAAATGAGACATAACTGACCAAGCCATTTGTTTGAAAGGAAATGCTAAATAATTATATATTTGTAACATATAATTTATTAATTATATAATATA